>VZTZ01003501.1:870617-1144099 GCA_013400955.1 Drymodes brunneopygia | reverse complement strand
GAGCCCCGCGGCCGCGGCAGGCGAGCGCCGCTGTGGGGCTGGGGAGCGTCTGCCCGGCTGGGCGCTACCTGAGAGCTGTCCCCAGCCTCGGGAGGGACGCGCGGCGCTGCCCCAGCCCTCCGCACTCACTGAGTCAGGCTCTGGGAGGCAGTGCTGTCGGGGCGATAGGAGAGAAAGGAGGGGGCGAAAGCAAAGTGGTCGGCAGCACCTGGCCAGGTGCGGCTTCTGGGCGCTTTCTTCATCTTCTTTCTCTCGTGGCAAAATGACAAGCGCAAGTAAGGGCAGAGTGGGAAGGCACTGGAAGCGGGGCGCCTGCCTGACGGGAGAACACTTGCAAAAGCTCCGCTGAGCATCTTCGATCCGCTCCCTCGCGTAATGCTGGAGCCGGCGGGATGCAGCCTGCTGAACGGGAACCTGGCGAGCTGCAGAGGGCTGGGGGCACAGTCCTTGTGTGGACTTCTTTGGGGGTTGGCAGGAGGGCACGATGCCTTAAATCGAGCTCATTTCTGTTTTGAAGGACTGGCACCCTAGAGTAGTACTGCAAAGGCTTGGTTACTGCAGTTCTCGTTGTGCTTTCCAAGGATAAAGGTGTGTGCAGTTCAAATCTTTTGGGGGTAAAAGGATGCCGAGAGGGAGGGGTGGCAGCCTTCAGATGGAAGAGTTTGGATTTGGTCTCATCTTCCAGTCAGACATTCAAAAGATCAGGAGGGGGCACACAGCTGAGTATAGGCAGTTCAATCACCTCAGCTGATTGGGAATTAAAGTACATTATTTTCCTTCCTCTCTCTGTTAGTGCAGTGGGTTAAGGGCTTTCCCAGTTTCAAGACTGTTCCTCTTTGCATTTTGGTGTGGGGAAAAAAATTATTTGTGAAGTTCTAGGAATATCATGCTTGAATGGCATGGGGATAGAATGTCTGCAGGGAGCATCTTTCTGGCATGAGAGATCCATGCAGTGCCCACTCCCACTGAGAGAGAGCCTCTGCAGTATATATGGCAAATGGAACATAGTAGAACAGATTTAGTTTGGTGAATGCTTGTATTTTCTCTGGCTATCAAACTTAATTAGTAAGTATAAATATCATAAGTGTTGCAATTTACATCGGCCAGCATTTCTTACACTCTCAAATAAGTGCTTTTCTCACATTGCTCAGAAACAAGCACCTCTCAGCAAGAGCACAGTCACTGGTATCAACTTCAGCTATCTCTTGCACATCCACCCTTTTGGTTCCCACCCTCTTTTTTTCTCCTTTTTTCGAAAATGCAGAGGGTTTTGATACTACATAGCCAAAAAATACCTCTGGTAGGTGAGCAGGAAGATTATGCATCTGAAGCAAGGCCAGCCCTTGCAGTAGAGAGACATTAATTTAACAGAGCAAATTCCAGCTCAGGATTGCCAGGTTCTTGTCTGTGTCCCTCGCCTTGTCAGAATACTACCTTGGTTATTCTGAACTACAGAAGAACAGAGTGGGTGGAAAACACTTTTCCAATACATACATGTATGTATAGATACATACAACTCTTCTACTTTTCATTAGAGGAAATAAAAAATGTTTTTATTAGTGTCACTAACCTGGGATCTCTCCGCTCCCTCATCTAGAAATGCCACTTACAGTGTATTAGATATCAGAGTCCAAAAATATGTCAAAGCTGTTGGGTTTCCATGCAAACTTTTGATAATGAGAAAAACAAAAGTGTAATATGCCAAGGGAGACCAAGATGGGAGATCCTGCTGGTCATCTCATTTGTCACTCCAGAACATGAGGGTTCCCTCCAGGTCACTGTGTAATGCTTTGCTTAGTAAATTGATTGGTTTAGCTAAGTCTAATACAGTGATGACCTCACCAGTATTCACCCTGCTCCAGAGTTATTCTGAAGGCAGAAGAGTGGAAGACACAGAAGTCTACTTGGAATATGAGCTAAATGATTATTTTGAGGTGTGGAGGTTTTTTTTTTTTTGTTTGTTTTTATTTTTGTTTTAAATATTGGTGTTTGAAACAGGGCCTGTGTAACTGGTAAGAAATTGCTTGGCAGAGGAAATGAGAATGGGATTGCTTAGTCTGCTGTGTTCCCTGTTTTAATACATCCAGTTAAGGTGAGCCTTTGTACTGAAAAGGGGCAAGACAGGACAGAGCCATCCTTTAATACACACACAGTTTTCTTGGGGACAGCCTTGATGAATTAGGAAGCAACACTATTAGCTGTGCAATAGATTTCTGCTTCCTAATTAGAATGTGACCCATTTTGCTTGAAAAGTGGGGTGGAGAGTAATTTCTGGATTTTGAATTGAGCATTTGGGTTTATGGGGGGATAGAAAAGGCAATGGTACAGTGTACCGTCTTTATGAAAAAAATTGAATCCTGACAGGTATTAAAAAATTGCTAGGAGGTGTTAAGGGGATTCCATGTTCAGTACAAAAAATTTTGTGCATCCTGAGCTTTTCAAGTTATTTTTATTCTGGTGTAATGTCCCATTTTATTTTTACCTGCATGAGGTTCTCTGAAATCTAGGGTATTTTCTCTTCTGAAAATTTTTATGATCTCTTGGCATGAAAGACTGGAATGGTCCCTTCTGACCTTAAGAAAGGGTGCATGTTATATATAACCAGAGTCTATTATAAATTTGCTACCTTACTGCTTGCAGTGAAGCTGAACTCCTTTAGAAGTCATGAACTGGTGGCCTATCTAATTTGCATAAACTGTATTTATCACAGCAGGTGCAGAAATACAGCAGATTTCAGCCAAAAATACTTCCTACCAAGTCATCGTTTCTCAGCTTGTAAAGTTCCCTTTCCCAAAATTTAAAGACTATAAGTGAATTTCTGAAGTATTAGGGCTGACAGAAAATATCTCATCTTAATAGCACTGAAATTATTATTTGATTTCTCAACATCTGTCTATAAAAGTTAAAGCCATGGTTTAATGTCTGCTGGTTGTGCGGCAGTTTTAATATAATTTGGGAAATGTACATAGACCATATCATCTAGGCACTGTAAGACAGGTTCATACAATTACCTATAGTTTCACATCCCTTCTTAATGTGCAAATTACTTTTTTGATATATCATAAAGTGATCAATAATTTATGGTTCTAGAGACCTATGGCTTCAGTAGTATGTAGTTCTATTTCATTTATTACACTTGTCTCTGTCTACATTACTCAGTAATGTAGAAAAGTATTTGTAGTTAATTATTGGAAACTAGAATTTAAGAGTTTCATTGGCAGTGTTTTTTTAAACTTTTATTTAAATGGGATTAAAAACCACAAGTTTATGTGGTGGGAAGTATGTGGAAGAATTTCTTCATGAAGAGGGCATTGGGAGACCATTTAGTAGATAAAAATAACAGAATACAGGATATGTTTTCAAGAGAAGACATGTTTCATAAATTGAATTAAATTTTTTTTAAAAATTGCTCTCTTTCCTGCTCTTGGCTGAGCTTTAAGTGATAGCTGTACTGGGAAGTTTTATGTTATCAGGGTACAAAGTGGCACTTGAGCTAATATAAACAACTAAAGAATATATCTTATGGTGGACAGAGTCTACCCTTAGAGGATGGGAATATACTATTCGTATCAATGAGTTCTTGAAGGATTTCAAGTACACTGCAGTTGCTCTGGTTGATTTTTTTAAGCACATCACTGAGTGCAAATGTTCAGAACACTGAGTCTTTATCAGTTTAGAAAGTTGGTTATCTCAGTTAGGGGAATTTTTTTACCCATAGAGGAAGCCGGCATAGCAGATGTGTGGGTTGTACTGCACAGCTAGTTTTAACCAGCAATGTTAATCTTATATTTTGCAGTACTGTGTGCCCAAATATGTGCAAGGGAAAGTACAGTCCACAAACTGCCCTGAGGTTCTATCACATCAGCAAAACTAAGTATTCTTTATAAGGACAGAATGTCTCACTCAGATTTTCAGCTCTAATCTCCCTCTACAGACAAACTTCAGCAAGTGAACAATAGTTCTCATCCAGTCCATACTCTGATTTTTATATGCCTGGGCAGAGATCTCTCCAGTGAAGGCATTCAGTTCTGCAAGGAAAGAAAGTGAGGCCATCTGAAACTTAACCTGTTTATCCACACCACAGTCCCCAAAGAACCAGGAAAACAAAACTTCTCTTTATTGAAGGTGAAGTCACTTGCATGTTTATGGAAAGGATGTAGCCTTACCTCTCCAAATTACTGTCCTAGTAGTAACTGGGTTCCATTAGCTCTGCTAAACCTCTCAGTGTGTTGCTGTGGGCTTTTTTTGTGAAGTATGTGCCTGTCAAATCTGCCAGCAGACCCTGCCTGATGCTTGCTGACTGCCCTACAGACACTCCTTATGGTCCTTCCTACCCACTTGGGCAGCTAACTTGTGAAAGCTACCTTGATTAGGTTCTTGTGAAAGTTCAGAGCTGAATCTAACCGCATCCAATTCCCAGCAAAAATAAGTTATCAGTCCAGGAAGAAACTACCTTATTTTGTTAATGCATATTAAACTAAGAATTGTGTATAACCTAGGTAGTTTAGGCAATGTCACTGACGACACACATACAGAGGCATTAAAATACCTTTGTAAAATGGTAAGAAATAGTCAGAAATTACAAAATAGTGACACGTTTCAAAGAGTACTGAAACATGCTTAAAAGTCAGTGACACATGACAGCCTCTGGCCCTCATTCTGCATTTACTGATTAAATTTTCAATGTATTTCCAAGTTACTATTACTATTGAAGAGGTTTTAATCATAAAGTCCACATTAAATCTGGTTAAATAAACAGGATGGCACATTTCGCTAATTAATTGGAGAAAGCTGAAGAAAAGATTAAGCAAAAGCAATCAGACTTCTTGAAAAGTCCTGGTATAATCTTCAAAGCACCATTTAACATAAACTGTGTTTCTTTTACAACTTGCTCATTTACTTGTAGCAAATACAATAGTAATGACTGTCAGTTAATTTTTTTTAACTAATCTGGAATACAAAGTCATCTAGTGAAGTCATGTATGTTCTGCATGACTTGTGGATGCAGTGAGGAGAATTCTTAAAGCAGAAAAGTAACTTGGCAAAGTGGCTGCTTTAAACTCCTCAGTGCATACTTATTATTGTTGAAAGAGTTTTTCAGACCCACAAATTATAAAGCTATGGAATACATGTCTGCATGATTTTATATAAACCACTGAAATTCTAGACACCAAACAGATTGACCTAAAACCTTTGAGAGGATATAAGAGGTGAGAGCTGAATGACAAGCAATTTATATGCTGCGTTATTCCTGAAAACCACACATCATGTATTTTGTGCTGGATTTAGAGGCACAGTCACATCCATTGTGTTGTATTAGTCTAACAAAACAAAATAATTGATACAGATATCAGGCCTATACAGTTTGGGAGAAAAAAAATAGAATGGAAAGAAAAGACAGACAAAGCTTTATTGTTTGCAAACAAAACAACAATAGCATGTAGGTACTCTGAATAAAATAGTTACCAGTACAGTTCTTCAGAAGTGCCTAAAATAAATGCTACAGGTACTGTAGCAGTGTTCTGCAGTGGAAGATCTGCACCTGAACAAAAAGCTGAGGAGGAACAATGAAATTCTGTATGTCTGAAACAGAAGATATTCCTATGTTACTATGAGGTTTCATGTTGAAACAGAAAAATCTGTGCCCCACAAAAGTCTTTAAGAGTGGGAAGACATTGAGGCAGAGCTCCACTAAGGTTCAAAAACCTGCCTGAGGGGGGAGGCCCCTGGTATCACACCTGTAATATCCCACAAGTCTGCTTTCAAAAATGCCAGCTGAAACAAGAATAGAGCTAGAGTGAAGAGACACCTTGCTATGTCTTTTTCTCAAAAGTTCCTATGCTATATTCAGCCACAGGAAGGCTTGAATAAAAAAGCTGGCAACTGCTGAGTATGCAAACTATGAGTTACAAATTAAGAATTCCAATGAATTTATATATAGCGTTAATTTTCTTTTTCAAAGGAAAAAACCCCAACAACAGAAAAAAAAATCAGCACCAACCCCCAGTCCAGCAGTGTTTTGTCACTATGAGCCCATCAGCTAAAATTCAGTCTTTCCAGAGACGGTCTGTTACAGAACTTGGCTGTTAGCATAGCATATTTCAATCTGACTTAAGAAATAAGAGTTCCTACCATTAGGCTTTACATTCATTCCTTTCAACACAGTTCAACCTGTTCCTTGCTGGAATCCTATTATGCTTTTCCAATAAGGTGTTAAGAGAACAACTCAGGCTTACTATTTATGGAGCCAGCGACTTAAAATATACTGTGAAGTAAGTGGCTATTCCTTTAATCTGTGACCTTAGAATTCAACAGAGTTGATGTTTTGCTGTTCTTATGTACTGAACTGCCCATCAGTCACTGATCCAATCTGGCTGGTGCTGTATCCTGTGCTCCCATTGCTGCTGGGTATGGTGGCAGCATAGCTCAGTGAATTTACCTGTATCGAATTTTCTGTCACCCAGTGTCTCCTCCATCAACATCCACAGTGTGGGACAGTTAAGATTATTTCTTGTTAAAACTGATATAGATTAAGCTGAGAATGATTAGCTGGAATGGTTGGGACAGGGAAAGAGAGCAGAAGACTAATGATGACAGACGAAATGGAACTCTTTCATAGAAAACAGTGGCCAAAAATGGAAAAAACCCAAATTCCTCTGCAAACCTGCCTCACATCAGACATCACAGAGCAGCCTGAGAGAAGGTATGCCCACAAGCGCAAAGCCTGCGGGCATACGAGGAGGCACTCTCTTAACTTCACATCTATCAGGACACTTTGCTTCTCTTTCTTCCCAGCCTCGATTTCTGCTTCCTAACAATATTGTTGCCTTTCAGCCCTTTAAAAACGGAAAAAGGGAAAGCACTGAAGTGGTAATCAGTAGAAAACATCAGGAAGCAGACCTGTTCCATTCAGGATGGAGCCATGACCTCTGTAAATGCAAAGCTATCAAACAGAACTTTAGATTACTTAGAAACACATCATTAGTCCTTGTTGCACTGGGACTAAGGTTATTGTGAAAAAGTCATTAGTTTCTCTTCAGATTCTCTGGAGAATTTCCAAGACCTAGCCCTTGCATTTCCTCAGGTAGTTCGTATGTAATTTCATATTTCAGCCCTTGTTAGCTGGCACAGTGTGTGCTGTTCCTGGCTTAAATTCATAATTACAGTAGCTTTCTAAGGCAAAGCAGTCAGGTACTCAGCCGTCATGGCTTCTACTTCTAAGTGCAGTTAGACAATACAAAAATCCACACCAGCCCTTCACTGAGGGTATAAAGTCTTTGGAAGGCATTGTAATTCAGGGAGACTGTGTACACAGCCTCCTCATGCTGCAACAATCTAACAGCTCTACTATGTGTGAAACTCTTACAATTTCGCTTCAAACATTGCATTAAAAATACCCTGACCTTTAAAGGGTGTTCAGTGGTGGTATTTAGTAGTCTTTTGATAAAGCCTAAAGTTAGCTCTTTACATCGCAGCAGCTTGCTGGCTAACTCTTGAAATGACCTTCAGAAGTATCCATTGTGTATTTTCCTCCCTGAGAATGAAAATGGGAACCACAGGTCTTTTAGTGTTTTGTTGATTCAGTCATAAAGTAATCTATGGTTTCGTTATCTTACCTTTTTGCAGGGCCAGCGTGCAAGCCACCTATTTTATCCTTAGAAACAGTAAGCACAAAGCAAAAGTTAACTTCACCTAAAAATAACACAAAAATTCAACTTTTACTTGGTGTACTATTTACCTAGAGCTCTTCCTAACTCCTTCCTAGGAGAATGTTGCCTTCTCATCTTGGACAGCTTTATCTATATTGCATGAGCCTTTTTCCCAGGTGGCTTGACTTCTAAGGTTGCTGTTACATGGTTCTTTGGGAGGCTATCATTTCCAGATATTCTACAAGACCCTCAGCTTTTAGGCATGCTCTTTTGGTCCACTCCAGACCTTTTCCTTTTTATGCTTGTTTCTGAGACAAACCTATTCTTGAAGATTAAAAGTTGTGGTTCAACTCCAAGGAAATCAGATTTTATAAATATAATAACTAACAATAATCTGGGTGCAAATGAAAGATTCATAATGTTCATGTCTTCTGATAACTGGAAATATTTTTCTTACCGCATTGTTGCATATGGCTATCTTTTAAAACATTTAATTACACTAAATTATTCATGAGCCTGGAGTTGGGAAAGCTAAAGTTTGTTCCGTTTTGAAAAGAAAAAGATATTTCTAGTGTGGCTTTAGTAGTGGTATGTCTGAATATAAGATAATGAGCTTTTTCTTTTCCCTCTTTTCAGCAAAGTTTTTGCTTGAGAAATACACATTCGCTCAGCAAAACAAAAACAACTTTTAAGGGTTGTTCTTGGTGGAAATTGCTCCATGCCCTATTACCCGCTTGAGTGAAACCAGACTAAGAACTTCTGTCATGGCAGCTTTTCTGCTGGGAGCTGTGTTGCTTATTGTTCAGCCTCAGATAGTGCCTTCCAGACCAGCTATAAATTCAAATGCTGAGACTTCTTCTCAGTCTGTTCAAAGAGAACTTTTAAAGAAAACATCTCAGAAAAATGACTTCAAGGAAAACATTCATTCTAATGGATCATGTCAGCAGCTGCCACAGACTATTATTATTGGCGTGAGAAAAGGTGGAACAAGAGCTTTGTTAGAGATGTTGAGTCTCCATCCAGATATTGCAGCAGCAGAAAGTGAAGTTCACTTCTTTGACTGGGAAGATCATTACAGGAATGGATTGCAGTGGTATGTTAATCAAATGCCATTCTCATATCCCCATCAGATCACCGTGGAAAAAACTCCAGCATATTTCACATCACCTAAAGTGCCTGAAAGAGTTTATAACATGAACCAGTCAATGAGACTACTCCTTATTTTGAGAGACCCAAGTGAGAGAGTATTATCGGATTACACCCAAGTGTTCTACAACCACATGCAGAAGCACAAGCCGTACCCATCCATTGAACAATTCCTGATTAAAAATGGTGAACTCAATGTGGACTACAAGGCAATAAACAGAAGCTTGTACTACATTCACATGCAGAACTGGCTGAAGTATTTTCCTCTCGAGCATATCCACATTGTAGATGGGGATAAACTAATCAAAGATCCCTTTCCAGAAATAGAAAAAGTAGAGAGATTTCTGAAGTTATCACCACAGATAAACGCTTCAAACTTTTATTTCAATAAAACGAAGGGGTTCTACTGCCTGAGGGACAGTGGCAGAGAACGCTGTTTGCACGAGTCCAAAGGACGAGCGCACCCACAGGTGGACACCTGGCTGCTCGAGAAACTGCAGGAATATTTCCATGAACCCAACAAGAAGTTTTTTGAGCTTGTGGGCAGAACATTTGACTGGCACACATTTGTGGCAAGTTAGTGGTAAGCTTCAGAACCTGTGTTCCAGTGTACAGTTAGAAGATTTTAAAAAGGGCATTTAAGCTATTATTTATTTGTAAAGTCCATAAATACTTCTGTACAGTATTAGATTCACAATTGCCATATATACTAGTTATATTTTTCTACTTGTTAAATTTGAAAGCATTTTGTATTGTTTTTCATGGTTGTTAACATTGTGTATGCTGTGTCTATATGAAGAATCTAAATTATTTCATTGCAGAAGGTGCTCTCTTGAGAATGTGTTGTCTTTTTAATAAATAAGAAATTCATTTCAACAGAACATTTCTGAATTATTTGAATACTTTGGCCTTCCTGGACTATTTTCTCTAATTCCTAATGAATATGCTAAACTTTACCTTTCCATTTTCCTTAGTTTAAAGTGTGGATTAATAATTTCTTTTCCATTTGAAAATATTATCGTATTTAACAATTTGTTCCATCCTGCTTTTTGAAATTATTTCCTGTCAAAGTGGTGGTACTTACACATGTTGGGAAATGCACACCCAAAAAACAATGGAAGTCTCTGTATAATTGGATGTAATAACTGCTATACTTAACCTTCATATTCACTGTTATAACATGTGCTCCTCAATTCTTTGGCAGTACAGTGCAGGTTTCATGACAGGTTTTTAAAGATTCTGTGGGGACCAGCTCATAAAACACAGAGCTAGCTGTAGAAATATGGTTAACCTGAAAACTTCTTACAGTCTCTGAATGTATGCATACTTCATAAAGAGGTATGGTTGAGAGAATTTAAGCAATATAGAGACTCTTTCAAGGCTGCTTTTGACTGTTCCTACATTTCATAGCACATTTGTGCTTTACCGTCACTGAAAATAAACACTTACACCAGAAAAATTGCTTGGTCTACATTCCAGTAAGCAGCAATTTTATTCATATAAATAATACCAAATTTGTCCCCTACTTAAGGTTGTTTTCTATGAGTTTTCGGTTGCTTCATGCAACTGAAAATTGCCAATGATTCTTGCCTTCCAAGAACCGTGATGCCAGGTCTTGATTAGATGTGTGTTGTGGGATTAATCCAAATTCCAGGAACTTTCCTTGTTTTCTATCTGCTAAAAATGGAAGTTAGATGTTAGTACATTGGTAAAAACTGCAGTTGTCTGTATCTACAGTGGTTATGATGTCTTGCTAACCATCAGTTTCTGGAGTTAGTGTTAATCCAGTTTCCACACAAGGCTTCTTACAGCACTTTCAATCCAAGTTACTCATTTTTATTTCATGATCTTGAGTTTAGTTGTTGAATGTGCAATGGCAACACCCAGTAAATTTGAACTTGTAGCTGATTGTTACAATCCTTTATAAAATTTAAATGTAGATTCATTAATTTTTTTCTGGTGAGCTAGTGTAAACTTGGGCACTATGACAAGGTATTGTCTGGATGCAATGTCCCATATTATGCCTCTTGCATGAAAATTTGCAGATGCTGTCCCTCTCTCTCCCACTCCTTGTGCACCTGCCCAAGCTGTATTCAACCTCAGAGAGGTTGGTGGTGTTTTATAAAGCCTACAATGAAATGGTATTGTACTCAATAAAATATTTTCTGAATTGCATTTTTCCTTTCTCTTTTTTTCCTTCAGTTTCTAGTTTGGAAGATCAGAATTTGTGATTCAACTCCAGTTTAGATTTCAGCTAAATGTTACTTAAGAACTTAGCTGCAGCCTTTTGCTATTGATTTGAAAGCAGTTGTTTGCTGCTGGGTTGTGCCTGAATGGTCCACTGCTGACCCAGAGTATACAACAAGGAGGGAGAGTTTCTGGTGGCAATAATGTCAAATCTTACATGCGGCAGATGCCAAAAATAACAAAATCATAGTACCATCATGTTCCTATTAAAGTTTTAGAAAAGAGAAACTGGGAATTTCATGTAATGTGGGGCAGTATTTTTTCCTACAATTATCCCATTTCCTTGGTAATGTTATCTCTGCAGGAGCCAGCTGGACCGAAGTGATTTTGGCCCAGACAAAAGGCTTCCATTAGTGCCTTCCTGCAGGCTCAGATTAAGCTCACCAAATTCACCAACGTTTTGCTGAGAAAGGAAAAATACTAGCAGGTGTGTGACCAGGAATTGGAGGAGTACATGAAGGCAGGGTTGCAGCAAGTCCACCTGCAGCAGGTGGAACAGGGCAGTGTAGGGCACCAGTGTTGAATTGGGAATGTTTGTGCAATACTGACAGCTGATGTTGGGACTGAGGATACTTTCAGTGTCCAGTGCTACTTGACACCAATATTCTGCTTGTCTCTAAGCAGGACACATGCGCACATTTCCCCACACACAATATGGTTTGTCTCTAGAAAGAGAAGTGCAGCATGAACCATTGGGTCACTATTACTGTTATGGTGCTAAGACCTCATAGAGTGTTGCCTGCAGGATCCAGAAGTGAAGTGGCCACTTCAGGGGACATTCTGAAGCAGAGTATCACATGACTCAGGTCCTAGACACCAAGCTCAGAGGGTCCCACAGAAAGTGTGTCATACCCAATGCTTACACCTGGTGTAGGGGTGGCGTGATTGTACAATACCTTATCCTGGGGGTTGTATGGCTAGCTCTCTGTTAGCTGTGACGGTGATGAACAATAAATCACAACCATACTAAAAATAAGGGTAATGTTTATCTGCCATAGATACCTTAAGTTCAAGAGTTACAATTCTCAAAACTATTCTGAGTGTGAATGTTCTGTTTAACCAGAGCAACATTCATTTTCCACACGAGTTACTGTACTTAAATATATTTGCTAGGCTGTTTCTAAGGATGTGCTATACAACAACAAAAGCAATCAGAAAGTGAAGAGAGAATGAAAGAAGAAGGCTGAAGCACATTCCATTTGGGACTCCAGAAAAATTAATAATGACCTTTGAAAGCATGTCATATCTGTTCATAAAAGAAAAAAATCCCTGAAATAACTTTCCAGTGTTATGCAACACAGGTATTTATTTCTGTAAAACTCTACTAGCTCAGGTTTAAAGTGCAAACACTTGGGTGTTACACCAGAGACCTGTTTTCTCAGGGCAACTAGCCAAGCCTGTGATCACTCTTGCAAACATAAAATAAATACAGAACTTTATGAGAATTCAATGTCCAACTCAAAGCCTGGCACTCCCCTTGAGTACAAAAAGAAATGCCAACCAAATAATTATTCAGGGTGGCACTGTAGGACTAAGTCTTGCCCTTTGTGTCACAACCTAGATTAGTGTGAGACTTTGAAAGCCAGATATTGTACCTGCAGAGGACAAAGATTAAACTATAATTATTATCCTGGGAATTCTGCTGGAAGATTATGGAAAGTGAAAAAAACACCAAAGCTATTGCTTTATCAAGAGTATTGTTATGTGTACTGCTGATGCTGCATGATCTTGTTACATGTGCTTTGCTCTTCCTTGAATATTTTTCCTGCTGTTACAGGTGAAGAAACATCTATTGTGCTTGAATAAATCAACATTTCTTTGGAACATATCAGAAAAAAAACCCCATCCATTTTTAAAGCTCCCTACATTCATTGATGAGTGTGTGAAACTTAACACTATAGAATATTTTAGATGAAGACTTTTTCCATTTGGTTCTCAAAGCTGGCAATTTTATGTTTCCTTGTCTACTGCCATTTTCAGAGTCAGCTTCTGCAGAAAGCCAGGATTTCATTCCCTGTTGTCATTCAAACAGATTTTAAATGCCAAAGAGAAATATGGGCTATGGAATATGATATATGGCATATTTACATGTATCTTTCTTCTGCTTTATTTAGTATGGCTGACCAGATGTTTAAGAAATACCACACATGTACTCTATTGTAAGAGACTGTACATCAAAACTACTTCTCATAGGAATGTTTCTTCTCCTTTCTTTTTTCTGAAGTCAGTGAAAATCCTAATTTAGCTCACATTGTGAATGAAATTTTGGAGGACTATATTAGTAAATATTGTCTAATATATTAACTAAGTAATAAAAGTAAAATAAGGTAAAAGCATTAAATTAAAGTAAATGAAGTCAACAAAATGTGTTGAACTTGGTACTAGATATATACCTGCTGAAATAGTTGCAAGTATGTGCCTCTACAGCTGTAATAATATTTTCTCATTCTTAGCCCAACAACTTTTATTTATATGTCTCTGTATAAATGCCCAGTTATGCCCAAAAGATTGTATGTTCAATGTTAATTCCTTAATTTTTCAATTGATTGGAAAGGCCAGTTATGGGTGGAAGCCATGCAAATATCTTGTGAATGGAAAAAAACTTTCATTAATAATTTGCTTACAAAAAATAAATTAAATTGCAATTATGTCTCCTAGAGTTTTAGCAAAGATCAGTCCCCTTTTCCTGCAACAATAACCCATCCACAGTAAATTTTTTGCTTAAATACCACACACCAGTTGATGCAATTTTTAAGTTAATAGTGCAATAAACTCAACTGTGATGCTGCAGATTTTAAATGCCTTCTGGGAAATATAAAATATGCAAGTCAGGGTGGGGAGCAGCTGGATGCATAGGAACATCTGGTCTCATTGGCCTGAGAAAACTTTTTCTTTTAAATGATAAGGAACATGAAATTTTTGGCATGGAGATGACTTTGTGTTGTCTATGAAAGCAATGTCTTCAATTAACTTCCAAGTCAATAATCCTATAATAACGACATCATCTTTATACTTAACATTGACATTATTCTCTGCCAAAACACATTTTAAGAGCCCAACCCCAGATAGCAGGTGCATCCCTTAGTACAAGAAAATAAATTGTAATACAACTCTAACACATAGCTTCAATTACAAAGGCACATTCCCTTGCACAAAGGAGTAATCTGAAACTGATGGCAAAATTCTTCTTTTCTTAGTTTGGATGAAGATTACAGAAACAGGAACATTTATATATTCATAGAAAACAACTAGCATGCCCTCACCTTCTTGGTTTACAATCAATCAGTCATCAGTATTTCATCAATAAAGATCAGGCCAGCTTTCAGAATCCAGCAGTTCAGTCTAGATAACACTCAAAAGGAAGAGTTCTTGCAGTAATTCTTAACCAAACAGACTTTTCAGGGTATCTCCTATTATTGAAATTTGTGTCATTCTCCTTTCCTCCCCTCTATGCTACTGTTCTGTCACATCTGTGCTATTAATTATTATATTATCACTTTATAAGGAATAGATCCATTATCTGATGGCATTTTAATAGAATACTATTCAATTGAATGGGAAATCACAGCATTATGGAGCTCAAAAAATACTTTATATGTGTTTGCTCTGATATATTGTAAACTTTAATTGAATAAAATTCAGCTTATTTTGTCTGTGTCATTGCATTACAGGAGGACCTATTGTCACACCATCATCACAAGTAAGTAGTTATCTAACAGTAAATGATATTTTATAAGTAGAAATGTATTTAAAAGTAACAAAGCTTTATTGTTTCTAGAGTAGAAGTATGCTACTGGCAATATTATGAGACTTTCACCCATAATAAGAATGGTAGCAGTGTTTCTTTGGAAGTGACAGAAGCATTTTGAGAACCATTTTCTTAATACATGTAGGAATAGGCCCTTTTCTCCCTTGTGGCCATAAGTAAAATACAAAGTGCAGGAATGTGAATTATGTTCTACATTCAATTAACAATGGTTGGTGAAGTTTTGCTAAACCAAAGGTATCAAAAATGTGCGTGTTCTGAAAGAAAAGAAATTGGAATAATACCAGGTGTTTTTTATTTTAATGTCTTACAATTTTCTCACGAAAATATATGTGTTCCTGAAAAAGGGAATAACAGAGGGGAAAAAAAGGACACATGCTGCCAAAACAGAGCACCTACTCTATTTTACTGAGGCACTGGTTGGACCTCATCTAGGCAGCTGCATGAAGAAAGGACACTGAAGTGGATAGAAAGGGAACACTGGATCCAGGTGAACATCTTGTCATAACCTCATTACCTCTGTTCATATCCTTACATATGATGAACAAGCACTCTCAATTCTCAATTCTCAAAACAACTTCTTTTCCAGTTCTTGTCTGTGCCAGAGAAAAGGCATCCAAGTCCATCTGGGTGTCCTTTGATTCCCATGCCTTAAGGCCTTTTTTAAAAGTTAGTGCATTATAACGCAATTAGAGTTATTCACCTAAGTTTCTAATCTCCTTTTTTGTTTTTAAATTTGTACTAAGTTTTCCATCTGGTACAAATAAAAAGGTTTGATGGATAAATTATTTACAGCCTGCTGGAGGAGAAGAGTTCATATGAAACATTTTGCAGACAGGAGATTTCCAAAAGAGGATATTTTCTCATAGAAAAAAGAGCATCTGTGAACCAGTTGGTTTCTTGCTGACTAAGCCAACTGGATATGATGCTATTTTGGCAGCTTCCTTATTCTTGTGTGGGCTTCATTTTTATGAATTCCATAAGATATTAATTATTGAATGTAACTATATACTGAATATCATGCATTTGATGGTTTATGATGTTGGCATTAGTTTTCTAAGTTAATTATTTAACATGAAATTATGTTAAAATCCTAGTGCCATTTTTTCATAATCAACTTCAGTTATTTAATTCTCAGACATTCATAAACTGGAAAAAAAAAGTAAAAGTTGAACTGCCTCTAATGCTCCTTTTTGTGACTCATAGAAAAACTTTTTTTCTACAGCCTTATGCAAGAAAGTTAAATTTCAAGCATGGTAAGTAAAGGAAAGGATTTACTCTCCCTTACAAAGATGGCAATGCATGAAAAATGGATTTTAGCAAGCGAGTTAACTGTTCATGTCATTGAACAGAGATTGACAGCTCGTGAAAGTGAAAAGGAAATCCTTTCTTATTCTCAGAGCAAGGGTAAAATGGGTGTCAGAGCCTCTGTGGGGAATTGCAGGGTTCTGGTATGTTCCCTCCACCTTAGCACAAGCATGAGAGTTTTACTGCCTCTCATCTGTCACCTCCACCTCAAAAAGATGCCTTTTCTTCTCCTGTGCCCCAGATTACCAGCCTTGAATCAGTTTGTTTAGCTGTGAGTATACTGGAAATAACAGTGTAAACATAAAGGAGAAAGTGGCTTAGTAGAATGAGCTCTCTACTCCACCTACTCAACTGCTTGCCTTATAAACAGTTAGCTGAACCAGCTGGGAGGACCATGTGCCCAGTGCAGACAGAAGGAATACATTTCACTGGTATTGCTGCTAAACTCTTCATTGCCTTATTTGGGAGACAGCTTTGTTGTTGTTCCTACTAAGTGAAGGACCTCAGCCTTTAAATTGCATCCATTTCTTTGGCACACAGGCCATTATGTCTTGTGTTTGATTGTCTAGTAATAAACACTTGCTGGGAATGATGCCCCTGAATTTCCTATTCCCCAAACCAGTAATTCAGAATGTGATTTCAGCAGATACAAGCCATGGTTGAACACTCAGAGATACTGCTTATTCTGGCCAAAGCTGTTTAGAGCTGTGCCAGAACAGGAGTGAATTTAGCTGAAAAGGAACCCAAACAAAACCTGTTTTTTCAGCTGCATCAGGTCCCTGGTTCGGGTCATCACAGTTCTGCAAACAGAAGCATCCCTGAGCAGACCTGAATGTGAGACAGCCTTTCATTCCAACACTGTCACCAAAAACTAGCCCATTAAACTATGTATTACAGTACCTTGAGATATTCCTGCCCTCTATTTTTACTGTTTTAGGACTGGTACAACTTTGTGGGCAGTTATCCTTTGAATTGGATCGGGGAACTGATGAATCTTATTATACATTTTCTTTGAAGCACTGGCCATGCAAAGAAGACTAGAGAAGTGGCATGCAGTGGCCATTGTGGAGATTTACACTAATCATTCCATGGAACAATTTGTGGTGTGACACCACAGCCTTTGTATGTACATTTCTTCACCCACTCACTCTTCTAGTTCAGACCAATCCGTGAACTGACAAATGCTTTTGATAAAAACATTTAAATTTAATGAATGCCCAGGGCTCATTTTCTCCTCCTGACTGATGTTAGACATAACAGTGTTCAAGCACTCTGGGTGAAGAGGAGGTGGTGGTAAATGTCTGTCTGTGAGGATACTGTAACAGTGGAAGTGCAGAATTCCCCACACCTTTCAAAATGTTCATCTTTCAATTGGTTATGATTTCCATTCAATTTTTGCCTTTTTATTCAATCTTTAACATTTTGTCTGTCTGCCAGCAAAAGGTAGAAAGCCTAATATAATTCCTGTTTTTGAAGGAGATACTTTTAGTACCAGCCTTAGCCAATTTCACAAGGGAATTGTGCCACAATTTTGTGTATTTATAACTGAATATTTGATGGGTGCAATCAACCAGAGAAAGAATTACAAGAAAAAGTCTTTCCTTTTCTAAAAGAATGTACAATTATTGATCACTTTTAAACAAAATATCAATAATCGGGAAAACCTTAATTCTAATCAGCAGAATTGTTATCTTGTCTGCTCTCAGATATACTGATTAAACAAGCTGTCCTCCATACAATAATCAAAGAAAAGGGAGACAATTCCAAGTCCATAGACATAAACTACAGTTTATGCAGAAAATGCAGAAAGGTAACCTTTGGCATTTTCAAAAGCAACTTCAAAATGTACTGTATTGTTTCTATGGGCTGTGGCTCTGAAAGCCTCCTGAAGGCTTTGTGAATGTTGTCACAGGGTAATAAAACCCCAACAACCCAAAATAACACACACACAAAAAAACCAAAACCCAATAAAAGAAGAAAAAACAGTACATTTTAAATATTTACAAATGGAAGTGATGAAAATAAAATCCTCTCATCTTTAAAGATACTAAAGACCATCTCAGTTAGGTAGTATCATTTTTCTGTTTATGCCATCTCCAGGGATAAGTCCCCTTTAGCTTAGCTAACCTTTTCTGAAGTTCTGCTTTCTCCATCAGCAAAAGTTAAAAACAACCAACCAGAAGGCAAGGGAGACCTACCTCAGCTCTAGTTTCTATGGAACAGCTGCAAAGATATCACAGGAATTTAGCATTATAGCAAGTTAAATAATGGAACAAACCCAAATAATCTAATAAAATACACAAACATTAGACATGCATTAGACTTTTCCAGATGGTAAGTCAAACTCTCATATTGTTTAAATTAACACAGGTTCATTAAACCCTACACATTTTGATGTCATAAAATTTTACCATTGGAAAAGAAGTGAAAAAACTAAAAATTATCTGTAGTTGTTCCGTTGTCCCTCTTCATGTCTGAAATGGTGTAAAGGACTTTATTAAAATGAAACTAAATTCTTCCCTTTCTGGTCCCTGAAAAGAATACCAAGGTTATTTAGCTATCCTTCTTAAACTAGCCAAAGAGCATGAGAGAAAAAGAGTACCTTTAAAATTCCAAGCAGAGTTGAATGAAGTCAGATATCTTTCAAAGAACAAGAAATCATGTAGAAATTATCTAGAATCAAAGTATTCATGAAAATAACCCGTGTCTAATACAATTTCCTCCACCCAAATAAGCACAATTCATTTTTGACTTACTGCCTGTCAGTCCAATGCTTGCTATGTAAACTTGTCTTGCACAGACTTGACTTGTTCACTCTTTTACAGAGTTAATTTAAAACTACGCCTGCTCTACATATTTTCCAGCAGGAGAGTCAATAACTGCTAACTTGATATGTTGCTTTACAATTTATCTCAAAACAGACAATGAAGTTGAATGCAGCAGAAGGATGCAGACAGTCCCAGCAGTTACAGTTCATTGACAGTGTATTCTGCAGATCGAACTAAAGATTTATGGTGGATCAAGCTATTTTTCTTTTATATCCCTAGAAAATTCTACTAAATTACCCATATTTTGACACCTGTAATTCAAGTATAAGAGAGAGAATGAAAACAGACTTTTCTTCTGGCTTCCTTGGAGCTTGTCTAGCAGTAAAGAAGTTACCAGGTTTCTTTGACTTTTCTAGTATATTTAGTGAATGCCTCAGGAAAAGGAAATGCCAGTTTCCTTCTCTCCATTTCATACTTCGAAAGAAAACAAAAAGAATATGCAGACGTGGTTACCAAGGCAGATGCCAACTTGTTCATGCAGACAAGATAAGCAGACAAGATAAAGCAGGCAGGTGCAGATTGGTTTGTGAGATGTGGACCATAAGGACAGTCATCATTCCCTTGAAATCATTAATCATTAATCATCTCCTAACAATTTATTAGCCTCCACAAACATTCAAGAAAAAGCTATGCCTTGCAATCTGAATGTACAGGATACAATGCTAGTTTGAAAAGTAGAAAAAGCCACAGCCACTGCCCTTTATTGAATGAAACATCTGCAGGATCATGCTGATCTGGTAAGAGAGGTCACACAATGAGTATGGTGAACAAAGACTTTCATGAACTACAAATCAAGGTCTTGACTATGCTCAGATGTCAGCTGTAATTTAAGAGGTCAGGGAAATGGGAAGTGCTACACATTTTTCTTCCTTTTTAAATTGTAAAATTCATGTACATGTTCACAGAAGAAAGACAATCAGCTCTGCCTTCAACACACCCAGAGGAATACTGTGGAATCTCTAACTATTTTCCCTCAATTTGCTCTAGATCGAGAGGTGGCCTCAAAAGAGCACATGATGTTACCATCAAATGGAGGTTAGCTTAGGGGGAAAAGGTGAAAGCACAAGCTTTGGAATTGGTCATTAGTAGCTCTCCCACAACAAACTGACATTTTAATTCATTCTTTTCTTGAGATGACTTTATTGACTGCATACCTCAATAGATGTTTTGCTTCAAAATCATTAGAATACAGTCTTATTGAGACATGGTGGTGCTGTTTGTACTGAGTTTGTGCTAAGGTCACTTGTCTTAATTGTCATCTGGGAAATAAACAAGATTCATGAAAGAAAGTGTAGGTTTAGGTGAACTTTGATGTCACTGGAAAAGGGCTATATTGCCCTACTTCTGTAGAAATTATGAAAAGAAGAAAATAGCAGGCAGGAAGAAAAAGGAGCTGCAGCAATGAGGTCAATGACTATTAAATTTATAGACTTACCTAAGTTAAGCTAAATATAGGACTACATTCTTTTTTAATAAACACAGCTAAGAAAGAAAAAAAAATACATAAAATATAACAATTTAAAAATGTTAAAAAATAGTAAACTGCCAATAGAATCAAGCTTTTCAATATTTTTGAAGAGCCCATATGGATGCTTTGTTTGCAGGAGGCAGCAATGTTACCTAAAATCATTGAGAGTCATTGCATATATCTGATTGTAGATGGTTTTGCTATTCTGCAGATTAAAATTGGAAATGTAAATTGCCATTCTATAGTTAATAGTCCTATAAAATAAACAAAGTCTTTTTTTGATTTACTTTTGTAGGTGAATACCAAAGCGGAAGTTAATTTTGCACCTAAATAAACTGGCAGGAAATTGTTTAAAAATTTATATACATGCTAGTAAGATGTACCTCATGTCTTCTTTCAAAAAGTATGCAATGCAATGTGTTATAGCATTTACAGTACTGTTTGCAAAAATTATGTTACATTGCTGTTCTGCCTGATTGGTTGTAAAAATCATGAACAGGATTTAAACAACATCTGAATTTCTGTAACAACATTACCTCAGATATCCAGATGATGTATAATGAAAACCTTTACAGCTTTGCTTGCAAAATCAGTCACATAAAGCTGATTTTTTTTGTTATGTTTTCTAAGTGTAGTTTAGAACCTCCTTATATGAATGTTGTCAGGCAAGATTCCAAAACAATATTTAAAAACCTACAGGTACCTCACCATCATTCTTTAAAACTGTGTGAGTATTTAAGTATGAAATGACACTGGGATTCTGGAAAGGGAAAAATAGAATTTCTCCTAAGGATCTCTACAGAGATATTTTTGGAAACAACAGCTTTTCTTCAGATCTTGTAAATTATACCCCTTAAATCACATAATTCTATCATTTATCATTACTGCAATTTCCCCTCAACTCCCAGTGCCTTTCAAATCACTGATACTTGAAGGAATGTAACTGAAGTTAATATACTGAGTTGGAGGGGATCCATCAAGACCATTGATTCCAGCTCCTGGCCCTGCACAAGATGCCCCAAAAAATCCCACCATGTGCCTGAGAGCATTGTCCAAATGCTTACAGAACTTTGTCAGGCTTGGCACTGTGACCACTTCCCTGGGGACCCTGTTCCAGTGCCCAACCACCCTCTAGTGAAAAACTTTTTCTGGATATCCAGTCCTAAAGCTCTCCTGACACAACTTCAGGCCATTTCCTCAAGTCCTGTCACTGTCACCAGAGAGAAGAGATTGGTACCTGCCCCTCCGGTTCCCCTCACAAGGAAGTTACAGACTGCAATGAGGTCTCCCTTGAGTCTCCTCTCCTCCAGGCTGAACAGACCAAGTGCCCTCAGCTGCTCCTCATAAAACTTCCCCTCCAGACCCTTCTACTCTGACTATACTTTTCTGAATGTAGCAACCTAGTCCAGCATTTACTGCTGCTTCAAATTGAGTTCAACTCAAAACTAAGGGAATAAAAAAAATCCACAAGACACCACCTAAAGGCATTTGTACCTGCTAGAAGCTGATCAGCAATATATATAATACAATTCTATTAACACAATATAAAAGGAGTTAAAAGTTAATCCTTTATGCATCTGTGAATATAA
This sequence comes from Drymodes brunneopygia, assembly GCA_013400955.1. Classification (NCBI taxonomy): domain Eukaryota; kingdom Metazoa; phylum Chordata; class Aves; order Passeriformes; family Petroicidae; genus Drymodes; species Drymodes brunneopygia. Next base: position 1,122,098 of record VZTZ01003501.1, on the reverse strand, counting down.
AGCAGCAAAGGATGCAGGTGAATAGTTTTGCAAGAAACATTTTTACTTAATAAAGAATAGATGAAAAAAATAAAATTAACAAAGAGTAGATAACAAAGGTTAAATGATGTAATGTTTTCATTTTCTACATTACCAATACAGATAACTTCTGTGCAAGGTCACTCTGGACAAAACAGACACAACCTAAATGGTCTATGATGATCTTGACAGACCTCAGTCTGCCTTTACTGAGAAGAATCAGATTTATTCAATTATTTTAATGTAATGTTGGAGAAACAATTATGGACATCACTGCCACAGCTAATAGCTATATGAAAATATCTTTCTTTTGGATCTTCAAGGATGCACATCAGAGATGCTAGACCTTTATTCCACATTTCTTTAGTGGGATTTGCAGCTTAACCTCTCCCAGGATTTATCTGAGTAACAAAAACCATTGGACATAAATGTTTCTTAAGCATATGTACAGATTCACAGCTATGTGACTGCACCTGAGAAACCAGAAGTGAAACATGAATTCCGGAAAAGTAGGAACATACACAGAACTGTGTGAAACTTTTATTTTCTCATGAGCTGAACTAACCTCATTTCCGGAAGTAAAGTAAAACAAAGAAAAACAAAAAACCCCAACACCCCACTCAGCTCACCACACTTGATATTTTCCCATGTCTCTTGCAGCCTGACTGTCAGCTTTCCATTGATTCATCCCTCACAGCCTGTCCTAATCTGTTAATGCCCCCTCCCCTTTCCTAAAGCCTTTGAAGTTTCAGATCTCTGCTGAACCCAGGCATAGCCCTAGGAAGAGTACCCCATTCCAGCCTACACGGAGCCAGTTTGTATCCCAATAGCCCAGAAGCCACTCATATCTAAAATTCTTTGAAGTTATATACCTTAGGCTGCCTTATCTGTGTCATTGTTCTACCTTCTAAGGCACTCCTTTAACAACCTTGTTGCCATTTCCCAGGATTTAACTCTTTGCATTCAGATTGGCAACTGAACAAAACTGAACCCTGAAAGAGTCATAAATAGTCAATACCAAATTCATAACAAGTTCTGAAACTATATATTCCAAGTTCTATAGCTTGAATAGAAGAAAATTAATTCTGTAAATGCCATATATTTTTTTTAATTCTACGTGGTTACTTAAATTGTAATGAAATGAAAAAGAGCAAATTAATTTTAAGTACAAGATGCCTCATGACTCAGCTTTACTGACCCTTTTAACTCTTACAATGTTTTCTGGAAGTTGTGAAAAACCAGGCCTCCTTAGGATGAAAAATGCTTCACTGCACAGAGCTCACACCAGAATTTTGTCTTTTCCCTTCCCTATCTAGTGCAGAATGAGACTTAGATGTCTCAGAAGGGCTGCCCTGCACTGCTAATAGAAAGTTGCTCTGCGTACCCACCAGAAAACACTGCACTACAGAGTGCTCACTTTTATCACTCTGGGGATGGTCCTTGCAGCTTTCCTGGAAGCAGTGTCCAGGGCCTCCTCTCAAGGACAAGAGCATACCTTTCACTCAACTGAGGAGGACTTGTTTTATTTTAAAGCAAAGCTATGCCATGGCAGGATTCCCATGAGTACGAAGGGGTAGCATTCTTTTCATACAACTTCAAATGGCTGTGCATGTTCCTTTCCAGTTCATAGAAAGAAGGAAACATCTGGAGAGTTGATTGACCTGATATTCTTTAGACATTTATGCTTATTCTATTAATTACATCCTGAAGGTGTTGCTTAGATAGTTGTGGTAGTTTCCACCTCAAAAGCAGGCACCCCTCACCTCCTCCCAGTGACTTGAATACTTCATGAGGACCCTCTCTAGACTGAGTGGGTTCAGCACCATGCATTGCTTCTCCAGATGGAGAACCCTCATCAAATGTGTTAAAAGCCTGATTAACTATAAAATCAGTCTGTACATGCTTTAGGGCAAGTTCTCTAGTCTATCTCTTCAGACCAGACGAGATTAATTCACACTAAACAGTCACATAAAAATAGTGGGACTTGATGTGAATCAATCAAATTATTAAACAGAAATATTTTCACCTCTTTTATTTAGTAGTATTTTGATTATAGGATTGCAATATGAGGTAAAAGGTACTTGTAATAACCTTGGTAAAACAAGAATTTGGAACATACTTTCAAGAAACTTATTAAAGTGCAAGCATCAGGGAAATTTGGGTCATGAAGTAGATTTTGGCAGGAAACTGTTCAGAAGTTTACTGCATGATTTCAATATAGCAAAATATGCTACTAAGTCTCCAAGATTAATTTGCTATTTAGGCTAACCAAATTTGGGGAGGAAGACATTCACAAAGTGACCAAATATAAAACTCAATATACATTAAGGAGGGAAGTCCAATTTCTAATCTCTGGAGAAAAAAAAACAAAAACAAAACCACAAAAAAACCAGTAAGGCATTGCCTAAGAAGTTATTTGGCATAACTGCTTTCAATTTAATATTGATCCAAAATGAAAAAACTACCCAGAATTTGTTTATATTGGCTACACTTCACAAATAAATGAGACTGGTGAAAATCTTATGCCTGCCAAGAAAGAACCCCCCTTTGATTATTGGCATTTCAATGCAATTACAGAATTCAGGTTTCAAAATTAGACTGACTGATAAAAAGCACATTCTTCATAAATATTTAACCTTCTTCAGTATGACAGTAATTATAGTGTGGAGCTCAGTAGCTGCATATTCCATTTAAAAGATCTGTCATGCCTTCCATTCGAAATGCTTCTTTTCAAAGGTTTGCAATGCCAAGATAAAAAGAAAACTCCCCCAAGGTGGAAACTTGGAATAAAATCTCATCTTCTTAAAATTATTATTAATGGTAGATTCTAAGGATGAGAGATTGTTTGAAATATAGTGAGATTTTACAACCACTGCTTTCTTTTCCTGAGCAAAATATTTGATAACATTGGGTAGTGATTCAAATTTTACACTCTAAAAATATCTGGAAAAAACTTGCAAAATAATTTCAAAATGAAATCACCAATTTTCATGGTTTTGTATTGTAACATCATTTGATCCTACTGATACCATTTCCTCATTTAAAAAAATACTTGTAATAAAGATAAAGCATTTGGTGTTCAATACAATTGTTTTAGATCAAATGAAATGTTTCTTTTCCATGGACTCTAGATAACCAAAGAAAACTGTTATTCAGCTTTAAACAGGTATAAATAGATTTTGATGTATAAAATTATATTTTCATGTTATGGAAAACTAGGGAATATCTTTGAAGAAGGTTTTAATAATGCTTAATTCAAAGCTGTGAGTTTTTTAACTTGGGGAAGCCAATTCAGCCATCTGAAGTCTGACGGTCTGGGTGTGGGGTAAAGAGGGAAGCAAGAAAGTGCTAAACCTCTTCTATATTCATTAGCTAAATAAAGATAACAGGTCTTGTCAGGAGAGGCTGATATTGGTGCCTGTGCTGGCACCCAGACATTTGACACTTGCAACAGGAGTGGGATGTGTAATTCTCTTGCCAGGGCACAGTCTTGGTTTCTTACTGAGCAGTTGAAGTCAGACCCAAGACTTCCCTCTTTCTTGCAAGGAGAGGGCAGGAGCATCTCCCAGGAGCTATTTTCCAATTCTCTGCCCACACAGTGAGGATAAGAAACTGGGCTAGTTTGTGTAGGTGGTTATGGGGAGGAGATAAATAAAGACACATATGTTTATATGGCACTTCATCTCTACTGGAAGTCAGTGAATTTGGAGCCCAGCTTCTGCTCATGCAGCTTTGAAAAGGTTCTTCTCTGTCCTTGGAGTTGAACTCTTACTAAAGAGAAAAGTTCTCTCCAGCTTTATGACCATACAGGTGAAGAGTAACTGGATTAACCAAAAAAATGCAGTCAAAACTTGAGTTTCACTTGAGATTCTCGTAAGAACTGAAAGTTTTAATGAGACATCTATGCTTCACTTCATCCCTCTTCTAGGTTTTTTAAAAAATATGAAGAACCTTTCTTTTTCTCTTTATTCATAATAGCTTTAGCCCTAGTTACCTGGATACTATCAGAAACTATGATTACTCATTTACATTGCTTTGCATCTATGGCAGTTAATGTCACTGTATTTTTGTCACTGTAGCATTTAGTTAGCATGAGAATTTTCTGCCACTTTTGACAGCCACCTTAAGTATTTCTGGTTTAAATATGGTATCATAAAAATATAAAAACTCTTTTATTTCCCTATTAATACCTTTTCCAGGTTTTAGAATTATGCTACAAAGCACTTGGATCTCAGTTCTAACTGTCCTCTATTGTCACAACCACGCATTACTCTACCTTCTATTTTGTATCATTTAAACAGTTGCTGACCTATAAGGGGACTTTTCTTTATTTCCTTTGACAGCTTCATTTCTCCAGCAATATTAGTTTGATCATCCCTACTGTTATGCTGTTGACTTCAGAAGACCCCTAGCAGATGTGTGAATTAGGATTTCCCCCACAGAGCAACTCTTCCCTCAGATAACCTCTCACCATTTCTCCACTAACTATAGTAAACTCACTATAAAGTGTGTTTACCTGGTCAAGTAATGATTTAATATTGCAACATTTTCTCTGAGAGAATCCTTAACATTCATTTAACATGCAGAAGTACATTGGCAATTAGATGGTTATTCAGCTAAGTAGACAAAAAGGCTGCATGAATCTATATATCTGTCTAGTTAAAGAGCCAGGTTCACTGACTGGTTTCTTCAGATCCTTTTTGTTTCTTCAGGAAGTTTGGCACCACATTGGCCACCTTCTATTACTTCTGTATTAAACAATGTATGACATACCACAGTCATTGACCAAATTCACTCCATTAGGTCCTACTTCCCTTACTACTACTTGAAATTTACTGAATTTCATTGAGGAAAAGAATTTCATGGCAGTGATAATTTTTGATGTTTAGTTCATCTGGGTCAGCTATTATTTAAACATTGTTAAAATGCAAGAAGCCACAATAAATGAAATTTATTTCACTGAAGTTGCTCAAGTTTATGTGATCATAATCGTGTCAGTATCAACATATACAAGTCCATAATTCAAAGCTTCTTGCAGTTCTATAGTCTGAACTCCTCCATAACTCCTGAAGTGAAGTGTGTCTCTGAGTGTCCATTTTGGGAAGGTATTGGAAGACCATAAACACTTGGTTGTCTTTGTCGTTATCCTCATTCATTAGTGTAATATGCACATCATCAAAGGTGGATATTAAACAACAGCTGAGGCTTAGAGACAGAATTGAGAAGTTGTGTGTGTGAAGGTTGGACCTCACTGCTGCCATGCTGTCTGGATATTCCTGATGGTGCCCCAAGCTACCCGGAGTGCTCAAGCATGCCAAGCACCAACCATGTGCTCTAGTGCATGTACAGACGTGCTGGCAGTGGATTTACAGGTTCAAGACATGCTTATTTTTTGCATTGAAAATAATGTGAACTTAAGGAATTTCCATGCCTATGCTGTTCTGACTTAAGCCCCTTGTCCTTACCTCTGATTGAAGTTTACTGTCCCTTCAGGGACCTTCTCCTTTCTCCTTACATAGTATGTGCCAATAAGGTTGGTTGCAGACCATTTCTATGAATTAGATCACTAAAATTATCTAAATTTTTTATCTCCCCTTGGAAATAATTTTTTCTACCATGTTTTTTAAACCTAGAATGTTTTCATGAAGCAGGTGACAGTTAAGCACCCCAGATAAGACTGTCCTAACCAAATCCTTACAAAAATCTTGCTCTTTACTTCCTGCAGAAAACTGCTTTTTTATGAATCGACAACTATTAATCTTCAAAGAAGACCCAAAGTACCTACAAGAATCTGGCAGACAAAATTGAATTTCATAATTAAAGCTCAGATTTAAAGGCAGAAAAAATCCCCATGTAAATGGCAAACAGAATAATGCATTCTTCATTAATTTATTGCCATATAATAAGTAAAAAGTCTAACTTGAATAATCAGTTATCAGTGAAATTACTGACCTATATAAAGCAAATAATTGGGTATGTAAAAGTACAAGAAAGATTCAATTCTTGTCAACAAATATTTCTGAATCTTTATGGCAAAGATGGGCAGAGAGAGGGTAGAAGGGAAGGCACATAAATGGAAATATTTTAAATTACTAGATGCAATTCCAGATGATAGATATTTTCAGAAAATTCACATAGCAAGGTAATAACTAGAAATAAAACTCTAATCATAGAGCAGCAAAGCAGAGAATGTGGTTGCTGGTTAGAGTACAGAAACAGAATCAAAGAGGAAAATAAAGATGGAAAATTCAAATAGAAATACAAAAGATTGCACACTAGAAATATAGGTGTGATGAGGAAAACTACATATGAAGGATGGAGACAAAAGATGAAGGAAAGAGACACCCCCTCCTTTCTAAAATACTTGCAGATTTTTTTTCAAAAAATTGTGTGAAGGTATAATAGAAATAGGAGGTTGTACTTTGCATTGAAAGCCACAGAAAAGGATATAAGATAAGATCTCTAGTGTTAGCATACAAAGCGTCTCAGCCCAGGTCTATAAAACTTTACAAATGAGATTTCCACTCAGCATAACCAATGCTTGTGTGTCACAAGAAAAATGAAAGGCTGAGTCCTCTGTTATCAGGAAATAATTCAGTGCCATTGACTTCAAATAGAGAAGGAGCAATTAACATCAGTACCGAACCTGGCCTGACCCATTAGTTCCCATACTAACAAGGGTTTACACAATTCTCTGCTAATTTGTGACAAGCTTAAAATAACTCTGACTGTTACAGCTCAGAAAGCATAAGATGAAACAAGCCCTGAAAAGCATCTGGAGGAGGTTCGTTTTTATGAGAAACAGCTCTTCATTCTCCTTGCAAAAGCAATGCCAGTGCTAATAGTCTCACTAGAGTTTTCATATGCATACAGTGAGTATAAATACACTGAGGAAGGACCATTCCTGTCTGGAAATCTGAGGAACAAAAACATAATCAGGAAGGAAAAAATTTTCTTTGAGATCTTAACACAACAATTAAATCTATTTCTCCAGTCTCCACTGGCTGAACTCATGGTGACTGATGCTGCGTGTCCTGGTACCTCGAAACTCAGGTGTGAGAGGTTTAAACTCTCTTTAAATCTGAAATGGAATGGCCGTTCTGTCCAGAAGATTTACTTTGCTTCTGGTTTGGCCGAAAGAGAGGGCCCTGACTTAGTGTCTATTGCTGCAAATTACTGGAAGAGTGAGCTGAGTTGAAGCTCTGACCATCCCACTGACAAAACAAGTTTTAGTGATCTTCCCATTCCTGGTAGAGTTAGAAGTTAGTCACTGGACTGTTACATCAGTGCAGAACTGTTCTAGAAGAACAGGGTGTGGACAGAAGCAGGTAGGTTTCCTACAGAGGAGGGCACATTTACTGGCAGGTCACCCAGTTTCTCAGCAGTGTGTCAGAAGAGCTAAACATAGCCACAATTCTGGCAACTGCAGAATAACAACTGAAGCCACAAGCAGCAGCTCTTTGCAGCTCCCTGCAAGGGAGTTAGAGACATTTTGGTCATGGAGATTGAGTGAAGCCGAGACAGCTGTGCTGGCTGGATGTGCCCAGGGATCTGTAAACCACCACTTCTGTAGTGTCCAGAGAGCTTAAGGAGGTTCATCAATATTTTGCTTTTGAGAAATCTGTATATGATTCTCTGTAGTTTTATCTCATCAGAAAGACAAGAGTTCAATACATTCCTTTCCAAGAGAAATGAGTTTCATTTGTTAAAATGCAGAGAGATTTTTAAAATCTTCTGAGTCTGCTACTGAAGGTACTCATGTATTGCAATGAGCCCCAGTACATGGGCACCCAACCATAACATTAGATATCCTGAGGTTCTGTGAAGCTTCAATGTCTTTGCTAGTTTGAGCCCTAAAATGACTTCAGAAAATTAATTTTATTGGAGAAAGGTCTGTGCAAAACATGGAAACTGCAAGTAGGCAAATTATTAACCTGCAGAATTTAATACGTATATTCACCTTTGCTGTTTTCAACAGGAACTTTTGTACCACAAAGAAAAAGTTCTAGGACTGGATCAAGGTGTTGGGACTGCACATGAGGCAGAAAATCAACCTCTCTCTTTAACATCTGTGTGTCCTGCAGTCTACAGATAGCTAGGAACAGCAACCCCTGGGAAAAAATCTAGAAAAAAAGAAGAAAAACCCCAAACTTTTGAATGTAATAAACTTATTAAATTGAACAAGAGTTTTTAGAAACTGCTTAGACTGTTAAGCTACAGGGCCTATATAGAATAGAAAATATTTAATTCCAAATATATGATCTGCTTATTCTTCCTGTCATGCATGAAACCTCTATCTCCTTTCAGCTCTCTGGGAACTGGAATTTCAAGAGGTGCTATTTCTTTTTACCACCACATGAAGATCTTCCATTTTATATAAACAATTAAATATTTATTGTACATTGGACTAAATAAATCAGCATGTAGGTCACACACCTGAGAGTGTAGAAGAGAACATATATGACTTTTTAAAACATAATTTTAACTTGGAGAATAAAAATATTTCTGGGGAATGGAGAGGGGGAAGAAAGGAAGTTCTGAAGACTCTACACTTCCTTCAAGAACTTGAGTTCTTTACAGTAAATTGTCATTTTCCTAGAGAAAGAGCTTGTTGCAAATGTTCAAGTCATTTTGTTATTAAGAACTACATCTCACATCATTGCAGCTTGCAGACAGCTCAGGAATTTGTGCTGCCATGATGTCACTTCCCTATTCCTTTGGCAACCCACCAAAAAAACCAGAGCTCTCCTTAACTATTGTTTTACCTGTACCCTTGACTGTGCTGCCAAGATTTCCTGCTATGCTTCCCATGGTTCCAGTGGGAGCTGCCTGCACACGCCAGCCATGCTACAGAGAAACTCACAATAAGGCTGACAGAGAGTGCTCATAAATGTTATAAGAGCTGCATGTTGGAGTTTCCTAAGGTGCAATAGTTCAAATACTTCCACTGTACAGGAAACCTCATATTTCTTATTTTCTGCTCAAGGTAGGAAGGACATTAATAAAGAGAAAAGTCCTGGGGAGTAGACAGACAATCTCCTTCCCTGATTTTTTTTTTTAACTGCGTTTTCAACTCTGAAACAGATACAACCAGCCAGCCCAACAAACACATACTCAAGCTCTGCCATTACCTGAACTGGCCAAAAAATTGATCCACTGATGTTTTCCATTATATAGAAAAAAAAATAGGTAGTTAGAAGGTGCTTACTTCTCATAGCTTACTTTCTGTCATAGAATTCCTCTGGGCACCTAGTTGGTGCAAATCTAAAATGACAGTTCCTAGAGTGTGTTTGGGAAATGCATCAGTGACATTTTAAAAGATAATTTGCCTCATTTGTTGTCTTCTGTCAACAATTAAAAATAAAAAAAAAAAAAGAAAAAAAGCCATGCTGGAGAGCATAGGCTTTTGGAATCCAGAAAATCTATCTAAGGAGAAATTAGCAAATAAACTGCATGACAGTAGCAGACGCCAAGCACAGCAAAAGTACCAACAACTGGGCAAGCTGAGAGAACCCAAAACCACTGAGCAAGATGAGAAATCTGCACCACAATATGAAGATGAAACAGGATTTAACATCCATGTGGAAGAGTATACATGGATTGCCCCTGATAATGATGTTGCATGGATGTTTTGGATTTGGTCAGAAGTTTGAAGGCATAAACTCATTTTTCATTACATTTTGACAATTCCAAGTACTAAAACAATGACAGTTTCACTCAAATTATGAAGAATTTATAAATAATTGCTCAGGAACTATGAAGCCATGAGATGTCCTTGGCCATAAATGGAAGACAGTCTTTAGTACTGCTAGGAATTTTCTAAAACAGATGAAGAACAAAAGTGCAGTAGAACAAACAGCTGTTCCTGATTAATTAAGTAATAGCATTCAGAAGTCTTCCAGATCCAGTGCTCTGTATGCTGCTGTATTTCCTGTGTTTAAATTCAATATGATCTCTGTGCATGGTATAAACACAACAGATACATAGTACATGTAAAATTACATTCAGCAGCATCTCTGGATTCTCTTACAACAGAAGCATTTGACTTAGAAGAAGGCCTCCAAAACAACCACAGCATGCTCACTGTGCAATGATTCTAAATTCCATGTGCAGATACTCAATGCCTTTGTAACTTACCCTCAGTTTCATCGCTACATTTCCTGCTTGGCTCTTTTGAGTATTTACATCAGCCTGGCAAATAATTTCACTGGGAAATACAATGTAAAACATTTAACATCCTTAGGATGAAAAATACTCACTAATGGAATTCCTCTCCATAGCAAAAGATGTCCCTTTAACAAAGGAAAAAACGGAGAAATGGTGTTTTCAACTTCCTCCCCACAATTTCAGAGGAAAAAATCCACATATTCTGTTGTTGGGTCACAGTGCATCATATGAGCTTTCTACACACCGGCTGTAACCTGGTGTGGTACTTCAGGGAACTGTTGATCCTAGCTGATCCTCAGCTAGGGTTCTGCAACCACAGCAAATTAAATATCAGAGTAATAACAACAGCAAGGCAGTTTTTGCTCACTGTTTCAATACCATGATGCAGTCAGGGCTCACTCCTTCTGACTGATGATGAAAAGTCCCTTCTCTTCCTACCATTTCCACAGCATTGAATGAAACCATCCTTTGCAAACACAAGGGATCTGACATAACATTTGTAATGAGATATTAACTTTAGTATAATGGAAAAAGAACTTCAGAACTTTACAAAACTGCCCATGATTTTTAATGATTGTATATCAAAGAATGTCAGGGTAGGGAGTGCAAATGAGTATAATAACTGAAACAAAGACAGAAGAATAAAGAAATAAAGATAAAAAGAAGCAACAACACTGATAAAGTTGTTAGGACATTAGAAGAAAAAAGTCACTTGCAATTTGTCAAGTGATGAAGCTCAGATACTATTCATTAGGGTGACTCCAGCATTCTGAACAATAACATTTGGCATTGGCAACAAGTACAGGTGTATTGTCCATGAGGAGTTAGCATCAAGAATGAAGATATATCCCTTAAGGTTCAGTAAATAAAACCCAAACTTCAGCACCTGTGTAACTGAACATGGACTGTCCTATTTAGTGTCAATGGAAATGTCTGAGGTTTCCAAGTTTAGCGTATACATACTGAGCTTCTGACAAGCTTGTTCAAAATTTGTGGTAAAATATTGGTATCAGAAAAAAAAAGGATCATTCCTTATATAAACAGTTATGAATTTACTGTTCATCCAATTATATTTTAGTGTGTAATCAAAATACTACATCCAGTTATAAGTATTACAGGATAATACTACTGGAAATTAGGTACTGTCTTCCTAGTTCCTACACTTTTTCTCTGTTACTTGCACTTTTATAATGCTCCTCTAGGTCCTAAATTCAACAGTTCCAGGCTTCTGTAAGAAATAGGGGCATATGGGAACCTTACTCAAAGGACCTTGAAGGAAATTTTATTTCTTTTTCCGAATTAATAGAAAAGGGTGATGTTTGTTACCAAATACATCTACATGCTTCTAAAACAAGCTAAAATCAGCTCAGGCTAAGCCAAGTCCAGACAAGTTCTAAGATCCCACATTCCTAGACTTTTTACTAGTAATGAAAAAAAATTATTTTTACTGGGCTACATCTATGATTAAGACATGTAGATGCTTGTATACAGCACAAGAGAAGGATAGGTACACAGACACTGTGCCATGCTACAGACAGAGGACAGCCTACTGACTCTCATTGGGAATATATGAACCCTAAATATAACAGAATTAAGTTAACATGCTATCAGAGCTGTTCTGAAAATCTGTAACCACATCAGAATGCCAGAGCATAAGTATAGTCATATTTTTCTTACTTCTGCCATGTGGCTAATGTCTAGAATTACAGAACTGTGTCTATTACTTCAGTGTTGCATAAATTTTTTAATCAGGTTTCTAAGTATTAAATATGTACAATAAGATAACTTCTCCTGAAGTTAGATAGCTTTGCTAGTGGAAATTCCTGTCCCTCGAAATTATTTAGAACTTTTGAAGAATTATCAGTTGAAAGTACAAAAAGAAATGGAAAATAATCTACTTGAATATTTTAAAAGCCTTGGAGAAGATACTCAGAAAGTTAAACTGATGGAATAATTTTTCCCATGGGACTTTAATGACAAGGGTTAGTTGTTAGCACAGTAGGTGTTAACAGTTTGGGAAAGATTCAATGATGCAGTTTATTTTAAAATAGTGTAAAAAAGGAATAAATCACAAATTTTGTGGAAGAGAAAAATTTAAATTAATTGAAGAAAATTTAGATGTACCACTGAGGGAAGGAGGTGGAGAATTCAGGAGCAAAGATGAGCCCAGGAAGGAGGGAGGGTGGTGGGAAGGTGTTTTGAGTTTTGGTTTTATGTCTCATTATTCCATTCTGATTTGATTAGCAAAAAAATTAAATCAATTTTTTCCCCAAGTCAAGCCTGTTTTGCCCATGACAGTGCCTGGTGAGCAAATACTTGCTGTCTTTATCTCAACCCTTTAGGTTTTTTGTCCTATTTTCCCTCCTCTTTCCAGCAGATGCAGGCAGTTATAGAGGGAGGGGCTTTGGTGAACACCTGGCACCCAGCACAGCCTACCACGTTGTTATTGGGAAAATGAATGGGAAGTTGTCAAACAAACAATGGGGAAATTATAAATGATTATACTGTCTCTAGCATAAATTTTAAATAATAAGCAAAGAGATGCCAAGAATATAGTCAGAGAGATCTTATTTAAAGAGTACACTAGAGTAGCTATGCGGATCATGCCTCTGTGATAAAAAGCAGGTGAGTTATGCTAAATGTTACTTGTACTAGAAGTTGAGCAATAAATTCTAAGGTTGTTAAAATACTGAATTTAAATATATTAAGTACAGTTCAGCATTCTATAAGCTGAATTTATTGTTGGTTGCCAAATTCCTTGAGTTATGTCAAGATCAACTCAACTTCAGGCTTGACTTCAAAATTGACATTTTCATGCCGTAAGTGCTTGAGCAGTTCTGTAAAATCCAAGGCTAAAAATATTTGTGTGGTGCTGTAGCATCTCAGGTTTTCTGTTTCAGTTTGCATCTCAAGATTGAACTTGTTAGTGCTCTGGTCAGGAATAGAATTACATGTTGGATTGACTAACCCAGAGATTCTGATTCAGTTATTCTTGAGTAGGTGACACGAACAAACAGACGACATTTTATCTAGAGATTACCAATACATGAATCGTGAAACACAACCTCTCAGTTACTTCAAATTTCATCTGTTGTTTTTAAAACAGACCATCTACTTCCCATTCATCTCAAATGGTCTGCAAATAGCAAAATAACATGTAATCCCTATACCGTAGCCACCCTGCAGTCTAGGGCTTAGCAAAGATTATTGTGTAAGGGTTTTTTGTCATGGAGTTGGTTTAGTTGGGTTTTTTAATGTTGAAATAAACCTGAAGTTCATGTGAGTTTGGCTCATTAAACTTCAGTTTTGTAACAAACAACATGAAAATGGAAAAAAACTTTGCCCTTGCAGAGAAGACACCCAATTGCATAACAGATTGTGTTATCAAGAGTGTGGACAGCAGGTCCTGGGAATTGACAATTCTCTTTTAGCTGACACTTTTGAGACTGCATCTGTAGTACTGCAATCAAGTTTGGGGTTACTTGAGATAAGAAAGATGTTGACATGCTGCAACTAGTACAGGAGATAAGACACTAAAATAGACAGGGAGTTGGAACACGTGATTTATGAGAAGCTGAGAGGGCTGTGTTTGCTCAGTATTACAGAGACAAAGCTTAGGGGACATCTCCTTACAATGCACAACTACTGCCTAATGCAAGGATTTAGAGAAGATGGAGACACAATCCCTTTGCAAAGATATGCAAAGAGTCAAGAAACACTTTGTTACCTCAGTGAGAATCTTGTATTCTCAGACTGTCATAGCAGGGCCAAAAAAGAAGACCTCTAAAATTCTGAAACATTTTTTAATACAAAAAAAAATTATGAACTAGCTTCTTTTTACTAGCATTGTTATGACAGTCTTCTAGAATTCTCATTTTCACGCTGAGAGATGCACACCATGCTTTATCACGAAAAAATATTTATGTAAAGATGAGATTTGAAGAAGTTACAAGTGACTAATGATTGTTGAAGAGCCACAGTTTTCAAATATCAAATATCAAAAAGACAAAGACATGAGATCCAAAAGTAGAGACGTTGCAAAGCCTCACTTTGAAGCAATATGCCTGTCCTAGGAGGGAAGAATTTCCCTGCTGAAAGCTACACAAATTGAGATCTGGAAAATCAGATGCCAAATAAGAACAGTCTTCAGTCTAATGCTAATAACCAATTTGTATTACTGGGATCTTGGAGAGGATGAAATCCCTCTGCTTTAAAAGAACCTTCTTAATGACTGAGCATTTTATCATGTTATGCTTGATTAAAAAGAAAAAAAAAATTTAAAAATCTAAAAATACTTAAAAATGCACACGAAGATTCAAAAAATACTAAGCCTCATGGACAGCTTGCTTTCTCACATGGGTCCAGAGTACTTTAAGTACTGTACAAGTAAAGCAGCATTATTTCCCTCTTTGAAACAGAAGAAACTGAGGCAATGATGCTAAATGACTGAACAAGACACCAATTTATCTTGGGCTTATGCTTGGATTCTCTGGATATCAGTCCACTGAGCAAGCCACAAACCAACACTGATTCCTGGCAGTATGTTCCTAGCATGCTTCATAGATTCTATATGTAAAGTAATGAGCCTTATGGGTTTTCTTACTTGGGATAAAAAACCCCAAGAGGTGTGGTCAGTTTGTGTTCTAAGGAGTAGGGAAATTGGCTTATCATGACTCCATTTAATGTCCACTAGCATTTATATAATTATTTTCTATTTATATAAGCAGCCACTGCATTTCAGTTTGTCCTGCCAGCTTCCTTGAGGTCTGCTACATATCCTGGCAGGAGCTGCTGTATCCCTAAAGGAATCAGTGATTACTTGATCAAATGGAGCTGCTGCTACATTGGAGAGAGTCTTCATAACAATGGGCTCCTTTTCCTGTAGATGGACTTCTTTGTTCCCCTTTATAATTAATTTGAAACTAGAACATTTCACAAAACTGTAAATGCAGAGTATCTCATTTTCAATGGGAAGGCATCTGCAGTAAGTGTGCTCCATGTGGAATTAGTTTCTCTATTCAGAATGTGAATGCAGTACATGATGTCATTCAAGCAGGATTCAGATTGAGTATTATCTGCAAAAAAGAAAATACATTGTATTAGCATTCAGTTTTGAAATCTTTTTATGAAATATGTAATATCTTGTCACCACAGTTAAGATAATTAGAGCTAGTTTAAAGGGACACTATCATGTGAAAGAAATTTTGTGGTTCAGCCCAGTAGTGTTTTATGTTTTGCCATTGATAGATGACATCAGCACTGACTGAAGTTACCTGAACAGTAATGTGCAAAACAAAGGAGACTGGCAGGTGTTACATTTGACTTCTATTTGAAGAATTGTGCTTCAAGTCCAGATCTATTAAGAAGTAAACTTAATTAGTAAAGTGCCTTGCATGGCTGCAATCACAATATCAGAATATGCCAAATTTGATGGATTTTTGTGGGAATTAAAATATCTGAGACAGATCTTCAAATTTATTTTCTACAGGGAAAGACAGAAAAGATGCAGAAGATGTAAAACTAGTATCTACCTACTATAGACAGAATTATTATTAGCAACAATAATGAAGCAACATAAAGTAGATCAAAAAGCATCTCCTGTATGCACCCTAAAAGGATTAAATTCACCTTGCTGCAGAGGGTAAGAACAAAGTTAATGTACTGTATAATCCCCACATAAGTCCAGAAAACTATGTTATTTCAGTGGCTTTTCAGACAGGAAGGCAAAAGCAAGGATACTGCTTTTGGAACAAATAATTTATCTCTTTGAATTGATTTATCATGCATGCTTAGAGTCAGGGTAAGCACACAGCACTCACCCTGACAGTTGCTTTGCAATGCATAACAGACCCAGATGAGACATTGAAGACCCCTTGAAGGGTCAACTTCTTCCACTGACAGTGTTTGTTAAGTCCAAATAAAGAAACAGCATTTAGCCAGTTATGTAAGTGATTTGCACAGTAAATAGTGTCCATGTTTAAGATCTTGACTGTTTAAAATCACTCATGAGTAAGCTTTTGCCATCAATACTGTGTAATTTTGCCAGTTAGTTCTGCTTTACTCTGTGATCTTTTCCAGTAACTGGCTGAGAGAAATCCAAACAAACTCCTTCATTTTCTTTTTCCTTCTATTATTTTTTTTAAAATATGGTGAGAAAAGACGTGATAAACTGTAAGCTGGTAGCTTTATTTCAGACTATACATTGATTGAATAAATTACCCAAAATAATTGCAAACGGCATCAATAGAGGTGCCATCTTTTAAATAAAATACAGAAATGGGGACTATAATACATTAGTTGCTAAATTTTCATAAATATATGTGCAACAGAGGTGAAGAGAACTATAAGGCAGGTGCATACACACAAAGAGATGCACAATTGCACAGTTAGTTTATGCAAGCCATTATTATGATTGTAGATGCAAATGGTAAGTCAGCTGTTTAACTGTTCATTTACTCATGTAAGTACTGTTTTCCTAAGCAATGACATTGTATATATGCAAATTCAGAAGCAATCTGATTTGTTAGTGTTGTACTCACTTTGCACAGGGGTAAATAGCTACCAAAGATGAAAGAAAATAGAAAATCATGGCTGGAAAGCTGAATGGCATTAATTACTGGTGGCGCTGCAGCTTGTTATATTGCAAAATCTCTTCCTGGTTAGATGCACATTAAATAGGAGAGATGATTATAAAGGAAAAAATGCAGGGAAAAAAAAAGACTTCTGCAACAAGAAATATTTCAAAGCTTCGGCAAAGATAAAAAATGCCCATTGCCATGTTCTAGAATTTCTCAGACAGAAAGACCTCTTCTTGGATATAAACTACTTCCATTACATTGACTATTTTTCTGTCAGGAGCATATGTACTGATATACACCCTGTTTGTTTCATTATGAAACTCCTAGTGAGACAGGAAGATCTGCCAGTCAAAAAAAACATAAGCAGGAATGTCTCTTAATTTACGATGCATCTTTCAGTCGAAATATTATGCATGTTCAGTTACACAAAAAGTCTTGCTAAACCCAAAAGCAAGCCCAAGTGCCTGAGGTACAAATAGCTATAAAGACTTCAATAAAACTTCCATCTCCATGTTTTTTATAATGTTTCTGACTCCCTCTATGTGCCTATCCTCTGGAAGCTCCTTCATACTGTCATTTGGTGTTGCTCTGGGCTTTCCTTCTCTCCAAACACCAATCCTAATCCAAACACTAACTTTAGCATGAATCCTAAACCTAAACCTAAACCTAGTGCAGGGGCTGAGGCTTGGCTTTAGCTCAAGACACAATCCATGGCAAGAAGAAAAGGTTCTCAGGAGAGCTCTGAAATCCAGTACTTGCTTTGGCAGCCACTTCCCAGCCCCATTCAAGTTAGAGCTCTAGGCTTTTTCTTTCACCCAGCAATAAATATACAAGCTACCTTAACTTCATCTCAGGAGGTGTGATAGAGACAGAATCCAGAAGTGCAGCTGGAATGAGATAGGGATTTGTGATATGGGCTCAAAATAAAACAGTGTCCTAGGTACAGTGTTAATGCTAAGGCTGGGAAAGAGAAAAGAAGCACAACAGCAGCTGGAGCAGTGAAAAACTGGAAGAAGCACTGGATTACAAAACCAATTCTTAACTGAGAATTTCTTCCTGTGGGTGGCTGAAAACCTTGGTCTCTGCGTCCACATGGCACTAGGGTAAGGAATAGGGTCAAGGTTAGGGTTGGGAGAAACTCACAAGAAAGCAGCAGTTGGCATGGAACTGAAAATTGTCTCTGAGGGGATAGAGCAGGCTCCAAAACACCTCTTTCCTGACAATTTTTCATTGGACTGGCCTTTTGGAAAGGCTCTGCTCTTTTACCCACTGGTTGAGTTCTTTTGATCCCTCTTGGTGTTGTGTTAAGTAGACTTTGGGGGAAGCAGAATAGCATCATTATATTTTTAATGACACAATCACAATTTTCAGTGTAGTTTAGGAAAGCATTTCAATATGAAAAGTATGTAATGAGGATGAACAGGAATTATTTAGCATAATAACACAGGAAATATGTAAAGTGATGGGCTTGGGGACATGAAAAGAGAGAGGAAAAGAAAAGTTTAGCTCAACTCTCAAGGAAAACTCTTCCCTTTAAGATTCATTAATCAACTACATAGGTGAAAATGTTCTTTTTTATAATATTGAGTAAAGGATGGAATACTAAAGATTAGGAATTTGACAGGTTATATTGGACATGGTTTAATAAGTCTTTCCAAAAATTATATCCCTTCAAAAAATGCAGTTTTCACACTCCATTTAACATTCTAAAAACAGTATCTTTGAATGCTTAAACTAAAAACACAGATACCATTTTGTGTGGAATAAAATTCTTTCTTTGTTTTTCAGTGTTTTCCACTGCCTCTAACAGGTGGTGTAGACTATTTTCCCTGTTTAATAATTCAATATTTTATTTTTCTCTGATTCGCTATGCACATTTTTTTAGGCTTTTATGGTAGTAAAGATTTTCTCAGTATTTTTAAATTGAAATTTAAAGATTGAAAAATAAAATATCAGGGACCAAAAGTTCTAAACAAATTTGGTTCTGAGAAGAAAAGGGATCTGTCTCAGGGGAAATTTAAGTAGAAAGTTAATGTCATCAGGACTATTAAAAGCATTATTTTCACAATTAATTAATAAAGAAAATACATAGTTCCTGCTTAATTTATCACTATTCTGGGTACATTAATGGGTGCCTTTCCTTGTATTCATGTGGCTTAATGCTTGTATGTACCTTGTCCACCCACTGCTGATTTGGGCTCATGTGGAAAGTTTTCAGTACTATTTCTGCAAAAGGGGCCTTGCATGGCACACAAGGAATAATTTAATTTAACAAGGCCAAAAGACTGTGATTCCTTTAGAGACTCCTAAATGGCAGCTTTAGCTACATTCCAATGACTCTTTGAGAAAAATTTTCTACTACAGAACATTGCAGGTGTCTGCAGTCAGTGCAGCCAGCAAGCTGGAGTCTGACTCTGAAGCCTGGTGTTTAGATTCCCTGGGCCAGGAACTGGCAATGGCTGAGATTCACCTCTTCTTCCCCGCTCTTTTCCTACCATTTTATTATAGCTTTTGGTTCACATTACATTGCCTGCACTACCCTGAGCTATTAAGCAGGGTGCAGCAGGTGCCCTGGTTGGAGCAGCACTGATGAAAGGGAGTTTATGTGTTTAATGACAGCTACACAGTCACTATGGGCAAAGTACTGTGGAGGGCCCCTCCTGCACTGTGAAAGACCCAGAAGAGAATGCATATCTAGGAACAGCTCCCTTTCCTCCTTTGTCTCATGCTAGATGGCCTATGAATGAATGGGAAGTTTTATTACTTAGTCCTCTTTTGTTTTGTTTTTGCTTTTGCTTTTGTTTTGGTTTTCTTTCACCATTTTAAGTGAGGCTACGGATTCCGCTAACAAATCCTTGTTCACGAGAATCTATTTCAACATCTTTTCAGCAACAGATTCTTTTCTTGGACAGGGCCAAGCATTGATTTATGAGTCCAAATATGCCAAGAACAATACTGTATGACAGTCACATAGTATGGTATTGTTAAGTGTACCTTTCTTAACTGTACTCCACTTCCTCAGTGACTTAGAGCTGAGCTTCTCCTAACCTTCTTCTTTAACCTCAATGAAGCTTGCAGCTTGGAGGATTGCTTGGAGTGTCAGTTCTGGTACCCTGAATTTGAGGCAAACTCACAGAACTCGATTATTCAAAAGACTCACTTTGTTCCTTTTGAACTCCTATTGTTCTTAGTATCTGATGACCACAGATGGTCTGTCCTCCTTAGATGTTGCATAGGCACTCTGATTCTTCACTCAGCCAAGACACTGTGCAACTGTAGACATCATCAGATGCTTAAATGCCTGCAGTGAGTTACATACAGGGCAGGAAGGAAGGAAGGAAGAGGTTTTGGACATTTTTTCTTAAGCTGTTCAACAGAACTTGTGCCTCTTATCCCTGCAAATTAATACGGACAGTCTTTTTTCTTTTCATCCAAAACTTATGTATCTTAGCATTTTAGATATTGCTAGAAGGCTTTTTCCTTCACTGCAGTGACTTACTGAGTGGTATCCTAATGGACGACAGAGCAAGGGTCTTCTAAAAGCTATTGTACTAGGAATAGCAACAATAATTTACACCATCAACTTTAGGCTCATCATCTTCACATTAGGAATGCATTTGTGTGCTACTGATTCTGAAAAGACTCAGTTTCAAAACTCTAGAAATTTGATTTTGTGGATAACACTGTTAAAAAAAATTACACTTCAATGGACTGTAGATCCCACACATTCAGTTACTAAGTAGTTCAGGGATTGCATTTCCTAGGTTAGAGTACTCTGATTTTTCTTTTCTTCCATCACCATGGCAGGATTATATCACTGAAAGTACACAAGAGTAGAAGTTATTTCTTCTACTGCTTTGAAACAATGAATGGGAAAGGGAGCTGAAAATTGAAGCAGCTGCTGCCAAAGTTGTGCATAAGTCTGCAGAGAATCTTTCTGCCAATTACTTTTTTATCCTGTCTATATGACTTAAGTTCCCAAAGTGTCCTGCTGCAGATTGCACCATCCATCAGGGAGTCACTAGCATGACTGGGACTAGCAAATGTCACAAAAATATTTACATGAATTTTCATCTGGTTCAGGAAAAGAATTTGCTTTGGCTGTGGTTTACTTTCCAGTTGCAATTTATGCAAATTCTGTATGGAGACTAGGCTGAAGAAGGCTCTTAGGTGTGTGAGGGCAGCAAATTTCCTGTTAGGCCAAAAAGGTTCCTTATTTGTGCCAGAAATAGCTGCAATTATTCAGTTACAGGACAAAAAAATATCATCTGCATGACATGACTAATCCAAGTAAAAGTCCCTGATTTATAAAGCAGAATTGGAGGTTACACTTGTCATTGGAGTCCAAGGAATGTGTAAGCTCCACGTTTTGTTTGTAACTCAGGTAGGTCAGCTTCATAATTCAGTCCTATACTGACAACCCTGAAGCCGTGTTAGGTAGATTTCCACCACCAAATATTTCCCAGGGCTCCAAAAAGAATCATAATACTGTCACCTATGCTGTCACCACAGATCCTTGCTGCCAACAGAGCTGGTTGTTCCACTTCTGACACATCCATAAAAGCTGCTGTCATGCTTCCCAGTACAGCAAAACCTTTAAACTTATTTTGAATATTATTGATGTTTAAAATTATGTATATTCACTTGCATGAGGAAAAATGAAGCAAAGTCACTAATTAACTTACGTAGTATCACAGACAGACCATAGCAGAAATAGGTTTTAAAGCTCTACTCTTACAAACTGAGTTGTTTCATTCCACTAAAATGGCATCAGTTAGTGAGGGCAATAACTTCTACAATGCTGATGAAGAATAAGAAGAACTATGAACCAAATAGACCAGCAGCTATGCTGTTTCTTTTGATATTATGTAAGGTACATCATATAAATGAACTAATTCTTGTCAGAAAATCCTTTTAGAACTTAGAGCTTTTGTTGTTTTCTCTTGATGCAGCTTTTTGCTCTGAGTGCTGGCAGCAAAGTGAAATTTACTCACATCCTGATGGCCATGTGGAGCTGGTGCTTCAGTGAGCAGAATTTGAGTAAAGTCTTCTTTGCTGCCAGCCGTCAAAGCAGAACACACAGTATTTCCAGGGAGAATGCCACATTTGGGAATGCAAGAAAATACAGATGGCCAAAGGCAACTTAAAAGCTGGCTTATGCAGAGAAAGAAATGAAGCGGCAAGAAGCAAGAAGAAAATTGGAGCCCAGAGAAAGAAAGGAGAGGCAAAACAAGCCAGGACATAGAAGTGTAGTGAACTTCAGTCCGTGTTAATAAGGACAGTTCTGCATATTACAGTCCAGTTACATTTCTATCAACTCTAGATGAACAAACAATTTCCAAACACAAAATGGAAAAGATAATTATCTTTATAAGTGAAGAATCAATTTTCAATTTGATGCCTTAGGTCATCACTGCATCTTATTTCCATTCTGTTTCTATTTGTAAATCTAGTTGTTACTTTTTCTCAAGTTGATGATCTCTGAAAAACACACAGCAGAAGAGAGGCCCCTTCATTTAAGTGAATTCTTGAAGTCTCCTTGGAATATCCATGTAGAAAAGGTACATTTAACTGAACACCTACATAGTAAAGCTGCTAGAACATTTTAGGAATATGGAAAGCTGACAAATCTGTTTCAACAAAGATGTGAGCTGTAAGTTTCTGTGATTCAAGTTCTGAGGAAACAAGACAAAACCTGACCTGCCTTACTATAAAAAAAAAGTTTTTAAATGCCACTTTAAGTGCCATTTTTTTCTCAAAAATATTTAAAGGTTTTTAATTCTAACATGGAATAAAAATAAATTTTGAAATCCAAGAAGCTTCTATAAAACAGCACTGCTGTTCTCTAGCTATTTCTCACTTTGGACTAGTTGAAAAACCATTTTCACTTTAGCAGGTTCACTGTATAAATTTTCCCCCACTATATTGAGAGGAAAGACCCTTTCCTATTTCTTTAGTACAGAGAGGCTTTCAGTTATAAAATTAATTGATTGCTTGCCAACATGCATCTAAATCCAAATATTCATGCAATTCAACATAAATTCACCACCACATCTTGCTGTGTGTCACTGAGCTCTGTAGTCCAATTTTAATGGAATACTTGATGAAGCTGATGTGCATATTTTCATCCCACACATACAAATCCATCATGAGAATGATTGCCTTCAGCAAACAAAATACCGCATGCAATATCACAAATTTAGATATACCTTCCTGAAAATACAGAAAGAGCAAAATGAAAGACATAATGGCCAGTGGAAAATCTGCCTGAAATTCAAGGCTCTGAGAAGTTTCTTATCTTTGTCAAAAGAAGAATGGAGAGTGGAGAGGGAAAAATAAAATAATCATTATTAGATTTGTACATAAAGTAACTCATTCTGACAATCTGAAAGCAAAAAACCCTACAGCAATCATGAAATTATAGTTATTGATCCTCAGAGAAGCAGTGGGGTAAGTAGAACTGCCACCCTGGACTTCCAGAGGGCAGATTTTGGTCTGTTAAGGAGACTGGTTGAGAAGCTCCATTGAGAGAAAGTCCTGTGGGGTGAAGGGGTCCAGGAAGTCTGGACAGTCTTCAAGAAGGAAATCTTAAAGGTGCAGTATCAGTCCATCCCCTTATGCCAGAAGATGAGCTTTGGGGAAGCCTGGTTTAACAGAGCTTTTGCTGGAACTCAAGAAAAAAAGAGTGTATGACCTTTGGAAGAAGGGACAGAAAACTCAGGAGAACTACTAGATGAGAGAAAATAGCAGGGGAGGTTTAGATTGGATATTAGGAAATAGTTCTTCACAGAAAGGGTTGTCAAGCATTGTAATAGGATGCACAGAGAAGTGGTGAAATCACCATCCCTGTAAGCGTTCAAAAAGTCTGTAGATGTGATGCTTTGGAACACAGTTTAGTAGTGGGTTTGGCAGGGCTGGGTTAATAGTTAGACTTGAAGGTCTTCAAGGTCTCTTTCAACCTAAATGATACCATGATTCTATTTGAAAAGTCGAATCTAATTTGCAGCCTATTCCCTTGTCAAGTCAGTTGAGGATTTTTATTGTTTTTCAATACACTTTCACTGACCAAATATATTCCCATGTGTCCCTGCAAGTTTCAACCAGCAGTGTCCTAGATGAATGTTATTCTAAAAAGACTACTGCTACTTGGTGATCTTTCTCTTATGGCTTATTCCCTAGCTGTTTCATTAAGAGGCTGCAAGTTCTGAACATATTAATAGAGGTTTAAGTAAGACTAGTTTCCTTCCATTGGTCTCTCATGTCTCAGCCATTGAATCTTTTCACCTAACTTGACGCACAGTTGTAAATGTACTTTTCATGCATTACTTTTCCAAATTTTTTTTCTAGTGAGATTGCATATCACAAAAGCAAACACAAACACAAAAAAAGGGACAGTTCCTCATCTATGGTAAGTCAGCAAAAGTTACAGAAGGTGACAGCTTTCCAAAACCTAGTAATTTCGTATGCACCAAAACATCATTTGCAATGCAAGAAGGCAAGGCTGATTCTATTGTTTCACTGCTATCTTAATGATCTCCCTCCCTATCAGCTTTAAAGGCTAACATGTAGTATACAATGACACCATTTGGAATAAGAAGTCACCCAAAGCCATGCTCTTTCTTTGACTTTTATCCTAGAAAGTGAAAGAACATGCAAAGAGTTCCAGTTTGGTACTCAGCATATGCTACACAGCACGTCACCGCAGCCAGCCCAGCACTGCAGAGGAGCAAGCCCAGTCTCCTGTGCCATCACAGCAGCAGTTCTGTTTGCTTCCCAATCCAAAGCTCTCAGCTGTGATATGAGCAGGCCCAGCAAAAACAGTCCTGTCACACAGGCCAAC
This sequence comes from Drymodes brunneopygia, assembly GCA_013400955.1. Classification (NCBI taxonomy): domain Eukaryota; kingdom Metazoa; phylum Chordata; class Aves; order Passeriformes; family Petroicidae; genus Drymodes; species Drymodes brunneopygia. Next base: position 1,097,495 of record VZTZ01003501.1, on the reverse strand, counting down.
AGCCCATTCCAGGAACAGAACTGGATTTGGGGACATCCAAATGAGGGAGTGGGGTAAGGGATTTTGTGGTATTTCTTATGCATTAGTGGATGTACAAGAACATCCATCAGGAACAGATTCAGTCTTAATGGGACACAAATGATGGAGAAAATTAAGCTGCTCAGTGATTTATTATTCAGCCTGTTAAAAAAAAGTCACATCATGTTCATAGTCTGAATTTATCTCACTTCAGTGTCCAATAACTTGCTTTGTCTGCTAAGTTTTTTAAAAGCATCTGTTTCAGACTTCTTCCTTATGCACATACTTTTATAGCAAAATTTCTCTTGAACCCCTTGTTCCTAAGTCAGACTGAGTTTAAATCTCCTGTGATAAGCAGAATACTTCAGACTTTGAACAAATTTGTATAGCTCTTTCCCAAACCCTTTCTGTTATGATAACCTCCCTTTAAAGGTGCAAACATTAACTTTGAAGACAGTGTTTCATTAATTAGTGGTGGCTGGCAGTGTTCTAAATCAATGGTTTTCCTTTGGAGAATGCTAATTTGCTGAAACCAAACAACTGTAGTAATGCATCTGATGTGTCAAATCTTCCAAAAAATCTGATTTTTCCCTGTGAGGCTGTTTGCTGGCTGCTGCAAAATCAGAACCTACAGGCTTCTGATACCACCACCCCAAACATTCATAATATTTTAGTGGCAAAATGAATTGTAGCCTCAAATTCAGTCAAAACTTCCTGCTCATTGATAACAAATGAGACAGCTGAGCCTTATTTCCTGGAAGGAAATGAGGCTTTTTCATTTTTTCAGGTTATTAGTCTCCAGCTGGACCTAACTAAGTACCAGAAGATTTTTGGGATGTGTACCTTGGTTTATTGACCTGCATAATCAAACTTGCTATCTCTCCTGCACTGGTTATGGGTGATTACTGAAAGATGCTTCATTCTTTTCTAGCATCTGTGATACCAGCTTTTAAAACTGCACATACAATTTCCTATGCATCCCCATTTCTCCTGAGGACAAACTGGACCAATGTGCTGAGGAGATGAGCAGTTTGTTCAGTAGCTGAAATACCTTTTACTGATCTAAATCTATCTAATCAGAGGTTACATTTACCTCAGGCTTAAACAGGAGATAATTTTTAATTTCTCCCTTTTAAGTAAGCATTTTATCAACCCTTTGGATGGGAAAATTGATATATCCAGTACTTCACCAGCTGGTGAATGCTCCTGATGACTTCGATGACAAAAGGCACCGTTCCACAGGAGTTTATCCTGATAACATCTGTTCCAAAGCAGAGCATTCCTCCTCCTCCCTTGCATGACTGCACCATGAGCCACCAGAATAAACTCATGCCACAAGCTGAGTTACACTTCTTCGCTGTTAAAAAAAAATTAGAACCCTGCAAGCTCTGCTTCAGATTGCTTTAAACTGCCATTGAACCACATTTTCAGGCTGTCATTCAACCAGATTTTTTTGCTGTAACAGTATCTCTACTTTAATGGCTTCACCTTTTCCCCCTCTGATGACATGCTCATACCTTATCTCAACACTGCCTACTCAAGTACCAGTATCTGCAGCTGAGCAGTGAATCAGAGAACTGGTCAGGTTAAAAAGAACTCAGGAAAAATGTTTTCACTGATCATCATCTGACACCCTTCCCCCCAGCTGCACAAATTGTGGTAGGTACAAAAGAAGGAAGGGATGGAAGAGTGTCAGGAATAATTAACCTGAAGAAGGAAAGTGGACCGTGACACCACTGAAGGAAGTGCTGGCAGCCTACAGCTTCTATGAGAACAGCTTTGTGTGACACTCCTCCAGCCACTGAACTCTTTGTTTATTTATCCCTGCAATCAATATATATTACTAATTTAAATTACTATTTTTGACCTGTATACTAACCAGGGTATTTTGTATAGGTTTTCTGTGGTTCAGCTTTGTGCTTTCAGTGGTTTCAGCTGGGGTAGAATTAATTGTCTTCACAGTGGATGGTATGGGGCTGTGTTTTGGATTTGTGCTAAACACACAAAGCACAAGAACTGATAATATAGAGATGTTTTTGTAATTGCTGAGCAGGGCTTACACAGAGTCAAGGCCTTTTCTGCTTTTTGCACTGCCACGCTGGTAAGGAAGTTGGGGGTGCATGGGAGGGTGGGAGGAGTCACAGCCAGGACAGGTGACCCAAACTGACCAAAGGGATATTCCAGACCATGTGACATCATGCTCAGTACATAAAGTGGGAGGAAGAAAAAGGAAGGGGGGGATGTTTGGAGTGGTGGCATTTGTCTTCTCAAGTCACTGTCATGTGTGATGGGCCCTGCTCTCCTGGAGATGGCTGAGCACCTGCCTGCTCATGGGAAGCAGTGACATAATTCCTTATTTTGCTTTGCTTGTGTGTGTGGCTTTTCCTTTCCCTATTAAACTGTCTTTATCTCAGCTCATGACTTTTCCAGCCTTTACATTTCCAATTTTCTCCCCAATTCTGCTGGTGGGGGAGTGAGTGAGTGGCTGTGTGGGGCTTGGCTGCTGGCTGCAGTTAAACCACAACAAGGTTGTAATTGGCTCTGAGTCAAAATGTCACTTGATATTTGAAGGAAAACTCCCTCTGGGTAGCCTCTGTCAACAAGGCTGTAAGTAGCAAAACCCTTTGGTACTCAGTTGCCTCTGTCTAAAGAACTAGGATGTACAGAAAAGCTAGATTTTTCCATGGTAATCAGATAGTATCTACCCGTGATATATATATTTTGTATAACTATATAATCTCTACTGACCCTAACCCTCCCCAGCTTAGTGAATCACAGAGAATAAATGCCCATCAGTAAAGTTTTCCCATAATCAATCTGAACATTCTCCATTTACCACTGCTGGAACTGCTTTTAGGAAAATCCTTAGTTGGAGAGTTTGATACTTCATTACACTTAGTGTAATTTTATACTCTCTGAAATTAGAGAAAGATAACTTCATGAATTAAATGTCTACTGAATTGAGATGTCCAGAGAAAGGCCACAAAAATTAACAGAGAGCTAGAATACTTGTCCTGTAAAGAAAAGCTGAGAAAGTTTGGGTTTTTCAATCTGGAGAAGAAAAGGCTCGAGATGACCTTTCTAGCAACTTTCCAGTACTTAGAGGGGGCTTTAAAGCAAGATGGGGACAAACTTTTTAGGAGGACAAGAGGTAATGATTTTAAACTAAAATCAGGTAGATAGAGATTAAATATAAGAAAGAATTTTTTTTATGGTGAGGTTGGCAAAACATTGAAGCAGGTTGCCCAGCGAGGTGGTGGATGTCCCTCCCATCCCTGGAAACATTCAAGGTCAGGCTGGCCAAGGCCCTGAGCAGCTTGATCCAGTTGAAGACACCCCTAGTCATTGCAGGGGGTTGGACTAGAAAATGTTTAAAGGTCCTTTCCAACCCAAACCATTCTATGATTCTGTGATTCTGTGAACTTGCAGAGTTATCTCACCTCCTGTCAAAATCAGTAAGAGTTAAGAGCACTTAGCATTTGCAGACAACTCATAAAATCAGCTCCCGAGTGATATGTTATTTCCCTTTGTTACACTAGCTGTGTGAACTTGGTGGAGCTAATAATTATGATAATCACAGAATCATTCAGGTGGAAGGGACCTCAGAAGGTCTCCACTCCAACGTCTTGCTCCAAGCAGGGTAAGCCATCAGCTCAGATCTGATCAGATCGTAATACTGGATACCAAAAAACTCTGATATGTGGTTGATATTTTCTTGTTTCTCACAGTATTTCCAGAACTTTTTCTTTAAAACTAGAATGTAAGGTGGTTCTGTAACCAGTGCCTGGGTTTTAGAATGCTGTGTTACACATACTCTCAGTATTTAAGTATTATCTGAATGTAGAGGGAAAAATCAAGCAAAACAGGCACAGCTTGTTTTTCTCTTGAGCATTTTGAGAATCAAGGTTATTCTGCCTGATATGCATGATTTTTCATGAAGTTGTGTTGAAATACAAAAACAACATTACCTAGTGGCCAACGAGCCAATTGCAAGGAAAAAAGTTTTAGTTGAAAGATGTAAATCCCTTCAAACATGAAATCTCTTAAATGTTCAACCATTCCTATCTTTCTTTTGCTTTCATCCTGCTCATCTTATAAAAATTTTCTGGTGGATAAAAAACGGACATTAAAAGAAGCCTAAAGAAATATTTATTAGTTCTCCTCAAAGCACACCCTCCTGGCATTACCCATTCCATTTCACTCAACTCCCACATGATCCAGTTCACCACCTTTTCTCAATGTCTTTTCAGCAGAGGTGTCTTACACTGGACTGAACCTACCTTCAATTGCTGTAGCAGTGTCAAGTCTAGAATTACAGCTCCATCCACAAATTATTTGTGAATGGTATGTGGGACCATTCACAGCTGTGGCCAGCTGGCATAGAATGGCCCATATTCCTGTCAAACAGTATTCCAAGATGTGCAATGATGTCTTGACTAGCTATTGGTAATGTTCCTGACCCAGGCTAACTTCTGAACAGTTGGTTCATGGCAAATATTTGAGAGCATAAAGGCTGATCTGGGCCCAACACTTTCTAGGGAATGTTCTGGCAATATAACAGTACATATATTTAAGTTGTGTTTCTGGGGACAGACCTCAGGCATGTCTATATAATTAAATTAAACAGTGCCAAAGAAATGTCATAAGAGCAAGGAAAAGAGTGGAGGAATAGACTACTGTTCATGTCCCTGTTTACTTCTTTTGAGCTTTGGCTGGAAATCAACTCTGCTACATTTAGGAAAAGTTTAACTCAGGACAAACCTGGCAGACTGGCCTGTAGTGCACTCAGTCTTTGTCACACCTTATCTGTCCAAACTTCATGACCCTGGACAAAGACCTGCAATAATTATGAGGAGAGACCAAAAGAACTGGGTTTGTTCAGCCTTGAGAAGGATAAAGGGAGCTCTCAACCACTAATAAATATTGAATAGAAGGATACAGAAAGGACAGAGGCAAAATCGTTTTGAAGGACCCAGTGATAGGAAATAACACAAAGAAAACAGGATGGAAAACAGGAAATTTTATTTACATGTAAGGAAAAACTCTTCCAGAAGAAGTGTGGTCAAATACTAGACCAGGTTGTCCACATAGGATTCATAATCTCCATCCTTGGAGATACTACTCAGAAAATGGATGGGCTAGACTAGAGAAGTCTGACCTAGATTAACCTGCTTCCAACTAAGCTAGGTGTCTGTCAGGGATCCTTTTCAGCCTGAACTGTCTAATTATTCTACAATTCTAAGAAAAGAAAGAAAACTTTCTTGGTCCTATTCTTCAGGAAGACCCGGAACTTGGGAGAAAGTAGCTCTTAGTATGTGTTTAAGGTTTTATAATAGAAGAACAGGTATGTTTTTTGAGAGTGAGCAGGCACAGTCCTGTAACTTAAAAGGATTGGTTGGTAGGCCATTTTAGGGGGTTTAGTGTGATCTTTTTCCTCCATGAAAACACCATGAGACAACAGCAAATTAAACTGCAAAACAACTCACTAGCTGTGATACAGCCTACTCATGAAAAAAAATTATTCATTTGTCTCCAGTTCTCTTGTTCCATAAGATTTCACTTATGTGTACACAAGCTTACTCTTCTCTATTGTTTGGACTTAGAACTCTCTGATATCTCTTTTGGAATTAGAGCTCTATTGTGTATATCACATTTCTAAGATAGCCTTCATATCTTTCCATCTCACCAACTCTCCAGCTATTTCCAAATTTACTTAGAATCTGCCACCTTTCCTTCTTTAAATCTTCATTCTTTTCCCTGATGACATGTACATATATTTGGAATACAGGTTTTCATTTGCTTATTTGTCCCCCATGATAGTTTCAGCATAAATCATGGATCTTGTGGTTCATGAAATTGTCACAATAATAGTCCAGAAGGGTCCCTTTTCCCCAAACCAAAGATCTACAAAATGAACACTGCTGTACACAACCCAATACCCAGCCTTCCTCCAGATCTCCCTCAAAAATTCCTGATTTGGAACTCATTACTTTTAGGAAATTCCTTAGTCCCACTGCCATGAAACTGACATCAAATTTGAAATTAGTCTTTAAGACAGGAAGACAGATAAACACTAACTCTGGACTCACTTTTTTCATGGGCATTCATTAAAAACATTTTTAAGATGCCAGTACTGAAATTACTCTCCACTTGCAGATACTGCAGTAATGAAGCAGCACTCTGGTGCCAGTACACACAACAGAGGCCCTCCCCCAGGTCTATGTTTTGTGCCAGTTACCCGTGCATTTTTCATTATTATTTATTTTTATTACCAAGCCTGTCGCTGACTGCCAGTCACTCAGCCTACAGACAGTGTACTACTCCCACAGACAAGAAAGTCAGAAGAATTTTAAATAAGCTCTTTCTAAAGTGTTTACCATCTAAACCTAATTCCCAAAGTGCTACTGTGGACAGCTAGAGTGCATCCACCTACACAGCTTTGTACTCAGGAGGGAATTTCCATCAGGACAAGTATCTCTCCATAGGTGATGAACAGTCTTGCCATGTGTTTCCATGCATGTTTATTCATTCATATGTGTTTTTTCATTCAGGTCCACACAACAGATTTTTTGTCTCCAGTTCTGAATGTGGTTTGGCTGAAAAAGCTTAGTTCACACAAATCTCTAAACATCTGTTCAAGTTTTTCTCGTTCCCAACCCCCATCTATTAGAAATTCTAGGTACGCACTAAGGAAAGTTTCTGCATCTTTATCAAACAGGAAAGAAAAAAAAACCTACAAATAAACAAACAAAAAACAACAAAGGGAATCCCACAACTAAACAAAAAAAAATCCCATCAGCTTTCTTCACATAAAAAAAATTCAGCTCCAAATAAAAGAATCAACTTCAGGCATCAGCAGTTGAATCAAATACTGTTTAAGTCTGGAAAGACAGAATTTAAGATGGATACAGGTGGTGTTCAGGCCTCAATGCAAAAGTGAACATTATCTATTATGAAAATTTGTCTTGAATCATTATGAAGTTTGTGTATTAGCAGGCAGATCTAGGTCAAATGTTCCCAAGAGCTGTGCTGCTAATGAAACAGGTTGAAATCTAGTTGTGTTTTCATTATAATTTCCATACATTTTTTATGAAAGCTTGTACATGAGCAGTAGAAAACCCACTACAGTCTTTTTAATAGAAGTACTCATCAAAATGAGATTAAAATATAGGATTAAGTTAGTTTTAATTTACTGTATCAATGATCTTTTGGGGTTTGTTTATTTTTTCCCCATTTAAATAAAGCTTACAGCATGAGAACATTTTGCATTATGTCCATTATATCCTTATTTGAGGCCAGCTCTCTGTTCCACCACAACTTTCAGGTGCTTCAGAGACAAATGTCCTACTTCCTAGCTTCTTCTACTGCTGGATATTCTATCTCAAGGCATTGCAGAGCTGTACTATGAGAAACTAAAAGGATCTCAGCCTTTTGCTTTGCCAAGGGAAAAAAAAACAAAAACAAAAAACCAAACCAACAAACCAGCCAGCCACCTATTTTTCACACAGAACTGTTTGAGTACCTCATGCTATCTAATGTATTTATACAGTAGGTCAGTAAGGGGGGCAGATGTGCTACTGCTCTCCAGCTGGAAGCTGAAGTATAGACTTATTTTTTGGTGTTGAAAAACTTATCAGAAAAAAAAATAATCAAAAAGAATTGTTTTACCACAGAATTCTTCTACCATTCCCCTGAAATTGTCGACATCGCTAATGATGTTTTTTATAGTACCTCATGTAACAGAAACCATCAGGTCTCAATACATTTATGATAGCTGAAATGTTCTGGAAACTATTAAAATATCTTCATCCTAAAAGGATGAAACACATCCTAGTTGCCACATAATTCTCACTTTGCTCCTATTACGTTAGGTAATAAAAAAGAGAGAACGGGTCTCAAACTGTCAACGTGCTGCATGGAACAATGCAGGATGAAAGAGGCTCCCACTCTAAGGACACTTGCACATCTGGCATAAACTCTTAGATTACTTAAATACTGGGAGAAGAACTGAGCCAAGAGAAACTGCTGAACTTTCTTGGCATCTCACCAAGGGCCCCCTACTATGACATCTTCTGATTTCACAGTGGAGCTCGGATAGAAGTCAGGAGCCACGTTCTTCCCTCTGTTTTTCAAAGTGTATAGTATCTATTTTACAGTTTTAGCAAAACAATGATTTTGGTATTCATCTGTTGCTACTGTTTAAATTATCCCTGTTCCTATAATCTAGTAGGATACCATAATAAAGGACGAGAAAACCTACTGAATACATGTCACTAAGATGAGACTTTGAGAGAAGTGAAGAAGTGAAGATGCATTCTGCTACTGCCCCCTCATACTCATTTGTTAAGTGTGGCTACTGTAGATCTCTTTCATATCCCATGAAAGCTTTCCCACATTCCATGAAAGCTTTCCCACATGCAGGGAAAAAAAGAAATTGAGAGATAATTCATTTTTTGTGAGACCTGACCCTTCTTCAAAAATCATGGAATCCTCTCCTGGATGGAGTTAACACTAACTTCAAAATCACTTCACCACACAAAAATATTAAATTATAGAATCCTGTCTTACAGAATGCTCTTCATTGGGTATGGTGCTTCATATTGAGCAAGGAATCAAGTGGAAGAATGTGAAAAACTCAAGAGGAAATCTCCTAACATATTTTCAGTGTGTCAAAAATGTTTTTTGTCTGGTCCCCAAAAAACATAAAAAGTTCTAAACTACTTTCAGGGATATGACAAAAAGTCATCAAACACAGAAACAAAGTCACCAGCAAACCTCTACAGAATAATAACCAAAATGTCATTTCTTTAGTTTTTTATTGAGTGTAATTTGTCTAGCATTTTTACTTTTTTCACCCATTAAACACTGCACTACATTAGAAGACTGGACTGCAAATCCCCTTTTCTTTTAAAGAAGACACAATAGCTCTTGATAATACAGTTTTGACCTTAACCAATTTTTACAGCCTATTTGCTATTTCTAAATTATTATTCATTGCCCATTATTATACTAATAAACTTTATTATCTTTTATAAAGCCACCAATGGTTACATGCTTGAATGGCCCTCACAAAAGAAAGCTATAATAACATAACAAGGTAAACCTAATAAAACATTCTTTGTTCTCAAAGTGTATTTGTGATAATGGACCATTACCTTTTATTTATTATTCACATAAATGTATGAAGGGATTTGTACCCTCTCCAGTATTAACTGTCTCAATTTGCAGAAACTACTCAAAAATTTTTTTGGTTGAATATTTGGTCTCTAATAAGAAGATAAAGAATGTATTGAAAAAAAATTCCAAATTTTCCCATATTATTGTTTTTATCGTCTCAGCAACAACATGTAAGTCCACTCATCTAAGTGCTAAAGTCACTTTTCCTAGTTTCACACTAAACTCATACTCATGACTTAAGTTACTTAAATATGTAATAAACAAGTAGAAAATTTTATAACGTGAAAAATGGTACTGTTTGGACCCTTGAAATACTGCTGAAATGTAGTGGATTGACAAATTCCCTGTAGTTTTATATCAGAAACCATTATTAGACCCTGTATTCATGCAACACAAGCGAAACAGAGAACACAATTAAGAAACTTATAATAAACATCCATGGTGTATGTAGGTCCCATTTCATTATGTCAAGTGCTGTCTTGACACATGCCTACATACAATTTAGTAACTCCATATAGATGTTTTTCCTATAGCTATATGGAAACAGAAAACCTCTGTCTTATAACTTCTTAAATTTGTTTATTTTAATTAAATTCAAAACCTTTTTCCACTTAGGTCTGTTAAGTATCTCTGTAGTAGAAAGATCTAAATCTGAGGTTCCTCAGTTGTGTCAAACAGGTATGAAATGCTGAACTGGAGGTCCTTCCAAACCACAAGATCTTCTCTCATCCAAGCCCACTGAAGGAAGAAAGAAAATCAAAACCAAACAAAACCAAAATGATACCACAACTAAATCAATGAAACCAGATATACAGCTCAAAATACACTATTTCACAAGAGTCTCTTTCTCTGTGGTACCAAAAATCAGAAATTAGATTTTTAACCAGAACTGTACGTCAGACCTGTAAAAAACACCTGGGAAAACAGTCAGATTTAGCAGACTGGATCTTGCCTGGGCTGCACCTCTGCTAACCATGAGATTGTCCATAACTTCAACACAAGCAGGACAGACATTTCAACAGACACCAGGAGACTTCCCAAATGCAATAAAACTGAGCTCCAAGGTGTACATAATCACACTTACCCTGACCCCCTTTTGTCCTACACCTTGTCATGCTTTCGCTGTCAAAATAGTGGTGCAGGATGAGCCTGTAAACAAGAGAGTAATGGCTCAGAACAACTCTTTGGTAGGGACATTTTGCCATAGATCTCACCAAACCCATTTTATTTTTCTCACATGAGTGCCTGCCTAAGATTCCCATCAGTGTCATACTGAAAACCAGTGTTAAACAGGGATAAGACACATCCTAATTTGAATCAACACTTTTCAGCAGTATTGTGCACAACACAGGCCCAGTGCTAAAGACTTCTGATGTAAATTTAAGTGGAACACTCATCAAATGCAAGACAACCATTTTCTGCCATCAGATTACTGAGACAACATGAGTAGACACAGATCATAGCTTCATATAATATACATCAGTCAGGCAAGTAACACATTGTAAATTATTCTTGGCTTAAGCTTATAAAAGTCTTTCTAATGTTCAGACTGCCTTCCTTTTGAAAAGCACATGGTATTTCTCTGGCTAGCATCTGTTGGCTGGATGGAACTTGGAGGGAGTTATGATGTTCCAGTAATTTTTTACTCATGTTAACTCAGTGTGTGCTGGTTCTCCCTTTAGAAGTAGCCATGGGAAATACCTCACTATACAATTAATTTCTATTGAACATTGCAGTAGTACATTTATTTTTCCTAAGTATTTTTGATGCACAGTACAAAGGATAGAAGGCAATAAGTTGTCTGTCTGATCAAACAGCATGACATACTGCAGAATCTCAGCCATTCTCTACTTGGATCATTTTTTAATGCATTCTATGGAACAACACTTTACAGAATATCTTTGTATGTTAGAAGTCTTGGGATAGCAGACAATTCTTCACATTCATGTAAATTGTTCCATTAGTTAAGTACCCTAGCTATCAAAAGTTCAGCCCCCAGACACACACATCACAGTCAAATTCTCTCCTAAGTGGGTAGAGAACCTAAATTAAATAAACACTTTGTCTGTCACTATTATTTTTCTTTTAGATTCACATCAGTGTTTCTTCTAATTATTATGTTATTCTTCTATATGCTAAGTAGCCTCTAACAGGATCTGAGATGCAAATATGTATGCTTATTATTACAGAAAAGCAGCATTATTTTTAAATTATTCAGGCTAGTAAGTACACAAACAGCTTTCCACTCTTCTGATCCAGGGAACAAAACATAGCAATGAATTATCAAATCAATATTCTTTGAAACTTCTGCTACTCACTCAATTTTAATCACAGGTAGACAGCAGGGAACTCATAGCTGCTATGCCATTTTTGTCAGCAACTGTTTACTCAAATGATGGTACAGTGTCATAATCTGCATGTGAATTACTTAGTTTTCTATTATTAAGCTCATTCTGAAAATATTCAGAAAGGGCTGCCAACTGGCAGTGTTCTCAGAGATGCTCAATCTTTGTCATAGACCAAAAACCTGCCCACATTTATTAACAGAAATAACAATTTAAAGACACATATTTGTCAGCATTTAAAAATTATTTGACATTAACTTCCTAGTCATCATAATCAATCCCAACTCTAACACAATTTTTAAAAATAAAAAAAACAAGTGAGACACCTTACCAAAGCTGTAAGTTCACTGTGGGACTATGGCTGACTGTGTCCCCAGCTCCTTAGGAAATCTGCTGGGAAATCACACCCAGTAAATATCAGTTTCTCAGGCTGAAGGTCTCATTCTGAATCATCCTGAGTAGTAGCTGCAAGGAGGTGTGTGAGATACACAGCTCACAACATTGCTGGTTGCCCTTTATAGAGTTATAATCAACATCCTTTGGGGAAAATGCCATTGGAATTCCAGAATCATTCAGGCTGCAGAGGAACTTGGGATGCCCTGGTCAAAGCAAGATAATAATTGAATTCAGAACATACTTGGGGCTTTGTCTCATCTGGTTCTGAAAGGCAACTGGGCCCTCAAGCATATGAACTGCACCCTCTGTTTTAGTGTCATCTGCAAATTTGATAGGGTTCCATTCTGTTGTCAGCTAATTTATAAAGATATTAAACAAACAAGGTCCCAGAACACACCCTGGGGAACTTCACCTCTAACCAGCCTTCAGGTAGAGTAGAAACTATTGACTCCCAACTTGTGAGCCCAGCCATTTTTTAACTTATTCATTCTTTGCAGCCATTTTGCAGAATGCTAACCAAGGTCAAATTCAACATTATTTAGCTCAAGAGAACTGTAGGGCTATCAATGGAGAGTTTATTTCCTCCAAGTGACCATATGCTGTGAAACTGTTCTAATTTACAATGCAGACTGAACTTCTGCCTGCTGCTCTGAGGACTGAATAAGTATGAAAATGGCCCTAAGAAGAACTAAATTCATTCAATTAAATGTTTAGGAAAATGAAGAGTTTTGATCTTTCAGCAGATTATTACTTCAGGATATTTTTCCAGTGTGTTCTGGTGGTCTACACAGTATAACCGCTGTCCATAAGACCAGGAGGGAGTAAAGAGTAGAAACTGACTCAGATTCTAATAGCTTTGTGGAGCTGGTGCACAGTGAGCAAAGTTTGAGAAAATTCTTCTCTGCAGCCAAAACCCAGAGCAGAGCACAGAATATCCACAGAGACCTTTGGGAACACTGAAGGAGCATTTACTATTCCATATGCACAGTGTGTCTCCTCATTTTCTTTTAGTGCACTTATTATGAAAGAAAATAGGTTTTATTCTTCCTTTTATTTTTCTACGCTGCATGAAATGAAGAGGACACAGAAGTCAGCTTGTAAATATTTATGCAAAGTTCTGAGTAAACTCAAGAGCAAGAACTCAGTAAGTTGACAAAGGGTGACTCTTCCCAAACATGTGGATATAAAACTTATGGTGGTCAAGGGAATAATATAAATTAATAATTTATATCTCTCCAAAATCTTTACTTATCTAGGAAACACTCATTGTGTTTTTCAGCTAATACTTGAAAAAATGTATAACTTGCTGGAAATGGAGGGTGAGCACCCCTTCTGCCCTGAGTAACATGACACCACATCCTCTCTCAGCTACCCACTCTCCCTATAGTTTCAGTCATCTGGGGGATGATTCTTAGCTCTGTGCAATCTCCTTGGCCCTTCTTTAGTTCTCTGGTGAGCTCCATCCTTCTTCTGTCACCATATTTCATTGAGCACAACCACTTAAAACATTTGAGCAGCATAAACCAGCCAACAACAAAGAGCTTTTAGATAGAAAATGTCTTTGAAAGTCAGTTCAGAGAGAGGTATCTGTCAGACAAGCATCTAAGATGACTCTTTTCTGCTTTCCATGGGACTTGTTTGACCTTAGGAAGGTTTCCAGTACTTTGGTAGGTATCAGAAGCACAACACAGCAGCACGAAGAAACATCACTTAGGCAGGCTCAGCAGCTGCTCGTATTCCAGCACATATTTCACACACAGTCAAGTGGACAGGTCTTCTCCTCTGAGGTGAAGTATTTTTCACTTGGCTACAAGAGAATTCTGTCTTAGAGTCCAGTCAAGTGAGACAACTGGTTTAATAATGTAGCACACATTGATGCTTGTGTCAGCAAGATGTAAAAGAGCACAATGAATTATTTCTGCAACATGGAAACTGCACATGACAAAGGCCTTGTAACGCCAGGATGCAAGAAGAGAGGTGAGGAGATTGGAGTTTTTACTACCTTTATCTTCTTAATGACACAGAAAAATAAACAGAAAATGCAATGGGCAAATTCTGACTCGAGCTGGTTCTTGTTATGTTGTTTGCCTAGAGTGATAGTATTAAACAGCTATTCACAGCTAATTCACATTCACACTGTGCTGTCATTTAGCCCCGTTACTGGGCTTCTGGGAACTCTTGGAGATAATGACACATGCTTTCATTTTAGACAGAATTATCTGCATGTTCTTAAAACCCACTAGAGAGTGCATCAATTAACATATCCCAGATATAAATCCATAAAGCTTGCTTGTATTTTTGGTGGTTGTGATTTATTGGTTTTAAGCTACCCTATTCTTCCTGTTTTCATTAAATAATTGCTTATTTAATCAGAGATATGCTGGTTTATTTAAAAATTTAAAAATTAATTAAAAAACCAAAACAAACAAGGAGAACTTTCAAAAGTCCTGAGGAACTGAGGAATTTTTATTCAGGAGAGACAGGAAAGTGAAAAGTGAGAGGTTTTTTATAGCTTCTATTTAAATATATTATGAAGTGTAGAGCTGTGACAATTTTTTTTCTTTTCTTTAATCATCAGGTACTAAATACTTTCATATTAAATTTGTCAGATATTAATGTGTAGGGTTTGCATGGGCTGGATTCTGTGACAAGCTGTCAAGAAACTCCCCCATGTCTGAGGGAGCCAGTGCCAGTCACCTCTAAGTCAGACCAAGGCTGAACCCATCAGAGACAGTGGTGGCACCTGTGGGATAAGGGCAGGGTGGAGGGGAATAATCTACAACTGCAGCTGAAGGGAGTAGAGAGAATATGTGAGAGAAACAACTCAGAAGACTCTGATGAAGAAGAGGTGTTCCAGGGGCCAGAGCAGAGGTTCCCCTGCAGCCTGTGGCAGACCATGGTGAGGCAGCTGTGCCCCTGCAGCCCATGGAGGTCCAGGGTGGGGCTCTCTATGATAAGGGTAAAAAAGATTTCCACAGTTAAGAGAAAATCAGTTCACTCAGATGAAAAATCTGAATAAAAATGTTCAAAACATCTCTGTTCAACATTTCTTTGTAACCATATCAAAGGATTGTAAAGACTCTAACTGAACATTCATAGAAGTTCTGTGAAATGTACTAGATAACCACAAGATAAGGACCAAACAATCTCAGGACATTCTTTTCCAATAGCTGGGTGTTCAGTGCCTTTTTCAGTAGGACTCTGCAGCTCCCATGTGCCCAAGTATTGCAAATACTGTAGGCAGAGATCTTCCAGTTTGTATGCCTCTGAGAAGAATTAATGAGAAAAAGCAAGAACAAGGGTTTCTCTTGGCCTGCCAAAAGCATCCTCCACTGTCTGGGTAAGCACAAATAGTCCTTCCATAAGAAATGCTTTAATTATTGCAATTTTGACATAGAAAAACAATTTTATCTTAAATAATCCTACCATTTCTATATGAAGGTGTCTGAATGAATGTGCAAAATGAGTATATATGAACAATAGTCATGTAAAATGGAATAATACTGACATAATAATGTTTCTGGGAAATAAATCAAAGAACAAACTTGCTGAAATCATACTTACAGCAAATTGTGATGCAGGGAGGAGAATTTTTATCTTCAAAGTCACAGGCTTTATGATTCTCCTACCAGAAAAAAATTCTCTAATTGAAACAAGACCACCTGAAATAAAGAAAAAGCAGAGGAAAGACCATGGATTGAAAATGCTAGTCAGAAGTTGATTAAAAATATACAGAATTTAAGAGAAGACAATAATTATGTCATTATTTTTGAAACTGTATCATAAAATTCTACTCAGGATATTAAAGGCTCTTAAAATTTACATTATTACCCCTACCCCAAACAGTAGGTGTGCTCCAGAAAGTACAGCAAGGACAGCAGCACAGCACTGGCTCTTGGAGAGACTTTTTTGAAGTAGACCTGTAGGTCATGTTCTTACAACATTTACATGTGTTCACATTAAAAAATACCATGCTGTGGAAACAGGTCCAAAGCTCAACTTGTACTACATTTTATTACCTTATTATTATATTGTAGGTCAGTATGCATAAAATGGTCTATATACTTTAAATAACCTATGTAATCATTCTGGATTTATTGTGACAACCACACATGAGACAGAGATGCCCAGATATGGCACCTAGGCAGACCATAGCATTGCCTGAAATCAGAGGCAATAAGGCAATAATTTGTAATTCAACCAACCATATCAAGCAGTGAAATGGATTTATGATGGTGTTCCATGAGAGAAATGAAGGTCAGTTTTCAGCAGTGAAGGTGCTGTTGACTGCAGAAGTATGTGATGAAATTATATATAAGTTTCTGTCATCCTTAAAGAAGAGAAAAAGAGCTGAATGGCCTTCCATTCTGTGGCTTAAATTATCCCCTGTCCTTTCCCACAAGACAAGATGGAAGATCATATAAAGAGAATGATACATTGTTATTTATCTTACATCAGCTAAAAACAAAAATATTGTCATGTCTGCTTGAATCTAATGTCAGGAATATATTGCATAACTTAGATTTTTTTAGTGTTTCACCAATAAAATTGATAATAAGCATAAGAAAAGAAAACCAATATTTCCATTGATATCTTCTGCACAGATGGACAGAATCTTTCCAACGGTTGTTTCTCAGACTACTGAGATGGGATGTTTGGGAAATAAATGCTATCAAAGTTCTATGGAAGAGAGGAGATCCTGCTGTCTAATATCTGACAAACTTTTATTTTCTACATTTATTTGTTACTATGTTAAATGTGTAAGTCCGATACCAGCATCTCACCACCTTGTTTCACCTTGCAGTTGCCTGCTAGGATCTTATCTACAGATGCTCACCTACATAAATATCTCTAAAGCTGCCAGTATAAATATAGGCAAATATACAACAGATGCACCAGTGCAGCTTGGGAAGAATTCTTCATGGACTTTAAACCAACAAACCTCCCTTTCCCATCATAATTTTTTGTTTTTGATCTTGAGGTGCACATCTGTGCCATCTCTACTGTAACACAGTACTTCACCTTTATACAAAGGGTCTTATCCTGTCTGATCCCTGACTTGTAGTCCTAACTGTGAAAACTCTTGCACGGTGTCTAAATTGTGTTCTTTTTGAAATGCCAGTGAAAAAAAACCAAATTTATATGAAATTCTAAGGGGAAGGGGGAAGCAAAAATGTATATCTGTGATTCAGTCAGCCAGATTAGCACGGAACACCTCTACTTTATTTTCTTTTAAAAAAATCTTGTGGCTAGGATGATAAGTAAACAAAAATTTAAAGTCTCACCAAAGCAGGAAAAAAAATTCAATTTCATAAAAAATCTTCTGGCAACTGAGCATTTCATATAGCAAGAGAATTATTGAGAATTGAGAATTATTAATTACAATGACACTGAAGTTTGCCAAGATGATGTCCAAACACTAACTGTGAATTTAATCTGTTGTTCTACCAACTCAGCTTTTAAAGCACAAGCTCTAATGAAGGTTGAGATCCAAAGCCTTTAAAGACTCAAGGATCAGTTGTTATCAGAACAAGAGAAGGTGCTTAGCAATTTGGAGGATTGTCAGAAAGAAGTATGATGTCTATTCATTTGATTATGGTACATAAAGAATGCAGGATGAATTGAATGAATCGAATGAATACTGGCTTTGTGTTTAGTCCTTGATTGACTACAGTCCAGATAGGCTGAAAGCATAAATTAATCAAAAGTAGATCTGCAATGGAAAGGAAGAAGGACTAATCCTTTTGCTAATCCCCAACAAAGGAATAGAGTTCTGTATGATGCACCAACTATTTTAATGTCTACTTGCATAATAGTGCTGCTTTCTACAAATATCATGCATTATATATACTCTCTTCTTATTCTCTTTGAACAAATGTCTGTAGCTCAGGAGAATATTTTGTAAGAAAGACATCAGAAGACTGGTTTGGGCTTTATAAAAATAAACGAAGAACAAATCACATTGGTTAAAAGACTTACCAAACCTTAGAGCCCACTGGTATAAATGTTTTCTGGGGATGCTTCTCACTGTGGAGAGGCTGCAGGAGTGGCTTCAGTGAGCAGCTGCCAGAAGCTTCCCCTATGTCCAATCGAGCCAATGCAGTTGGCTCCAAGACTGGCCCAGGCTGAACCCACCAATGACAGTGGTAGTCAGACATATATAAGAAGGAAAGAAGTTATTATTCTGGAGAAATTGCAGAACGGCTGTTTGTTCCTGAAGGACTACACCCTCTGGAAACAGACCCGTGCTGGAGGAGTTCATAAAGAACTGCAGCCTGTGGGAGGTTTTCTCAGTTGGAGAAATTGTCTCATGTGGGAGGGATCCCACACTGGAGCAGGGGAAGGGTGTGAGGAGTCCTCCCCCTAAGGAGGAAGGAATGGAAGAGACAACACATGATGAATTGACCACAATCAGGATTGCCTGATGCTTGCAAAGCCCTAATTGCAGCTGTGGGTCAGCAGTTGCCAGCAAAGAATTCTCATCCTCTCTGCTGTAGTACGATGGATTCCTTGTGGGAAGCTGTTTGCTGATAGTCAGCTACAGAGAGCATCAGCACGTGCCATTGTTTCCTCCTGGGATCAGGAGAACAATCAGTTTCTCCTTGCCCAAGGTGTATAAATAGATATCAATATGAATAGTGATACAATCCTGACTACTGCAGATTCATAATGCATTCATGTAGTTATAGATAGAAATGTATAAAGTGGAGCCTTTACTATAGTCCCAGTGTGATGCATTGCTGGATTTCCATCATTTGTTTGAAGGAATGTGCATTAAAATAACTAAGTTATTGTGGTAGAAGAATTAATTACTAAAACCTTTTCCCACTGTCCAGTACTGAAAGAAGAAAGGTGCAGGGGATAGGATACTGGGCTACAAGGAGCTGAGGAAGCCACCTATCTGTTTTCTTTTGCTTCTGATCAAACTACAGTGGCAGTGGTTGCAGGGAAAATGCACACAAATGTTTTTATTTCTTAATGTAATTCAGAAAATTCCTTCAGGTGAATCATAACAGAGCATGCAGAATATTGTTAGGAAAGAACAGAGGTCTCTGTGTAAGTAGACTAGTTTTGCTGACCTTGATAAATCGATTAAACAGTGCATCATTATGATCCACAGTAATCTTCTGTTTAGTTCAAAACAGAGTTTGAGAAAAACTCTAGAAAAATGTGCAAGATGCCAAAGAAGGAGTGAGATCTGAGCATGACTGAAAGTTACTTTTCAGCCTATATTCTTCCTTTGATGCAGGCTTACAAATCCAATTAACATTAAAGAGAAATGTGTTGTGCCCATATGCAAACCATGAGCTGAGATTCCCTACTGCCCCTCCAAGATTCTCTTGTATAATTCAAATATTGAACTGTTACATTTAAAGCATATTTTGACTTGAAAACTTTCAAAGTTTAATGTTTATTCTGCCTTAATAAAAATTAATAGCAACAAAGTATAATTGCTTCAGTAGTGTTTTGCAAAAACATCAAAGTCTTTTATGTTTCTGCAGTTTGGAAAGAAATCTCAAAAATAATGTTGATGTATTTTGCACAAATCATATAGCCCACATTGCATAAATCACAAAGTTATGACAGTTCTGTAAATATTGTATTGTAAGATGTTCAAGTCAGATTTCTAAACAGACAAATAATAAATCAAATAGAAGGGGGAAGGATCCCTGCTTTGGAGGAAAAAAAATTAATCAGAGCTTAAAACTGCAGAAAAACTATTCTTGGTTTCAAGACAGCATTCTTCAAAGGAAAAAAAATCTTTAAAATAGAACGAAAGACTTCAATTGTTCCCTGAAACAGATTTTAAAATGAGGAAAGTAAGGCATCTGCATTATTAATCAGAAAAATACCTCCTACGAATTTTAATACTGTATTTATTATTTTCTACTGAACACTGTGTTCCTCATAACCTGACAAGGTGATGATCCCAGAATCAAAACAGATGGTCTTTAAAAAGATCTACAGATCCTCCCTTTTAATGAATCTCTAGAATCCTACAGGATTTATAATAAAGCTACTCATACATATAAAAAGAAATGTGCTTCTTCAGTAGCTTGCTTAACAATATTTCCATGAAATCAATTACCTGTGTCTGGTGTATTTTATGACTAAGTTAAGAGACATCTCCTTGCTGTTCCACACCTGGTGCTATAATGCTATGTTCTAATTATTCTTCTTCCCTTCTGGATTGGGGTGTGTGCCCATGACTTTTCTTATTCCCAATTTTGTTCTGTCAGCTACCTCAGATTCAGTCAATATTCCCATTCTACTCTCTTGGCATGGAAAAAGACCAGCATCAACTTCCCAAGCTGCCACTGGCTTCTTTCTCAATCCCTGTCACTGTCGTGAGTCAACAGTTCACTCCTGTTTTGTATTAGACAACTGCTGACCTGTGACTTCTGCATTTCAGCCAACCTTTCCATCTCTTAAATTATCTCCTCATCCCATAGTACTTCCTATTTTTTTCTACCTTTTACATGCTGGAAACCAATTAGAAAGAGATGTTTGTGGGTTTTTTGTATGGTTTTATAATGAATCTTTGAGTGTCTCTCCTTCTGTCAGCCACAGCAGTAGAAGTTATGATGCAGTTACTACTTCAGTGGAAAAGGGAAGAGCTACATAGATCACGTGTCTGGACTCAGTGTCCCATAGCATCCTTCTCTCTAAACTGGAAAAGTATGGATTTGATAGGTGGACCATTCAGTGGATAGGAAATTTGTTGCATGATCACATCTAGAGATTAGCGATCAATCTCTCAATGTACAGATGAAGATCAATGATGAGTGGTAGCCCTCAGGAGCCCAGAGTGGGACCAGTACTGTTTAATATCCTGATCAAAGACATGGACAGCAGCAATGAGTGCACCCTCAGTAAGTTGCAGATTGCACCAAGCTGAGTGGTGGAGATGACACACGTGAGGGACAGGATGCCATCCAGAGGGATTTGGAGAAGCCTGAAAAGTGGAACCATGTGAACTTCATGAGAGACAACAAAGCCAGGTTCAAGGTCCTGAACCTGGGTCAGGGCTGCCCCCAATATCAGTATAAGCTGGAGGCTGAAGGGACTGAGAGTAGACCTGCTGAGAAAGACTTGAGGTTACTGGTGATTGAAAAGCTGGACATGAGCTGGCAGTGTGTGTTTGCAGCCCAGAAAGACAAACACATCCTGGGCTACATCCAAAGCAGTGTGGCCATCAGGGCAAGGGAGAGGATTCTACCCCTCTGCTCTACTCTGACAAGACTCCCCCTGGAGTGCTACGTCCAGCTCTGGGGTCCCAGCACAGGAAAGGTATGGACCTGTTAGAGCAGGTCCAGAAGAGGGACAAGAAGGTGATCAGAGGGATGGGGCATCTGTGCTATGGAGAAAGGCTGGGAGAGCTGGGGCTGTTCATCCTGAAGAAGAGAAGACTCCTAGGAAGCATTATTTTTGCCTTTCAGTACTTAGAGGGATTCATAAAAGAGATGGGATTGGGTTTTGCAGTAGAGCCTGCTGTAATGGGTCAAGGAGTAGCGGTTTTAAATGAAAACGGGGTAGGGAGATTTAGATTGGATATAGGAAAAATTTTTTATGATGAAGGTGGTGAAACACTGGAACAGGATACCTGGAGGTGTGGTGGATGCCCCATCCCTGGAGACATTCAAGACTAGGTTGGATGGGGCTCTGAGTAACCTGATGTTGTTGAAGGTGTCCTTGCTCACTGCAGTGGAGTTTAACTAGATGACCTTAAGAGATCCTTTCCAAACTGAGCCAATTTATAATATTAGGTAGTAAAACACATAAGGACACATATTTGTATATTGTGCAGACAATGAAAGTCTTTTAAAAAAATATTGTACTAACCATCCTATATATTTATTTATAACATTCAATGATTTAACAGATTTCTACCAGTTAACTGGGTCCTGAGCACAGCTGCAGGCAGCTCAAACCTCCTGTGAAGTGTTCCTTCAAGAGTTAAGTACTCCCTTTCTTGGAGAGTTATTACACTGGAACAATGGGACTTTTAATTGTTTCTGATTGTTCTGACTGACCACGAAGGAAAACAAGATGAAAAATGTACATTGTATTTCACAGAATTTATCCAAAGATGCTCGTGCTGTTATCATCAGGGTTTATTATTTGAATACAAACACAACCAAAAAAAAAAGCAGAATAAACTCTTAATTTTAAGTTTCAGCAGGGTTCCATTGAAGTAATATGATACTTCAAAACTAAAAAACAACTGAAATTCTGTGAGAAATCTTAGCTCAATGGAAATCAATAGCGGAATAGATTTATTAAATCATATAACCTAGTCCACTGACAGTATGCTACCTATCCCTACTATTTTTGTTGCTTTTTTCAGGTTTGTTTTCAAAGTCCTACATAACAATTGGGAAAACATTGCAATGTTTCTTCAAAATTACTGAATAAAATATAATTATGAGTAGCAAAACAGATGTTTCCTGAATTTTTTGCAGAGTACATAGCTCATTAGAGATATTGTAGTGGATATTTTTCTGTTAATAAGTTTGCTGCTTGAAAAAGCATCGCAACCTTTGAACTCCATTTTGGTGGTGTTGTGGGCTTCGTTTTATTTTACCTAATTGTTCTCATATGTACTTTCCCCTGTACTACTTAGAAATAATTTTCTACTCCTGAAGCCCTTCAGATAAATGTGGAGAACAATCATGTGATCCTACAATTACATTTCACTGAAATCTCATGTATTGGGATCTTTTACTCTACCTTCAATTCTTCCTCTTTAACCTCTACTGTTTGTTTCTGGTTTTCACTGTACTCCATCTTCTTTGTGATAATGTGATAGTGTTTTGTAATTTTCCATAGCAATCTTTACTAAGAATGAGATTTTTAATAAAATTTTGCAACAATGTACTTTACATGGTTTGAGGCATTATAGACATGATGTGGAGCTCTAGCGTATGCCATCTAACAGCCCTCAGCTAGTAGAAATTCTCTTGTTTAAGTGGAAGAGGCCTATGATTTCAGAGAAGAAAGTTGTAATTTCCTCTACATTCATCCATTCAGTTAGCTGGTAAATGTGATTTCTGAGTACACAAGCATCCATGAATGGCTTTATAATGATCCTGCAGTAAACTAATGTGATTTAATCTGAAGAGACTTGAAGGCAGCAGCTGCATCAGATGATGTTGAGCCACTCCTGAAACACAAAAGTAATTTTTGTGGTGTATCAGAAAAGCTATCTTGCAGAGGGGCAAACAGGACAAACCAAATGAAATCTGAGGCCACCATTTCAGCTACCTTACTAACAGTAGAACTGCTGATGAGAGTTTCCAGAAGAAAAGAGGTGGGCATGTAGAACTGAAGGGAGATGAAATGCAGCCAGGAGGAAAATAAAGCTGCTGAGTTACAGCTTACACTATGAAACATTAAGAAGCAGTGAGCCCTTGCAAAATGTAGCTGGTCATAGAGATCATCATGAACATAAAAAGCTGGCCAATCCATTTGGTTATAAACACTCCAGATTTTCTTGAAGTTAGAATAAAAGGGAAAAAAAAGGAGAAAGAACTCAAAATTGAGAGATAAGGATCTACTAGTAATGCAACCTTAGAAAAGCACAAATGTATGTAGTATTTTCTCTCTGGGAAGGTAGGAAACTAAACTTTCAGATATTCCCTCCATTTCATTTTATGGACTATCTTATTTTGCTTGGACTTCCTCAGGGACTGGCTTCTTTGGTCTACTGCCTCGACACAGATGACACTGCTGTCCATGAATCCTAGCTCACTGACCAGCTGATACCAGGCCTGTGAACGTGCCACCTGGAAACAGATCATTGTCACAAGCACTGTAAAAGAAATGAGGAGACTTGTTCCATCGCTTCCCATACCAGCTAGCAAAAAAAGAGAAGACAGTAATTCATTTCTCATTGCCATTAGCCCTCAGAGTAGGTGGGGATTCTGTTAAAGAGCTCAGGCTTCTGACTCAGCCTCCGTATGACCCCTACTAAGGGGTTAAGCACTCAAACTTCTGAGAGATCATCTGTGCAAACCCATTTGACCAGAGCCCTCTTGTACATGTATAGATTTTGCTTTGCAAGCTATGAGTGATGAAACACCCACACATTTCTAAAACTCAGCAGTGTATAACAATGATATATTTTATTGAGTTTCTACACAGAAAAATCAATATCTAGTGAAATCAACTATTACAAAAATGAAGAGTGGGAGAGAGTTAAGAGTAGTATCCAATTAAAGCTGATGCAGATTTTAGTAACAGATGTTTTTAGCAGCATCTGTGAAAATGAATACACTTGTTTTTCATTCATTTCAGAGAAAAGTTTTCTTTCACTGTTCATTGTCTCTATTAGAATATATTAAACCACTTAAAGCACTTAGCACCTTTTGTGAAATTCATGTTTTCAGACATACACGTTATTTTGAAAAGTAGAGAATGCTTATTTTTTAACCCTTTCAAAGCATTTGACCGTGACTCCAATGATATGACTGTTTCCACCTTCAGACCATTCATCTTCTCTTAATAAATAGTGCTAATGAGTTGTTTTCCTGCACTTATAAGCATGCAGACTAAATAAGGAATATCCATTTTGCTAGTAAAAATTTAATCTGATGAATTATCTCCATGCTCTGGCATTGTACTGCTATGCAACTTCCAACTTAATGTGCAGCATTTGAGAGAACTTCCATGAAAAAAAATGATGAAGATAACTCCCTATTTATTTACTTGTAATCAGAAAGATAAACAAACTCATTTTCCCTCACCATGAAATCATGAGAGGCTCTAAATCCAAAAAACCCACTATAAACAATGATATGCTAAGCCATGCAAGTTTATTATTTGCACATACTTTGGGTATGAGATCAGGTAAGAAATAGGCTTATCTCTTGGATAATGGACCTACACCAGGCAGGATATTTTTCATTTGTAAGGATCTTCTGTTAAAACAAAGATAGCAGATTTGGAAGATCATATATTATTGAATTTGTTTTGCTCTGCTCAAACATTCTTAATGAACAGATAGCAAGTAAGAAAAAAAACAGCCAACAGAAAGTACAACAAGATGAAGGAATAGAAGAGAGTGGCATCAGCCACATCAAGGGAAAACATTGCAACTGGATTGGAACCTCTCCCACTTCTTTTATATAATCAAATACATTTACATTTCATAAGTCATAATAAGAGCTGGGACATTTGTTCTTTGTCTAGCAATTCAAATTAGAAAAACAAGAGGAAATATGTACAAGCTATAATTAACAAAAAAAACCTACACAGTAAAGGGAAAGTTTCCTATCTAGGAATCATCACATTTATTCTGTCATTTTATATCTATTTAGCTAAGCATTGTTTTATTTATAAAAATATACCAAAGGATCAAGTGGAAGTCAGGGTTATAACAAAGGAGATGATTAATGGGAAGATCTTGTGAGACTCACCAGGGGAAAGAAAGTTTGATAAGTTAAAGGTAGAAAGCTCAAGTGAAATGAAAGTGTCTGGGATAGTAAAACTAAGTCTGCACAGCAGAAACCTTCAGGGCAAACATAAGATAAGGCAAAATGAGATGAAGTGGGTTGGGATGAGATGGGAAAGGATAGAAAAGAATTATCAGAAAAGAATAATTAAAGCAAAATCACCAAATAAGTTATTTATGTTCCAAAGAATAACAATTATGAATACTGAGATGTCATGAGCCACCTGAAGAAACGCAATATTTTGGAGAATTACAGTAGCATATATAATTTTCGAGCAACATGTACAATTTTCAAGTTGCACATGCATGTGAGTGGCATATACATATTTTAAGGTATGACAGTAAAAAGGGGTATGAATTGCTGCATTTTGTTTACATGGTAAGGGTGGGAGTTGGACAAGCACTGCAGGGGTGACTTCTTTGAGAAGAGCCTTGGGGTCACCCTCATATTGGACAGATTCTGTTCCAGCCAGCTCTGAAATGGAGCCACTGGCCAAAGCAGAGCCCACACAGCTATACATTTAAGAAAGAGAAAAAAAATGCTGTGGAGCAGCTGCGGGAGAGTGGAGTAAGAAAAAATATCAGAGAAAAAACTCTGTAGTCACCAAGGTCAGTGCAGAAGGAAGGGGAGGAGGTGCTGCAGGTGCTGGAGCTGAGATTCTCCTGCTGCCCCTGGTGCAGCCCATGGTGAGGCAGCTGTGCCTCTGCAGCCTGTGGAGATCCAGGCTGGAGCAGAGATCTGCAAGCAGCCAGAGCATGGGGGAATTCATCTGCAGTGGGAGGGTGTGTCCTGAAGGGAGCTGCAGCCCATGGAGAGGAGTCCGTGCAGGAGCAGCTTTGTGGGCAGGATCTGTCATCCATGGGGGACTCACACTGGAGCAGTCTGCTCCTGAAGGACTGTGCTCTGAGAAGGGGACCTATGTTGGAGCAGTTTGTGAAGGCCTGTATTCCATGGGAGGGACCCCAGGCTGCAGCACGGGAGGAGAGTGAGAAGGAAGGAGTGGCAGAGACAAGGGGTTATGAACTGGCTGCATCCCCTACTCCCTGTCCCTCCATCTTTTGGAGAGAGGGATGTAGAGGATTTGAGAGTGAAGAAGACAGGGAGCCTGAGCAGCATGGGGGGAAGTGGTGGAGGGAAAGTAGTTTTAGTTTGTTTTTTATTTCTCACTATCCTACTCTATTTTAATTGTTAATAAATTAAATCAATCATCTCGAAGTCAAGTCTGTTTTGCCCATGATGGTAACTGATGAGTAATTGCCCTTACCTTATCTGACCCCATGAGCTTTTCTTATTTTTATGCCCTTCTGAGTACTGGGAGTGAGACCAGTTTGGTGGGCACCTGGCAGCCACTCAAGGCTAATCTGCTACTGTTGAAAAGTCGTGTTTAGATTAATATCCAAAAATGACATTCAGGGTTTAAGGCAGAATGAAGTTTGCCATTCTAGCATATGCACATTAAAATACTAAACTGCAGGAAGTAGATTTCCTACAATAAGAAAAATATGTCCAAATGAACTGTCATCCCCCACTGCCTTAATAAATAATGCTTCCACCAACAGTAAGAGGTTAATGCACAAATAAAGAAATTTTGAAGGAGAAATTAGATGGATTTCTAAAGAAAAAAAAAACAAAACACTTTTTTCTGGCTCCATGCCAGGTGTCAGGAAATCTCACAGGATGCACCCTTCAGGACTCTTCCTGAAAGGAAAGTAAGTTTGGGTGGAGTTTGGTAATGCAGAAAGCAGAAATTCCAGGCATATCCGTGAAAGGGCAGAGTGCTTGGATTAAAAGCAAATTTTCTCCCTCCAGGAAGTGAGTGTCAGACCAGCAGCTCTGTGATTTGGCTCACAAATCAATAAACGGACAGGAGAACAGAATGTTACCCAGTAACCCACAGAAATTATTTCTTGTTAGGAACCAAGCTGAGAGGAAATTTATACACATTGACATAGTGCAAATACATTTATCTACTGTAGTAAGACTAACATTTTGGGAAAATAGCTACGTGAACATCAAAACCAGAAGATTCCATTTCTCAAATCCTCACAGTGATCCTAGATGGGTGCTACTCAGGACCAAGCTCTTGGTAATTTTTGTTGCAGTGGAATATGATCTTCTTTGAATATGAACACTAACAAGTAGCCAGAAGGGATGGAGCACAAAGTATTTACAGGGAATAATTTGGGTCTCAGATGTCTTCATTATGCTTGGAAAGTAGAACATCAAAATGTGTGCATAAGCATGTTGGCATAAAACAGACATAAAATGTCTATGTGCAAAAAATCTGTGTGCAATTTTCTCTTACTGCAAGAACACCTTAAATTTATTCTTATGATTTTTAAAAATATCATTCTGAGTTTAAAGACCTAAGAGGGGGTTAAAAAGCAACAAAAGTAACATTTTGTACCTTTAACTACAAAGATTTTAGAAAATTTTAACTAAGCCAACTCCATTTTAAAATCTTGTCTCACAAGTGCTTCTGCATAAAGGAGATGACAGTAAGTGGACTGAAATATATGATCCAGGGTTTCACCCCATCTTTGATTTCACAGATACACAACCTGAATAAAGACTACAGGATAGAAATTTAAAGCTCAGTAATATTTTTCAGGGAGGTAGTGAATTACAAGAATTAACAACTTCCTTTATTCAATAGAACCTAAAAAGTTTAATCGAATTTTCACAGAAGCCAAAGACAACCTACTTGTTGCCTTCTGGTCTTTTGTCATTGATCATCTTGTAAGGAATACAAGGGTCTGTTTCTTTGATGTAAATGATACATTCAAAATAAACCCTCATTTTAAGACTAATTGCACTTATGTGGTAATGTAAATGCCAAGCTTATTTCCTAGTGTGTGTTTTTTGAATGATAATCTGAATGCAGTGTGTTAATGTTTTGCATTTAGGTAGACTGAATTACTGAAGGTCAATTCAGCCAAGTTATTTGGAAATGAGAGTATATGACATTCACTAGGAACGAGAGGGGTGAGTAATTTTCTTTATAGATGAAGAAGAGTAGAGTACATTTTCATATGCATGTATGTTATTCAGTACATTGCAAGACTAAAAGACAGGAAGGTATGTCCAGGAAGTCATTCAGCTGCTGTTTCCTTGTTAGTAGTGAAGTCTGAAAGTAGTAGTAGTGACTCCTCCGTTTTCTTCCTAGGCATGAAAGTTCTTTGAACACTTAAGAATCTTAAATTCAACAGGAATTTTCTGTCAGCTTTATCTGAACTAAACTTTTGGTTCATTGTGGGTTTGTTTTTTCACATGAGGCTTAACTGTTGAGATTTTTTTGGACCTCTTAATTTTCATATTCATATATTTCATTAATTTTCAGTTCATCTCATTATCTGTCTTTTCAGCAGTACTTAGCTAATAAAGGCAGAAGCAAAAGAAAATCTGCTATAAATTCATTACTGCTTTTACTCCAAAGACCCAGGTTTTCTACAATACTGTTAGGGATAAAACCCAGAGACAAATGAAAATAAAGAGGATTTGGCAGGACCTGTTTTCTGGAGACCTGGCAAAATCTAGTGGGCCAGCTGATGAAGGGTCTCCAATTCAATTTCTTTTAATATAGACAAATCAGAAATAAACATCAAAAAATCTTATTATCACAAATATTATTAATAAAACTTTACAGGAGAGGCAGCTATGGATTTCTAGATTTAAGAAAGAAGTATATATATTTCCAAAGAACTCTATTTAGTTTTGTTTTGTTCTGTTGAGCTCTTTTTTGTTTGTTTGTTTTTCCAAAGAGAAGGAGTGGAGTGTGTGATATATTCCCTGGGATCCCACAAACTAGTTTGTCCAGGACGATGCAAAACCTGGACTCATGAGCATGGATCACATACAGAGAATACTGCAGCCACAAGAGACCACTCTGATCATGGACCTCATGATAACTTGTACTGGAGAGTTCCACCCTCATTCATAACATAACGTCTCATACATAGCATCTGTATCCTGCTGCCTACCTTCCAACTGAACAAGGGGACATATCCATCTCTTCAAGCCCCATTTTGGTAAAGTTTTCAAGTGCTAATAAATTCACACCTTTCTTTAACTGATTGTACTAGTAACCATACAAATGTTAAAGGAGGTGTACTTCAGTTAGTGCTTGAATTTTTTTAGTGTTATTTCAACACAAAACTAACAAGACCAATGATTTTGAAAGCATTTACGTTTCATAATTTTTCCGCTTCGAGTCTCACAGGGAGGACAGACTTTGCTTTAGCAGTGCTGATAAGCAGCACTGATAATTATCCTGGATTATAAAAGTACCTGTTAAATTCCTTGAGTTTGAGGGAAAGAGCCTTTTCCATTCTCTCTGTTGAAAACAAAGCCAAACACCTTTAATCTGAATTATGGAGTAAGAAAACCGTAACATATAGAACTAGTATAAAATACAAATAGCAAATTATTACTCAGGATATTAAAATTATATTTATTCCTACACCATAGGATTTTTTGGAGATTAAGTCCCAAACTACATCTTGATTTCAGCTCCAATTCAGAAGGAGTAGAGATCTCACATCACAAGAAACATCACTAAATATTTCACTGTAACATGGCCTCTCTCATGATAACATTAAGAGGAGTCAAGATTGTGTAGAGATAGTTCATAATGAAAAATATATCTAGGATTTTGTATAGCAGGAGGAAATTATTTGCTTCACTTTCACAAAGTATTATATTAAGCATAGACACTGGTATTTTTTTTAAATATGATAAAATTAATCTCACCTGATTTTATTTATTTTCTGAGCTTCTGAGTGTTTCTACTGCAAGACTGGAAATATGTTTGATACCCTCTAGTGGAGAAAATAATATATAACTTCTAATGATATCCAAAAATGGCTTCAAGTTCAGAAAAAAATTCATTTTCTCAGGCAGCTCTGATCCACAAATATATAATATAAATATATGTATATTTAGTATTTCATTTTTCTTCTAGATTAAATCATGTGACAAAGCCATATAACATTTCTTTACTTTCTCACTGTCTGGAATGACCTAGTGCAATTCCATGTCATTGATCTGACTGCTTAATCCCAAAGTAATGGGTTTGGGTTTTCAGAATTCTATCAGAAAAAGAACAAAAGTCCCTTTAAAATGCAAGATAAGTAAAAAAACCTCAATCTAGGAAACTGCCATTTACTTTTTGTAAAGTATTTTATAAAGAAGTACAAAGTGAGGTTGCCATTTTAAAATCCTATTTTTTTTCTTTCAGTTTCTGCTCAACTCAGATTTATACATACATATTTTTATATCACTTCAGCTACTCACTACCCGTTCAGTGTAAGCAGATATGGATCAGACATTGCAGATTTTATTGGATTTCTCTAAGGAGAACCTGTGAAAGCTTCATGGGTTGAATGGAGGATTATTGTGGTACATAGATGCTGCAAATATTTTTTTCTTAGAAATTAAAAGACATTGCTGGGTGAACCATTACTGGCTACCTGCAGCAGTAAATCAGATATGGTATATTTCCTTTTTTTTTTTTTCAGTTTGTTCTTAGGTCTTATCTGTCAGGTTTTTACAGAAAGTGCAATTTCTTTTGGCATATTTAGATGGTCACTACACAATTTATACTAATTTCTCTTCTTCCATGCAACTGACTGACATTACTGGCTTGACATATCAATTAACACTTTTTCAGTCTTTGTTTCCCACATTATTCATTAGTAGGTCACCTTCACTTATATACCATCATTATATCATTTGATTGCATAGCTATTTCCATCACTGATTTGACACGTATATTATTAGTGCTTCTGTTTTCTTGATGCAAATGAGAGAAAATGTAATTTGAATTGGAGTCCTAGAATGTTTCTCTCCTCACATATTAGAAAATTTCATAATACATATTTAATATTCTCTTTGTCTCAGTACTTCTGTTTTTATCACCAGACACTTAGGTCTAAACACAATAAAGGATTTATGTGTTTCAAACCAGCAGCAGCAAAGTTACATTCATGAAAAAGAATTTCCAAAGGCATGGACCTGGGTATCCCAGAATGGGATCCAAAACAGCTAGCACACAGAATAAAGACAAACCAGTTGTTAGCCCATAAAGATTCCTAGACAAGAGGGTAACCAAAATCAGCCCTTTTGAGAGCACAGGTTCAGGGACTCTCTCTGTTCACAGACTGAGTCATAGACTAAAACCCTCCCAATCCATTTTTCCATGTAATTCTTTTCTTTCAGAGACCTGAGCCAGGCTCACTTCTGGAGCCTGGCTGGAGACAGTTGCAGTGCTGCCCAGTTAAGCAGCATGGCAGACAGTTCTTATCTAGGACATGAAAAGACAGAGTTTCAACATTTTTTTTCAGAGTCAGATGTTTAAAATAGTATTTTTTGCCTTCTGGGAGATTGCCCTAACCAAAAGGCAAATATGCTTATCTGAGTGGAGCATATGCCTTTCTTTGAAGTTACACCAACACTCACCAAAGGACACACAAGGGTGGTGAGCAGAGCAGGATGCTGCAGCTCACTGTGAAGATCAGTCTTCCCTGCCTCTGTGCAGCTTCTGCCCCTGCATGGAGTTTGGATTAAACAGTTACTGGTTACAATGAACAGGAGACTGGCACCAGATATGCTGTGACTATGCTTATTATGATTGTCTTTTATTTGAGAAAAATAAACAATCCTGCTTATCTGGAGGAAAGGCTAAAGTTATCCACATACCACATTAAAATATTCTGGAGAGCAGTGTGCTTTATTTCTTATTGCCTTCCCCTTTCTGGTCCATACAGACAGCTTTTGTGTGAGAGGAGAGAAAAACGACTTCCATCACCTTGAAAAGAAAAGCCCTTGTGAGGGGCCAGGGAAGTTTTAGGACAATTATCTTTCAGACACAAATGGATAGATGAAACCTGCTAATAGCAACTCAAGATTAGATTTTTAAAAATATACTTGCCAAGGTTTATGAAACCTCAATGTTTCCAGCAAAATCTTTTGTTCATTTTCCTATTTGAAGAAAAAATAACAAAACCTCCCTACTTCATTTAGCTTTTTTCTCAGATGTTATGATATTCATATTTATAGGAGAGTTTACATGTATTCTATACACCCGGGAATTCCTCTCAAGTCTAAAAGACTGATTAGTATTTCTTTCATGCATGAATAGAGTTCAAAATGATCTCAACTGGAAGCAAGGAAGGGGAATCCAAATCTTTCTCTCTAACAAATCCCTTGAGCCTTACAAGGGCTCAGAAGGTAAGGCAAAGTAAGCATTGCCATGCAGAGAAATTGTGTCACTATTTTTCTAGAAAAATAACACCAACTGTTCTTGAAATCAAAATCAAAATTCTTGTACTAACCCAGAGAAATAATTAAATTTTTAAAACCAGTTTAATTTTGTTATTTCTATGGCTATTCATCCTGTAGCATGATGTGGTTTATGATTATTCCATCTTTGTGTAGTGAGTCAGTTTTTCTTTCTATATAGATATTTTTAACATATATATTTAGTAGGTTGGGATAAATGAATGCTGCTTTCTCATTGTAAAAGGTTAGTGGTAACAGCATTTTTTGTGAAGAGCTTAAAAAGCTTGGTTAAAATTTTAATCTAAACATTTAGTAAAATTAGCAGATGGCTGCTGGCACTGTAGCATTATCCAACTGAAACAAGTGGTAGAAACTCTAAACACTTGTACAAGAAATGAAAATATTACCAAATTTAAATCATCAAAACAAGTTCTCAAAATTTGTCCATTCTTTGGTGATAGCAAAGGCATACACACACACCAAGGAAGGAGGACTGCTTATTTCCAGGAGGTGAGTACAGAAATAATAGTCTCTGAGCATGTTTCCAGCTAGTTTTATAGCTTATCTCATAAAGGCACACACAGGAATAAAGTTTCCTTCACATGGGATCCCTGGAACTGCCCGCACTGTATCCCTGGAAAAGGATTAAAGCAGGAAGGAAGCTGATTAATAAAGGGCAGAGCCGTGATATCACCCTTCTCTCACGCTGCAAAGGCACATGAGCACTTGGATCAGTCTCACTTCGTCCTGCCACTGTCAGACACGAGTAATTGTTGCCAAAGAAAGGAGTTTCCAAGGTGGGTTGCCTTGTGGCAATGACCCTGGACAGGTGGCAATACCTCTCCTAAATACTTCCCCTCTCAACATAGCCTCTTTGAACCTACATCAGAAGTAGGGTCAAAATGAGTTCATTCCCTGGGCTGTTGGTAAACTTATGCCATCTCTGCAAAGAATCTACAACCTACTACCACCTGTAGTTCTCCACAGTGGTACCCTACTTTCTCTCTAGGCTGCACTTCATGATCTTGTCACCTTCTACATTCCCGTGGAGTCTGAGGGTTTCTGACACTCAGGGCTGGGGAACGTCTCAAATTGTGGGGCAATGAGGTCAGACTGGGAGGCCTGGGAAGACCGTGAGTATGGGTCCATCAGTCCATCATTTCAGACCCTGGCTCAGGCTCTTCTTGCAGCCTTTCCTGAGCCAATACTCTTAAGGAAGGCTTCCCCTGCACTTTTCTATCCCTCCTGCACTTTCACAATGTCCTCCCTGAGTTTTTTGCTCTGCTTCCAAAAATTCTCCTGCAATGTGCTCCCAAACCCAACCCCCTCATGTGCATTCTTCACCCCTTGTCTGTAAAGTCTCTACTCCTTGCCTGGGTAATTATGCTGCAGGAGGCAAGCACCAGCTGGCTGATAGTATTATAAGTATTATAAATCACTGGAATTTCTACTAATTTTGAATTCTGAAAGTCATTCTGTTCTCAGATGCTCAGCAAATCAATTTTTTTTTTCACAAATTATTGTGCCACAATAGCCTGAATGTTTATTTTGCTTTTTCATAAGTAGGACTTTCAGTTTTATTATTTTTTTTGCAAAGAGTATGAATTTCTAAAAATTAATGATCTACAATCCTCCATAGACAACACTTCAAAAGAAATGCAGGTGAGCCACATATGTTCTCTTCTTGCCAGTCTCAGCCAGTCTAATGGCTTCTGATAATATCTAGCAAAGGCCTCACAGCCTATAGCCTGCAGGTACTGTACCTTATGGAATTTGACATTACATATGTTAGTTGTAGCTGTCCCTTACTGGCTTATCTTATCTCTAAAAAAGCCAGATAGAATCACTGGAGTTTTTAAACTCTTAAAGAAAAGGTAGATAAAACAAGTTAAAGACAATCTAGGATGAGCCCAAATACTTTCCACTCCTCTTTTGCTAAAGATGGTTGATTTTTCATATGTTCAGAGATCTAGGCTTAAAGATATTTGGGTGACTTCGGGACTAAGATCTGTGGCAGATGATTTTATTGTCTTGAAGACAGTCAATGTACTTTATTTTCTTATTTATGACACTGTGCATGCATTCATCTGAATGTAAATATTCCTGCTTTCCTCCTGTGATAGGTGAAGGGAATTAGCTCTCCAGACATAATTTTCTTTTGTCATGTTCCTCAGCAAATTCTGTGACAATCTTTGTCCTCTGACCAGGAAAGCTGTCACTGTGCTGTCACCCTACAGGCAGTGCCAAAGAAATTTTCATCCTTCACAGATCAGTCCTCTGAAATTAAAACATCTGGCTAAGGCCAGCCTCAGGGGCTTTAGTGTGGGGTTTTTTTAGGCTGTTTTTCTCCTTTCTCTTTTTCTTTTTTTTCCTTTCCTTTCTGTAAAAATAAAACTCTCTGCCTGAGAAGCTGGTATATAATATCCTCCAGACCCATATTACAAGGATGCATAATCTTATAGTCATGCATTGAATAAAGAAGAGTCACCTCTTGTTGCATATGTCAGGGACTCAGTAAACAGTGGTGGTTTTTCACTCTGTGTATTCAGTGAACATTTGCTCCTGCAGACAGACTGTGGGAATTCACACAGACTATCATGCCCATCTTTTGTACAGTCCCTCTTTAGATTCAGGCGGATGACTTGGCAAGGTGCTGTGGGACTGCTTGATGTACAAATGCGCTGAAGTGTAGCAGATTTGATTACAGTAGGCAGGGGTTTTTTTGTACAAGATTATCTCATGGTTTCTCCATCACGTGCAAGACAAATAAATGACAGGTCTGAAGCTAACTGGATGCTATGCAGCTTAAGTCATGCTTGCTTTCAAGTCAGAAGTAACACAAACACAAATACAGGGAAAGGAATCTGCACAACATTCTGTACCTCTCTGACCCAGGTACTGATCTTGAACAACCTAAGGGAGCTATAAAAATCAGCTAGATCCTCTTTTAAATACTCTGAAAGATTCTTTCTCCTATTCCTCAGTCTTTAAATCTTGCTTTCCAATCCTGCACAGACATTTTCACTTTCAGCAGATGTTTCCCCTTTGAGCTTTTCCTATTTAATATATTTCAAACTGAAGTCTCAAGCTGCTTGCTCACCTCTCTCTACTTCAACAGAGCAGTTGAGATGCAAGGAGAAAAATAGCTCAAGCAGATGTTTCAGAAGTTTAAAATGTTAGAAAAATAAAAAATGGAAGTTGCTAATGTGGATTTTATATTTGTCTGTAGCATTAACAGATGCTCATAGACTAATAACTACTTCCATCATTTTCAAAGAAAACTGATACCAAATTTGAATTTTAAAAAGCTGCTTCGAAAAGCATACATGGAGTAATATGATTTATTATATTCAGTGAAAGACAATAAAATTTTCTCAGAGAAACATTTATTATATTTGAAACAATGAAAATGACAGACCCATGCCTCAAGGAATTTAGCAAGTTGTGGCTTCCCTGTGTGGACATGTACAAAATGTTGGGAAGGAGAAATCATCCTCTCTGCAGTGGGCTTCACAAGGCCAGTCAGTCACAGGCCTTCACTCCTTTTGTCTCTTTTAATACAAGAAAAGCAATACAACTATTGTTGTATTACCTTTGTGTATCTTGGCTGCAGTGACTATTCCTCTTCAATATGAACAAGCCAGCTTAGTTCATGTCTTTGTGCACACTCTCCTGATTTGAGTGGCTAATGGCATCTTAAACAATGCAGCACACCTTCAGCAGCACTGAAAGGCTGAAGGTTATCCAGACCTTTCTATGCATTTAAAATAATATATCTATATTCTAGAAGTCTAAAGAGGGAATACAAAAGATGGGAAAAGCCAAGGCTGTTGATGCATTTGTTAATACTTATCCTGCTAGGTTATTTTTGGACTTACATTTCCAGGGCAACTGAGGACCAGAGTTCAGTTCTAGGGAGAAACAGAAGATGGCTCAATGGAAAGGACTATGTCTGACAAAGACAAGCTACAGAAACAGAAGGAACACTGGTTTAGGATATCTTTTTATAGTAAAAGATGGCTGGTGATAAACAGTGAGAGTTAGCACAGGATACAACAACATAAGTTCAATTTTGGTACTTGATGGATTAGCTACTGCACATAAAAAGGTATGGAAACTATTACAACTTACAAATATGCTCAATGAGATAGTGAAACTAGTTAATGTGTCCAAGGCCAGAAAGCACAGAATCACAGAACTATAGAATATGCTCAGTTGGAAAGGACCCATCGGGATCATTGAGTCCAACTCCTGCCCCTGCACAGGACACATCAGGAGTCACATCATGTGCCTGAGAGCATTGTCCAAATTCTTCTGGAACTCAGACAGGCTTGGTGCTGTGTAATATAAAGGCAATGTTCTTGAAACAAAACCTTACAGGCTTCCCTGAGGAGCCTGTTCCAGAGCCCAGCCATTCTCTGGGTGAAAAACTTTTTCCTGATGTCCAACCTAAACCTCCTCTCTCTCAGTTTCATGTCATTTCCTTGCATTCAGTCACTGGTCACAAGAGTGATGAGATCTGTACCTGCCCATCCTCTTCCCCTCACAGGAAGCTGTAACTGCAATGAGGTCTCCCCTCAGACTGAACAGACCAAGTGCCCTCAGCCACCTTCCCATCCAGACCCTTCACCATCTTCATGGCCCTCCTTTGGATGCTTTCTAATAGTTTAATGTCTTTTTTATATCATGACACTCAAAACTGCACACAGAGGCCACCCCAGTGCAGAGCAGAGCAGGACAATCCCCTCCCTTGCCCAGCTGAGGATGCTGTCCCTGATGTCCCCCAGGACAGGGATGGTCCTCTTGGCTGCCAGGGCGCTGCTGGCTCACGTTCAACTTTGTACCAACCAGGACCCCCAGGTCCCTTTCCATGGCTCTGCTCTCCAGCATCTCCTTCCCCAGGCTGTCTCTACATCCAGGGTTGCCCCAACTCAGGTGCAGAATCTGGCACTTACCTTGTTGAACTCCATACAATTGTGGCAGAATTCAAAACAACAAATCCCCACTCTTGTCACACATTCTTTGGTCCTGTTTGGAGTCTGAGCCATGGACTTTCACTGCAGGAGAGTTCGGCCTTGTAATAAAACCTGCCAGAATCCCACTGAAAACCTGAATCCATTTGCCTTAGACATCAGTGGCTGTCCAAAAATCCTTTGATTTCAATAGGGCTTGAAGTGGATCCTTTATGAGTGAAAAATTAAGAAACTAGACTCTTTTTCTTCAGCTTTATGTGATAGACACTTTCACACCACATACTGGTGTAAAAATGTTAGTCAAATGGTAAAAGCAGCATATGCCAAACTGCTATGTTGTTTGGTTTTTTTTTAATGCACTCAGAACATGCTTTATGTTTTCTTTACTAAGAGATTGAAGAATCTCAAAACACCTGAGAGAATAAGAAATACACAAAGCTACAGGGAATACACTTCAGAGAACAGTCATTATGTAAGCAACAGCAATTATATTTTAACATCAGTCGAGTTACTTGTGAACCAAAAAATATGTTTTGAGTTTTGTTTGTAGAGTATAAATAAATCTTTACACAGGAGAAATAGAAATTGTTATGGAAGCTGAAAATTTTTATGGTCTTGAAAAAATAGACTACACATATTTAAATTCAGACCTACATGCATTGTTAGCACTCTGGGAGGTTCACATTATTTTCCTCCATTTTTGAATGATACAGTGTTTGAAGCATTGTTAACATAGAATACAATGTAAATATTTATTCTTTCTCCCTTGTTTACCTTCCCTCTCTTCCATTTATTCTCTGGGTCAGAACTTAAAGCTTCAGCTGAAGTTAACTGCACATAATTCAGTACATGCCGGATGGGGAGAATTTCTTGTAATTTCTCCACAGAATTCCCTTCTCAGCCAATTTCCTAAGAAGTGAAAAGGAAGTAACACTGCCCACTAGATTCAGCAAAGATACCTGAGCACCCTGTGATCCTTTTTCCATAATGGTCTTTTGATCCATAATTTCAAATAAAATGTAAAAAAGTTGTTCTTAAGTGAAATCGTGAATTCCGAAGCCAAGTCTGTATTTAAGTCTGTATTATATTTTCTTTTGTATACTTTACTGAAAGGGCATCATTTCACAAAAAAATAAGCAAGATACATGCACACTGCTGTTTAGGTTAAACTTATACTCTCAGTTCTGAAGATGCATTTAGACTGTTGAGTTTTGATACAGTGCCATTTGACATGGGGTTGGTTTTTCTTAACTGAGTGTTTGGGTGATTAAAAAAGTATAAATCTACACTTGTGACTAGGGGTATATTTTGAAGAAGTCAGTGTAGAACTATCTACATTATCCTTTCTAGACACTTGCCTCAGTAATGAACTCTTCAATCCTGTGTTCTTGATATCCTACCCTTCCATGCAAAAAATTAAATCAGAAAATGAATGTTGGGTGTTTACTTAGAGAAGAATAACAATATTCATATTTTCAGAAGCGAGTTCTTGTCATTTCCTTGGAAATAATAACATTTGCTAGTGTGTGTGCTTTCAGTATTAATTCTTGCAGTATTTAATTCTTTCATTAAAATGGTATTAAAATAATATAAAGGCAATGTTCTTGAAACAAAACCTTACAAATTCTTAATTGAGTGACATTTATACAGAGCTGTGCTTAAGGAGTATGTAGTGGTTTTCCTCTAAAACAGAGAGAGAGTGTTCTTAATATAACATTTGGCCTCCAAAATAAATACTTTAAAAATAAGTCATTGGATTTGGATAATACAATTTGCTAAATTTGCTATGTTTATGCTTTAAATATTTAACACAATAATTTAGGAATAAATTAGTAAAACAGTAAACAAAGAAATAAATCCTTGTCACCAAAAATGACTGTATATTACAAAAGGGAATAGTTCACTTTATATTGTATATTAGTCTACTTTTTGATCCAATAAAAAATCAGTAATTATAAACTTTTAGTGAGCTAACCACTTACAGAAGTACTGCTTGACAACACTTCCAGATTACTTCCCATACCCACAAACCAAGGAAAAGTATGTGTCTAGCTCCTCTACCTCAGCCAAGTTTCTCTTTGTTCAGAAGGGCACACCTTTCCTCCTGCTGGTCATTCTTCCATTCCTGACTGGTACTGCTGATAGGGAACCAGCCCTACCTGCCTCTCAGGGTGTGAATGTTGCCTCCTCCCTGCCTGCACTCCTGTGACTGGGTCACAGGAAAGAAGGCTGTCCAGTGACCACCCAGAGACAGAGCACCTGGGAGATGTCACAGTATCACTGAATGGTGTAGATGAGCACGGATCTCTGGGGTTATGTCATCCAACATCCTGTGCAAAGGTTGACTTTGAAGTCAGGTGAGGTTGTTCAGAGTCAAATCCAGCTGAAGTTCAGGTAACCCTAAAGACAGAGAGCTTCTCTGTGCTAGCTCCTCTGATCCTTCATAACCCTGACTGTGACAGTTTTTCCCTAAAATTCTATTGAAATTTCTCTTTTTGAAGCTTTTGTCTGTTGCATCTTGTACTTTCATTGTGCATTTCTGAGAACAGTGGCTCCCTCTTCTCTACAACTACTCATTAAAGGAAGTTAAAAGAGCATTTAAGTCTCCCAAATGATTGCTTATGTACCCTGATGTTACATAACTTGATTTTACTCATCTGCTGCACCACTGAGGAAGTGATGGCACTACTGTGGCACTTGGCACAGTAACCTGTAGCAGACCTTACCAGGCAAGGGCTCAGTGAGAAGTACCTTGTTCATCCACACTTGCCTTCTACCACACTCAATTGACTTTCTGCATGTTGGAATGGTCAGTTCTTGTGCTTTGAGGAGCTTGATCTGAAGTTTTTCCTCTCTGAACTCAGTGTTCCCTTTGCTGTTGCTCACTCTTAGCCACCATCTCCCCTCACTCCTCTCTAACTGATGATTTCCCTCTTTTCTTAAATATGTTTTCCCAGAGACTATACCAACTTCAGTGATGCACTGAGCAGTGTTCTGCAGAGGGTCTGCTCTGGAGCCAGCTTTTGTCCAGCTTGGGGCAGTCCCACAGGCCACAAATTCAGTCCCCCCCCTGCAAAAACCTTGGCACTTACATCTATGCAATATTATATTTCTGTGTATTTTTGAAAGAGTGTAGCAATTGTCATTCTTATGCACGAAGATCCCCTGAGGATTTGGGGCAGCACACACCTGAATCTTTCTGAATTATGATAAATGCTTTAAAATTCTTTTCAGTTCACACTGATGTCACTGTAGATACCTGGCTTTAATAACTGGACTCAAGTCACAATTCGCAGCACATGACTGACTGGAAAGTGATACATGCTGTGCAAAATGCGGATAGCGACTATATCTGTTAACTTTTGTTCTAAATTTGCAATCTGTAACCTAAGATCTTAGTCATTGCTCACTTTTGCTAACTGGTAAGGGTATTTCCACTCAAAAACATACATTTCTTTTAAATGTATTAACTTAGGATTTTGTAAAGTAAAAGATGTGTGAAATTTAAAAATACTGGTTGAAAATGCTTACATTATTTAGTGTAAAAATATGACATATGTAGATAATGGGAAACTACTGGGGTGTGAGTGAGTGGGTGAGTTCAGCCTTTTTTCACTTGTACTCCAAAGCACAATAAAGGTAAACTAAAGGCAGCTACAGGAAAACATTTTCTTTTGCATAAGAGGTTTTCTGGTTTTGTGGGTATTTACAATGCATAACTGGTAATTTTAATTTCTTTATGTCCTGCTGTGGCATAAAATTATGGTAGCTGAAGTACAACAAAGGTTTCCTACTTTTCTATTGCTTATTAAATGATTGTTCCATTGTGTTTCCCTTTTTATTTATTTATGTTCTGTTTCTCCAAATATAAGCTACTGTATAGATCAACTAAACTAGTTTAGGTTGCATAACAGTGTTGAAAATGTGAGCAATTTAGCCTTCAAAATAATCCTAAAATACTTTTTTCTTGTACCAACATTTTCCTTATTATTACATATTACTTATTACATATTACATATTACTTATTATCCTCCTCCAGGGCCAAGGAGTCAGGTCTACACAAATCCTGGCTCCTCTGTGCTGCAGAGCTACTGCAATCCAGCTGTGAATGGAAGCTGAGTGTGAGATTCCATCTCCAGAGCAGTGCAAAGATACAGCCTGGTTGTGAGAATCTGCTCCAGAGCACATTTCCTTTGATCCAGTTTTTTCCACATAAATGCCCACACTTATTTTTCTACAGCATCTATATTCATATCCCCAAGTCACATTTTGTGATATGTGCTTTATCCTTTCAATCTTAAAAATGTATTAATTTATTTGTATGCCTTTGAGTTTTTACCCTGCCTTGCTCACGGTTCTGATGAACACAGTCCACAATCTCGTTTCTGACACATTAGTTTCATTTCCCTTTCACCACCTTACCCAAACAACAGACCACACACAGCATAGCTGTGTGATAAATTTGATTGTCCCCACCACCACAAAATGTTGACATAGAAGGAGGCTAACACATTGCATTTTTATCTTCATTCCTCTTACAATGCAGTATCTGTTTAAGCAGCACAAAATGGAGAGAGGATTCTTGGTATAAAAGCAAGGCTTAAGCCACAAACAGTGTACACCCTGTGCCTTAACATGTAAAGCAACAAATAAAATGACAAGGTGGCTACTCCAGCTCAGGAAAGGTTTCCTAAAACTTTACTCCCTGAGTCTCCTTTTGTGGCTCTAGGCAGTAAAAAGGAAGTAGCAGTGGGCATAGAAGCAAGAAAATAGGTCATTCCTTGTTTAAAAGTTCATGCTGCACAGCAGTTCCTGTCCTCAAAAGCTGTTTTCTTTCAGAAAAGCAGCAGGCTGAATGCAACACATTGTGCAAAAGTTATGAACTATAGTCTTCTCGGGGTTAAAAAAAAACTAAAAAAATAACAACCCAAACCACAAAACACCAAAACACAGAATATTTACCATAGTAGAAAAAAGAAACTGTGTTTTCCTAGAACAGAGCCAACATTGCATTACACAGGTCTGATCAACTTTTATTTTCTATATAGGGGTTTGCTCTCAAGGGAAGGATTTAAATGATTTACATAGATTCATAGATTCTATCTTGATTTGACCTAGAGATACTTTCTGGGAGAAGCAGACCTCCACAGACTGAGTAGGTGTGCACACTATCTTCTGTTCTCTATTTGGTACCTGCTTACAGATTTTGCTGACAAATATTGAACATTCCTCCTTGCCCATGACATTTATACAGTAAAGGCATGGCTGACGTTAGCCATGAAAAGAACAATAAACATTTTAAGTAATTTTCTGGGGTACTTCTCAATTATTTTTATGATGGTTGGCACTTTCCCTTCCAATACACTGAAACCATTTATATTAAGTTGCTTAGCAGGTTGCAATGCCTCCCCAGCCTAAGCTCTAAAGTAGTGGCTCTGTCTGCATCACAGCTTCTTCCTTGGAAAATTGGTGCTGTTAACCAGTCTCTTTCTTAAGTGCAATACCTAAGTTCTACCAATCTTCTCTTTTTGACCTTTTGGGTTCAGGCTCAGATGGATGAGACCTAACTCCCTGATAAAACTTCCATTCAGTGATAGCTGTATTTAACCCCAGGCACACCAATCTTCTCAGTAATTCACCTCTTGCTATTCATGTTTCAGCAGTAAAGCTTCCTGATAAACACAGACTGATTCACTTCAAAGAAGTACTTACCATTCAATCTTTCTTTTTTCTACAGAGAGGCTTTTGTCTAGTGAAGAGAACATGCAGAGCAGTGAAGTTAACATGGCCATGAAAATCAAATCATACACACGGAAAGGGACAGGACAGGGAAGAAAGGAAAATATCAATAGACATGTAATATGAACCTAAAAGATCAATGCACTGCTGTGGATTTGTATGATTTCCTAAGTAAGCAGAAGTGCATCCAGACATAGCTCTGAGATCATCATGGTATGAATGCAGTCTCTCTTCAGCTGCTTGAACACCCCCATGATCTGTGCTGCATGAGGCGTTCATACAGAGTCATAAATGTGCAGTGACTGCTGCCTGTCACTACACAAGACCTCATTAGATTTTAAATAATCAAATACTGAAACTTGTAAGCAGTTCTACCTCTTACCCACACATTAAGAATCACACACATGCATTGTAATGTATTAAAAGACACGGACCAAGGCAAGTATCAGCGGGATGAAAATAGGCAGCCAGAACAAAAGGTGGGATCAGTTGCAGATACCAATATTACCAACTCATGTAAAGTATTTTTAGTTCAGCACTCAACATCAGTGTGGATTATTTTTGAACACCAAGGACAAGTAGCATGGGTAACTTGGGGAAACAGACTATTATAGGGAAATAGAGCAGATGCTACTAGTAACAAGCAAAAAAATCCCTGTGTCTTATCCCATTGGTGTCAAAAATGTGGTGAGATTTCTAGTCACATTTCTGTATTGTCTTTGGTGATCTTACTTTAATGGCAGAGAAGAAAAATTGGTCTTTTTTTATTTGCAGTATTTTCAACTTAGGGGTCAGACAATTTGCACAAAAGTTAGGTTGAAAAACAGGTTCTAGAGTAAAA
The DNA here is from genome assembly GCA_013400955.1 of Drymodes brunneopygia. NCBI lineage: Eukaryota > Metazoa > Chordata > Aves > Passeriformes > Petroicidae > Drymodes > Drymodes brunneopygia. The sequence goes on along the minus strand of VZTZ01003501.1, from coordinate 1,053,274 downwards.
TCTCATAGAAGATTCTTCATACTCTGTGGAGGAACAAGTCTGCAAATGCCCTGCAGACTAAGAGTCCTTTTAGTTCTCAGGATCCTCTTCAGCTCTCCATTAATAACAATGTGAATCAAGACACAGATCTAATTTTTGAATATCATGTCTCTATTCTTTTGCATTCCCCCACACACAACTCATGGTCTGTTTACTTCATTTGCCAGTTTTTCTTTTGTTCTGCACTTCCTTTCATATGATCCCATTTTCTTTCTCATTACTATGCAAAAATTGGACCACCATTTTAACCTCTTCCAGTTTTCTACTTAACCAAATTCAGCACCAATCCAACAATCCTGCACTTTTATTGGATGTTCCAATCAATATAGTATGGCAGACAGAACACAAAAGGGTCTCAGAAATGCACATGCAGATTAAAAATATACTAATAGATTGAGACTGAAAATGAAGCTTTCATGCATTACAGGAGATGAAAAAGAATAAAGATTTCTGGGAAAATAAAAATAGTCTTATACATAGAGAGAGCAAGTGTTCTTAAAAGTCAGTTGTAAACCAAATCCCATTTAAACCAGAATGAGCAGAGTCAGCACCTCAAAAAATTATTACAGAGGTAAAAGTGCAAGTTTTACCAATGACTGTACAGCTCTACTTTGAAATTCCAGACTGACAATTAAGACAAAGGCAATTTTAAGGATCAAGGAAAACATAATGATTCTGGAGTTTGATGAATATGATGATAAAAAGTCTCTCAAGTTAATTAATTTGAGATAATGATTGAATCAAAACTTGTATCTTAATGGAAGATGACAATATAATTGCAAAGCTGCTCCAGATGTGAGTATACCAGAGGAAGATAGAAAAGAGTGTCAGAGTTCAGGTTTATTTTGCTGCAAGAAGGAACATAAAGATTTTCTATGAGTTACACAAGAGTAAATATATTCAATTTATGAAGTGCAAAGATCCCCGTTACATTGCTACTGGAAAAAATCAGAGTCTAATAATACTTAAGAAAAAAAACATTTGTGGAAGAATGGTATCCCTCCACACATTTTCTAAAATCCCTGCCTATCCCACACAAAAGCTTTCTTCTCCCCTCCATTATCCCAAATATTTTACATTGTCCAAAAATCCTTACTCCCTTAGGAACAATTCAGATTTATTATGTGCATCCTGTGCTGCATATTACAGTAGGTGAGAGGATCTTTTGGCTTGCATTCCACCAGAGAACAAACAAAAATCAAATGCAACAAAATAAAAATGTATTTCAATACAAGTCATCCTTCCATACAACTGAGCTCAAGTGTCAAATTCTCATCAGAGTTATCATGACATGATTAAGAAGCATGAGGTTTGCACAACTTTTGTCTTTCTAAGCCATTTAGCAAAGTATTTCACTGCAAATTTTTCCTCAGGGACTTACCTTCAAAAGAAAATAAGACTGATAAGAATAATAAGGCTCTTATAAGAAAGAAAAATGATATGACTCTCTGATTTCATGGCCACAAACATTCAGGTTCCCCAGCACTCCATGTCTTTCTCCCTCGAAAGTCAGTGGAGTGCAGTCTTTCAGGCACCTCAGTCTGGATCAGGGGAACAGTGTGAGCAGTCCTCCCCTGCAGAGGAAGGAGCAGCAGGGACAAGATGTGAGGGACTGACCACAGCCTCCACTCCCTGTCCTCCTGTGCCACTGCAGGGGAAGAAATAAAGGATTTGGGGGTGAAGCTGGGCCTTGGAGAAAAGGGAGGGATGGAGGGAAGGCAGCTTTTAAGTTTGGGGGTTTGTTTTTTTATATCCCATTATCCAACTCTAATTTCTCTGCTAATTAATTTTTTCCTGAGTGAAATCTGTTTTGCCTAAGTCAGTAATTGGTGAATGGTCTCCCCCTGTTATCTCAGCTCATGGGCTTTTCATTATCTTTTTCTGTCCCCTGTCCAGCTGAGATGGGCAGTGATAACATGGCTTGTAGACAAGTGGTGTCCACCACAGAATTTTATCTCTGTTTTAAATGCATATCCTGTTTTATCAGCTTATTATTTATTTTTTTTAAAAATCAAGTTATCATTAATTTTAAATATTGAACTCTTATATATATTGAGGTAGTCATTAACTTTTATTTTGGAACATATTTCAATTTCTCAAACCTTTCCCTTTTACTTTCACCCTGAAACATATTTTTTGTCTACACATGTTTAGTAAGTTGTATTTTTTTTAGTAAGATTTTAGCACATTTCTGATGGAAAGTATTTTCCCACTTCCTTTCCAGCAGAAGAGAACCAGACTAATGGAGTGAAAAAAAAAAAAAAACAGATTTTTTTCAACTGTTTTGAAAAATGAAACATTAAAAAAAAAAAGTTTTCTGAGAAAATCTTTCCACAATGAAATTGCTTTTGGAATATTTTTGGGAGTAAAAAGAGGATTGCTAACAGATCTTCTACAGGCATCCAACAGCCTTTTGAGCCTGAGACAGATTGTTTATACTGTACGTACAGCAAGAAAACACTCCAAATGCTCTGTGTAAGCCACCTCCCTGAGCTACTGGAAGGACATTAATGCCCTTCAAAAAACCAATGCAAACACCTAATTAATTTTTTTCCCTAGGAGTTTGATTCTTAATGTTATAAAAAAGAAGCTAAATCTCATATGATTAACAGTTCTCAAAAAGGGACACAGTAGGTCAACATAAATTGTTTTTCTATATTGGAAGATCTTGCAAAGAACAATTAAAACCCCAAACAGGACTCTTCAGCAAACCACAACAAAGGAGAATTAATCTACAGAGTAATGTCTCATTTTTTTGCCAAGACTCTCACTCGCTTTTATATCTGTCATTTTTTAAACTTCAGTGAATAATATTATACAAAAGTCTTTCCAGAGTAAAGATCTACTTTACAAGCTGGAGAAAGTAATAGTTAAAATACAAATTACTTAAGATATCTAAACTTTATTTTGAATTCTGTTTACAACAAAAAGAGGGCAGACTGTAAATACAGCAGAAACTTAATTGAAAATATTTTCTTTATTCTTTTTGTTTTAGTGTTTGGAGTGATTGAAAAACCATAATAAACAAGTTTATCAGGATATGCAAGTATATCAGAGAACTAAATCTGCATTGCAAACCAGAATTTGCACTACAACACTATTTTTCATCACAATTCACAAAGATCAGTTTCAGGTGTCCTCTAATTAATAGAGTACCAGACTTTGCCATTGCCATTCACATTATCTGTATTCACAGATTCACATTGCATTCAGCAGCTTCTTAGCCCTCAAAGGTATTTTGTAAAATGTAAAGAAAAAAGCAGATTATGAACTCTGAGTGATCACTGTAACCTGTGCCAATTCAGCCTTTCTTACAGAAGCTTTATTCTTTTCTGCCTTAGAAACATGGTAAAGCACTTGGTTTTAGTAGTGCACAAAAATTCCTGTCTAAAAAACTTTTGTCACACACATCTGTTTCTGCTGCCAGAAGCTTTCACCACTTCCTTTCCCTGTGCAAACCATTAGCATGTCAGATCAATTTTGACATATTCAGAAAATAACAAGTCATTTCTTTCCTCATGAGTCCTTTTTTCATCCAAGGATTAAGCAAACTCAGGTAAACAAGAATGAGTTAAATTAAAGGTCATAAATCATAGGAAAAAAAATAATTTCTGTGATGGCAGGAGATAACGTAACACTAATAATGTCTCTTTCCAATATATTTAATCACATGTATATGGTAGTAAGCTCTTCTGTCACATTCAGGCACCCTTGTATAGATTCAGTCTGCTGGGTTTTTTGAGCTCTACTACACCAAATTTTCTACTCCTCTCACAGTGGCACTCATCTGGAATTGGACCACAACTGGTAAAAAAAAGCCATCCTTAATTTACTATGAACATATTCTCACTCTGTATATTTAATTTACTTATGTCACCTTCAAAAAAAAAAAAGAGTCCTAATGACAAAATAATAATATTGCACCAATATTTATGCAGTGTTTTCAACTGTAGTTCTCAAGACAGTCTTTAAAAAATAAATTAGCTGTAATTGCCATCACTTTTGCTCTAGACATTCTATTAAATACCGTTTTTATGAGTTGTTTACCAGTGAATATATTTGAGTTTTCTAAACATTAGCATGTACCTAAATACTACTAACAGGGCAACACTCGTGATAGAAAAACAAAGGTGTAAACATGCAAATTTACTATGCCTTTTCCATAGGCTGGTTACTCAGGAAATATTGGTGAGGAAGGTGAGGTACAATATAATTTTATTCCTCTTATTGACTCAGTGTTATAATCTCAAATCAGTACACTTATCATTATTTTGGTATTCTCTTTCCCATGGATTATCTCAGAATTTGCTCTTCATAAGCTAAAAAAGAGCACTGTTAAGGTCAATGCAGTTACGTTGCTATAAATTCTGGGTTAGTTATCAGTTTTAAATATTTCCATATCATTAGCCATGTGGAGGTTGACTTTTCAAAAAGCTGAGAATGCATCAGGCCACATGCAAATGGCATTTTGTGTGATACACAATTTCTACTGCTGCTGCAGACAATCTATACTAACTTCCTAAAAATTTTGCCAAATTTTACCTTTTCTTCTACTAGGAAGAAAAATTATTTTTAATCTTATGCAAGTGTCATTGGTTTACTGAGATACTTTCTAGAGCTATTATTCATCAAAGTGAAAGCCAAATAAACACCACACTGGCATATATATAGTAACAAGTGTTACCTAGCTGAGCTTGTGTCACTACAAATCACCTCAGCAGACTTTGGCATTATCCTTTCTCTTAGGCTCAGAGGGTGACCTGTACCTCCAGGTGAGGACATGCCTGCAGGTGATGTTTGCACCAGTTGGCTGATTTGGAGTTGTTGCACAGTGAGAAGAGCAGAGTTCACATTGCAGCTGAGGCCTTTCACTGAGGACAAAGGGAGCTGTGGGGAAAGGCACCAGCTCCTCAAAGGCAAGGGATGCCCATGAGTCAGTAGGGCAGTACAGGGGCTCTGTAAGCTAAAATCCTTACAAGGAAAACAGGTTTGTTTTCATCATCTTATTCTTATCTTCTCACTCACACATGAAAACCACCAAGATGACAAACGAAAATAGATGTGCATCCAGTTAAAGACAGGTAGTGGCATAAAAGAGTAAAGAGGAAAATGCATCTCCTAAACACAGCTCTTTTCTCTCTAGGCCTTTTCCTCATGGTAGGCTTTAAGGAGCATTAATTATAAAAGTATGCAGCATAAACTGAAATTTCTGGTAATAGTGAAAAAACCAAATATCTGTTTCAGGATATAAGAGGCCTAGGAGACAAGTATAAGAATTTATTGATTGTACTGCACTAATAATTAAACCTGTCAAAGACATGAGTAATTTGCTGTTTAATTTGTACTTACTACCCAAAATATTTATGGAATTTATGGAATTGAAGACATATTGAAAACTGAGGTAAAAACATTCAGAAAAAGTAGAAGTTTGGAGATTGTTGACTACACTTCCTCAGCAGCGCTAGTTCCATGCTGAAATATACCTACCATCTATCCAGCACTACAACTGCTAAAGAATAAATTGGATCCAAGGTCTGTGATACACAAAAGGAACCATATATTGTACAATATATTCTCTGTTCTGAACCTTTTTATAGGAAAGAACTACAAGGGACATAATCAGTATTAGTAAAAATGATAACTTTTTTTTTAGTTAAACTATTCAGATGTTTCAGCATTTGTACAAAATTCTGGAGCCTTAAATGATATATTGGCTGGTTTTAAGCCTGGATTCCAAATGATTTCAATCTTTAAATATTTTAAATCATTATAAAATGCTGGAAATATTCAGGATAGTCTGGAATTCATCTTTCTCAGATGAATCTGAAATAGATTTTCATGATCATATGCCACAGACTCTTAGAGATGAAGCATGCTCATGTATCTTTGTTCCACAAAACCTAAATTACTAGATTTAGATCAAAACTACTTATTGCATTTGCTGTGCTTTATGACTCCTTTGCTGCTATTATTTGCCTCTATGAAACTAAAAAATTTAAACCACTTTGTTATTTAGTGTTCTTTTCATAAGAAGTCAGGAACTTTCCAGGGAAATATTTCAGGTATATCAGTTGGGAAAAGAAACCTGGTCTCGGTCATCTCTAGATTAAAAAAATGGATCTTTGGTGCTATAAAAGCAAACCTCAAAGGAGCACTAAAGCCTCTTACAAATTCTTTATGTCTTTGATCTTGGTAATACTTCACTGTGAGGATATAATCATATTTGATGCTATAATTATTAACATGGCTATATATTTCAGATGATTGATAAGGTTAACACAGTTTATTAGAAGGCTAATAAAGTTTAATCTTATTCAAACAGGTGCAGACTGCACATTCCTCTGAAGAAAAAAGTATTTACAGCTGCTGTGAGTGAGCCCAAAATAATTAATCATTAATCAGAACCAATTAAACAAACTGTTTAAATTACATGCAAATATGGGCTCTAGGCTTAAAAAAAATTATATGTTTTCTTTACTTCTCCCACGCTTTCCTTGCTATTGTCTCTTCTTTTAAATCCTTAATCCTTTTATATTCTTTTATTCTTTCAGGCAGAGAGAGATATTTATCATTCAGCTTATTTCTGCTAAGCAGGACATCTGTGCATGTTTATTTAACCAGTTTCAAGGTTGGACCCACAGTTTCATTCTTTTTATGGTTACTCCTACTGCCTCCAGTCAGGACGTCTCCATAACAATTTGCAGGTGTTGTGTTCAAAGCCTGTTCCTTACTCAAGAGTTCACAGAATTCGGGACGTGTTTAGGTACAAAGATTAAGTCTTGTGAAACAAAACAATTCTTTGCATTAAGACAGCAAGGATTGGAGGTGTAGAAAAGATGTCAGTCTTGGGTGGCTGGATAGAAGTGAAATACTGGAGTCCTTATTCTAAACACATATTTTACCAAGTAGCTTATTTCCTTGCCTATTTTAAATGGACCTAAAAAAAGGAGAGCTAATGAACATGACATGATGAAGACACTGGGGATAGTCAGACTTCAATTCCTAGCCTCACTTTTGCTTTCTGCATTAACAGCCATTGGCTAACTGCAGGAATAGTCAACAAAGAGGAACTGTGAACATTAAAACCTTTGTTATCTAACAATCTGACCCCAAAGCCAGAGATGGTGTGGTCCTTGCCTCATGGCTGGTTGAGGGGTATTCTTGTGGAACATAAGGGTCTGAACTTCAAAGGAGCCAGTAAATCCAAGGTTCTTGTTTTTATCTCATTAAGGCCAGGAAGCATCAATTTTAGCAGGTTTCGTTGTTTTTTTTAGTGGAATCTACACTCTTAGTATTATGTGTATTCCAAGCAGAATTGTCCATTTTAGGCCTTTCAAAGAATTTGGTCTTAGGCACCTTTGGTTTCAGATGGACACAGGATAGACACAAGTAAGAAGCACTCAATTGTGAGGGGAGCAATTGTTTACTTGCAAAGAAGAAATGGAGGAACCTACGAATTTGGTTTTATAAAACTGAGTCTACTCTATAGTTTTGCATACAATAAATAAGACAGGAGTTTTTTGAATTTGTTAAATCCAAATTTATACCGAACTTAAATTTGGCTGGTTTGATATACAATTCTGCATCTGTTATGGTCCTTAGTAGGCCCTTTGAAGAATTAAGAGTATAGAGATAAAACTAATATAATTTTTTGGTCTACAGTAATTAGCTCTCCTACACAAACTTCCTGAACAATTACATGTCATCATAGTTCAGTAATAATTCCCCAAATACAGTAGTTCACATGGTTTTCCAGTTTTATCACAGGAGCTCAAACTGGAAAAAAGAACCCAGAGCTGTCATATCTAACAGATTAAAAAAGGCAATTTCTTTCTCACTCAGAGAAAGCTCAACCTTTTCTCTCTGATGCTACTTCACATCTTTTCAAGGCAGACCTTAATCCCATATGAACATCTTGAGAATAATTTGTGCAAATAAATTAAGCAATACATTCATTCACATGTAGCATCTCTCTGCAAAAACTCTTCCAGGCAAAATATCTTTACACTCTACACTTTTCTAAGTCTCTTCAGTCATTTCCAAGACAGTACTTAACTATGTAATAATTGCTTGCACATTATGATTCTGTTCCTTTATTGTCCTGAATCCTCTTTTCCACTAAACATAGACCTATGTATAATTAGGTAACTGAGTGGGTAATGTTAGTGTCATGCAAGCATTTTCCTATACCAAAATAGTCTTAGCATAATTCTTAGGAACTACTTTTCTAGAAGAGAAATAGTATTAAAAACAAAAACTTGGCATTAAAAAAGCATCTCTTTTGCTTTTTCCTTGAACTCTGTCTTTATTTAACAAATGAAACTGGTTTTCTTATTGGCAGTTACCAAATGCAAATTTTTAATTAAATTAATGACACTACAATCCTTTCCTACCTAGGGTAGGCGGTTCCAAAAATGAAGCTCATACCTGCATTGTTTCTATTTTTTTTTCCGTAAGATGCTCATAGTGTAAGCGATCACAGAATTTAAACCTGCATTGCATAAAAACAAAAGAACAGATATTTAAATAAAAACAGGCATTTAAATGAAAACATGTAAGTATTTATCTCATATCCAATAATGGCAAAAGAAAGTAAACACTTAGAAAAAGAGCATAAAACCAGAATTACTATCCAGACTATACTCTGCATATAGTCCACTGAAATAGTTTTCAAACATAATATCCTCACAACTTTCAGATTCATTAAGGAAGATTAAGATTGAGTGTCTTTTTAGGGGCAAATACCTTTCTCTGGATCTTCATTATGTCTGCTGGACCCAAGATCTAACTAGCTGACATCAGAAAGTAATTTATCCTGATCAGGTCTGATAATCCATAGAACTCATCTATGTCTTTTTCAAGTATATTCCCTGTAGTGATATGGAAAAAAATATTTTCATTCTTCTTTCTTGAGTACAGAAAGCTTCATACCTTCACTACTTGAGCTGATAACCTATCCCAACACAGCATTTTGGAGTTTATGCACTTCAAATTCAAATCTTTATGTGGATCAGGCTCTTTGGTGACATTTTTAAAGTCAAGAGTTTTGTTTTCAAATGCACAGTCTCATGAACTTTTGAACCTCTTCTGTTTCCCCTTTAAATTCTATTTTAAAGTGATAAATATTGCACGAATTAAATTGGTTGTGTTAAAATGTGTTACAGACCTCTTAAACCACTGTAAAGATAGAAAAGGACAACTAACATGCCAGCAGTTGGATTCTCAGTAAATACCCAGAATATATCAGTATACAGGGAAAAATCAATATTTTTACAGAAAGTAAAAGATAAGATGAAAAATGATGAATCAAATGGAAGCTCATAATCTTATGAGTGTCATATCAGCCTAGCAGGCATTCATTTTGGATAAGTAATCTTAATATCACAGGATAAAGATTATATAAAGGAATACCAATATTTTGTTATGGAGATGAGAAAATTCAGGGTTAAAATAGAGACGAGCAATTTCTTTTCATCATCAAGTGAAAAGATCAGCAAAAACTCACATGAAGCATCTTTCTGTATCTCTGTGGGAATTCTGCTTCTTGTGATCTGCTGCTGCCAGATTTAATGTGCTGAATTTATTATACACAAAGTTGTCTGACTCACAAGTTGTTTTTATTTCCTCAGCACAGATACTGCTTTATGTTGTTGTTCAACAGCAAAAAATGGTTAAATAAAGTGTGTTTTTGCACTATATACTCTACATTTTAAAGAAAGGGACATGTGTTATCAAATATATTAAATACATACTAAAAATAAGTGGGTTTGTAACTGCATGTTACTTATAAAACAACCTCTAATTCCTTCTTGAGGTTCCTCTTTTAAACATTCATCAAATACAATGATTCCTGTTGTTGACCTCTTGTTAGCGTGGAAACACATAATCACAGAATGATTATATGCAGGTGCTTTATTGAAGAGTTCTGGAACCCAGGGGTACAACCCAAATCTGGAGTTCGACATGATTTCAGAATCGAAACATATTTATACCTTTTACTTACATAACTTTCATATGATCATTTGTTAATCACTAACTCGATATTGTTCTATTGTATATATTGTTTTCACCCAGGCATAAGTTTCAGTCCCCTTTGTTTTCATCCAAGCATAAGTTTCAGCTCCCCTTTCCATAATGCCCCCCAAAATAATTATGTTTACTAAGCAATTATTGCATTTAGAACATGCTGCTCAAGGCCTACCATGCTACTGTGATTTTAGAAACATTTTAACCCGATGCTATCACTCTGACTGCATCACCTGTCACCCCTGAGGAAGGTATTAAGCTGGTCAGGACAAGAAATCATTTTTGTTCTAGTTTTCTCCATTTTCTTATTTGAAACACAGTAAAGCAGAGCTAAGAAATAAGAGGAGGGCCCCTTTTTTATTTGGATTGGCTGCATCACTGCACTGAGTTTTGTCAGTGAGGAAACAAGGGTGGAAATGTGCAGAGAATACTTTTATTTGAGAATCTTTTATCTTGAGCACCTAACGTATACAATTTAAGATTTCTCAGATATCATTTCTTGGCCAACAGTAACTAAATAAGGATTAAATATACAAGTAGCATAACCATTAAGCGCTTTACCAATCCCATGGTGGGAACAATCAATGAGCATCTCTCAGCCAGGGAATTGTCAAGTCAGTGGGGAAGGGTTGGATCTATTACATTTTGAAACTAACTGACTTGATATTGCTGAGATGCCTTCTGATGTTCTGCTTTGTCTTGTTTGTTTTATCCTTTTTCATATCAGTATTTTTCCTCTTGTTTCCTTCAACTGCTGAAGACGACTATCTCAGCTACTTCACTTCTTGTTTTTCTTTTTCTTATCTTGCATAACTCTAGTTCCCTTACCTTCTTATTTGTTTATAGTAGTTTTCTAAGTAAAACTAAGTCTTAGTCACAGACTCGTCATGCACTAAACTAGGCCTGGATCACATTCAGCTGAATCCTTAGACAGTGGCTTACAACAACAACAGCATTCAGAGCTGAACAGATTTACTCAGTTTGTGGTGAGCCTGGATTATAGTCTGGCCATCCCTGCTGAGCTCAATGCCTTATCTACTAGGCCACATTGCCTGCCTTCAGTACCAACACAAATATACCAGCATTGCCCTATCATTGTGCTAAAGAACACCATTAAGATTACAAAGGCATTATTCAAAGCCATTATTCATTTGCAGATGCTGTAGTGGAGTTACTGATATCACCCAATCCACTGCTTTTCCTACTTATATAATCTGAGATAGACTAATCATATGACCACTTACTCTTTTAAACAGAAGTCCTGCAGTATTTAGCCCTCATTTGGAAAGGAGTTATTCAATATTCCGTTGCCTTCCATTGCCAATGACTTATTTGTAGCACATTAATAAAGACAATTATGAATTCCTCATGGTATAGCCTATAAAGCTCACCTCTGCAGCTACCTACAAAGTTTAACCACAAATTTTGGCTGTGAGATTCAGGTTAGTTAGGACCTCACTTCTAGACAAAATACTTTTACGTAACACTTTCTTGTTGTTTCCACTCATGCCATCAAAATACAAGACTCTAGCAACAAACAATCTTCAAAATTACCATGGTTTACTCTTGTGCTAATAGTAGCTATTAGTCCAGTATTAAAAATCTACTACCCCTTTTCCTTTAATTTTTGGTTATCATGAAAAGTAAAGGTAGTCAAAGTCAGGAATATTTCAAGGCTGTAGGAAGCCTTTTAGAGCAAGGCTACAGAAAGAGGGCCTGAGTATTCGTGTCAAGTAAAGATTTACCTGTTGTGCATTCTGCTGTTTGCAGGAATTCTTGATCTCCCTCTGCAACTGTCCTAGGGTCCTGGAGGAAGGAAAGATGAATTAGAAATACTGAGGAAAATCTATCTGCAAACATTTTCACTGTCTGGGAATAAAAATCACAGATTTTTAGGTAACAACTATTTCCACGACTGGCTAAACTTGAGATTTCTGGTAAGAACAATTTTAGGCCCTCATTCCATTTTTTTCTATATCTACAAGCAGGTGCAGTCACAGTTCCAGTCTGTGTTATTTAAAGGTGAACTATAGCACTGAATATATATTTTATAAATCAAGGGGTTTTTACCAAATAGATGACCACCCGTTCTTCTCTATTTTAAGAATAAAGTCTTTACTGTGCAGATAATTAAGGCAATGTAAGTAATGGAGGCTGAAGAGAAAAATCTTGTATCTGAATTGATGCAATAAAAAGGAGGTGTCTAAATCTCACAAGTTACTATGGCTTCAATAGGTGTAATTGGTGTCCATAGGGTTCACTTCCCAATGTCTTCTTTGTTTTCTTCAGCTCCCCACCACAGATCTGGGAGTTCTGGGAAACAAAATTCTCATTTTATGAGACTGAATAGGTATCAGTTGTCTGAAGAAAGGTTATTTTTGCTCTCTACCTTTGGCCAAAAGCATATTTCCTTTAATATAATTTCTACTGTATATGTGATTGGCATATCAATTGCCTAGTAGTCTCAACTAGTATTTTTCTTATATTTTAGTAGTTCCAAAATCCTGACTCTTATCCCTGTCAGCCTACAAAAATAATATTGTCATAAAGCACCAATGAGACTATATCCATAGGAACCTAAGAATAAATACTGTTCTAGCAAAATAAATGACAGGTACATTTTATTTTTTTTCTCATTTGCAAAGATCTACACTGATAAAAATAAGCTCACAGAATGGAGGGCCCTACTATTTCAGTAGGTAATCAAACCCTCCACTAGCTCACAATCTCACTAGGTCTGACTTTCCCATTTGTAACAAAATTTCCTTTCTCTGATTTATTTGAGAACTTAGAAAATAAGCATTTTTGGAGTACAGACTCTCAGTTAATTGGTTGGAATTAATAATGGTATGATTTGGGAATCTATTAACTAGTAAAGAGAGATTATACTTTCCTGAAATATATTAACAATTTTTCATTTTAAAGGTTATAGGCTTTTCACATTTACAACACATTTTTTTTCTGCAAAAGTGACATGAGATTTTCCTTTCTGCTTGAAGAAATTCCCTATAGTTGCATATGACTTAAAAATCAGCATGCCCAATGTTTCCTAAAGCAATGACTATAGATTATTTTTCCCCTCTGGTGTAGCTCAAGTTCAGTGTCATTCATCTTCTGCATTGCACACATGAGGTATATTCTGGTACAGGATCCTGATTTTTTTAATAAGAATTTTGCATTTTGGCAGTCAATGAGACTTTCTCAGATAATTAATGAGCATCCTTGCTCACAAATTGAACTTTGTCAGTTCTGGAGAGATCCAGAACACCTTTTTGTGTGTGACAGCATGGTGCATTTTTTCCTTGATGAAGTGATACTCTCCTAACCCCTCAACTTTCTGTAGATATTGAGCACTGACAATCTTCACTTTGCTGAAAAGGACCTCTCTGATTTATAACAGTCATACTTACTAATTTATCTGTAAAGGCCAATTAGCTGACTGAAGTGCTCAGATGAGTCAGTAGTAAAAGGGTCATTGCAGCAAGGACTTAGCCACTATCAAAGTAAATAATTTCACCCTTTTAATATGACACAAAAAAATTATTTCAGCTGTCCATTGCCTATGCCTCCTTCACTGATTCAGATTCAGTTTTCTATAGACCAATGAAAGTTGTTTGCTGAAACACATTTCAACACAATTTAGCAGGAAGCAGTAAGTGGAGAAAATGAAAAAACAAAGCAGACGTTTGGATTAACTGAGTACAACCTTTTCAGTGGACTCAGACCTTAATAACAAACAAATTATTTTTATGTAGAAAGCCAGAAAAAGACAAAATAGAAACATAATTTCATAATAAAATAAACACAGAAATTAAGATTACACTGCTGGTTTTCCCAGCATGAACACTGTTAAGGTATGAGCTGTCAGAGAGCTGGGGTTTTGCTCAATTTTTTTTTTAATGCTATTTTAGCCTACATCTCGTTTAGTAGGTTTGCAGATTTGTAGAGTTCACCAACAACAGTTCTGGCTATGTTACCATTTGTCACTGAAGCAATTCTCTGCTTAAAAGACATTTCATGTCCTAAAGTCAGTTCCTTCCTGTGCCCTCTGCAGTTCTAGCAATCCAGATAAATCAAGGTCCCTTTACAGCAATGCGTTAATGTGGATGTAACCCAGAGCTTCTACCCAGCTCATCAGAGTTTACATCTTCTTATATATTTTTACCTTGCAGTTATATAGCGAGTTTGAATGAGATGAGGGTATTATCTGAAAATTGCATACATATATTTTGTCAGGTAGCAAAATTTATATAGACCTATTATTTGTCTGAGTCCTTCCACATCCATCCTGAGAATATACGCTCTCTTTAAAGTACAGTAAATCTAACTGTCCCCTAAATCACCTTGGAGACTTCTGTCAAAATTAATAGGATTAAAGCTATCAAGAGTTTTCCAAAGTACTTGTCTTTCTAAAAATCATAATACTGGTTTTATTTTATATTTATGACAACGCAAAATAATTATTGATTTATCCAAAGGCAACAGAGTCTTAAAGTGTTGGAAGGCATTCTGAGTTGGAATGATGAAGTGCCTAACAGCCAATATTCTACAGGAAAAGGCAGATCTCTGTCATTAAAAGATATGCAACAGTCAGGCATTTGCTAAAATGTGTTTAGTTTTAGAATATATTATTTATTAAATAAACCTGATTTTCATTGCCTCTTTTATTATCTTCTTCCCTTTTCTATTGTTCCAGGATATTTTATAGCCATTTGTATTCAAAACAGATTGTTAAGATTGTAGAGTGTTTCCTGCTAGATGAGAGGTTTAAAAAGTCCAAAGAAATTTGTAGCAAATAACAGCATATAACTGATGAAGGCTTACTGGTTGCTTTATTTACCAAAGTTGTATGGTACTGTAGGCCTGGTACTTCATTAAGTAAATGCCTTTAAATTTAAGATGCAGTTGCCTCCTCTTTAATTTGGATGGTTCTAGTGTTGCAGTTACTCAAAATAGCTTAGCTCTTTAGACTCTGAATCATTGTTTTAATACATTGAAGAATGACCATAATAGAATCACTCCATCCTCCTGTTAAAATACTGGAATGATGCTGAAAGAAAGCAATAGGATCATCCAGGATCATTAACAGTGGTAAAGAGTGACCAGAATGAGAACAGGATGAAGAGCATCTCAGGATATAACTGCAGAAGAAAGTGATAAGGGGGAAAAAAGAAAACACTGTGGAGCACTAGGAAAGTGGAACAAAAATCTTTACCATTGAGCTAGAGACACTCAAAAATATTTACTTGACACCTTGAAAACCAACTAGAGTATTTATCTATCCAGCTCCAGTAGTTGATTACACAGCTAGGGATGTTTCTTTTCCCTAGGGGTAGGATTTTGAGGTGGGAGTTTGGGGTGGAGGGGGGTGGGGGGGAAGGCAGAACTTTAAGCAATTTAAACATATACTTGTCTCAGTCCTACATAAAGACACAACAAAGCATCAAAGCCATTCCTAGCTCTTTCTTCATGGCTTTAAAAGATAATTAAGTTCTTTTCCTTCAGTATCTTCAGCTTGCTGAGTGCCACTTGACTGAAAAAGGAAGGAAACAGTCTAATAATGTACACACTGAAGTGCACTTAGCTATTCATAGCTCATAATATCTTTCAGAGAAGAGAGGTTTAGTGGCTCAAAATCCTAGGCCCAATTCAAAATCTATCCCTTTCCTCCCATGCACTAAAGAACAACATATGCAGACGTGCACTCATACACGTGGTGGCTGGGAGGAGTGTCCTTCATGCTGGAAAAAAGTTGTATTAACTGTTAGACAGAAAATTAGAAAATAATTGCCCAAGGAATGAGTATGGCTTCCTGATTTCAAAAGGCAAATCAGGTGGATGCCTTTATGAGCAAAGTAACTCATCTATCACGTGATCTTCCACTTACTGTTGGAAAGATGGGAAAATTAACTGAATGGACTCACAGCTGCACTAATACACAAAAACAAAAAGGTAGTTTTCTGCTCCAAAGACTTAACTCAGCATGTATTCAATCAAGATTGTATTCTTCTCTCTTGGTAATTAGATTGAAGATAAAATGTACTTTCTTCTCACATTTCTGCTCTTTTTGTACAAATAAAAAATGCCATCCTCTGCTACACTTCATCTGCAGTTCATAGTTAGTTTTGAAAGCTTAATAAACAAAAATTTTATAGAATAAATTACTCTGATGCATTTCATGGAAAAAATGTTAGCATGAAAGCTGAATACGATTGTATTTTGCAGACTTAATTTTTTTCTTTGCAAATAAGGAAATTGTGACAAATGAAATTAATTGTAACAAAACACGTCAAAAAGAATCAATTAAAAAAAACACACAAAATCAACCTGAAAAGTACAGAAGTTGTTTGTAAGTAGAAATTTATCTTACAGACCAAATGAGGACTTCTTACAAAAAATGCCTCTGCTATCAGTTTAAAATGTTCACATTCCCTCACTGGTACATGCAACCCAGATTCATAGCAGCTACTAGAGTTATACTGAAATCTCCTGATAGAAAGCATAAGATTAAAAAAAAAATAGCCAGCAATCTGAAACACCTTATCTACAGAGCACTAGTGATGCACTTAGGAAAAATTACAACAAAGGATCTAGCACCTAACCCTTTACAATCATCTGCACTACACATGGAAAAAAGAAAAAGCGAAGTAAGCATATAAGACCATGAATCTATTTTGCATATGATAAAAGGCTGTTTTTTACTTTGGTTTCAGTGGGACAGGCAACAAAACCAACATGTCTTGGGGTACAGAGACTAATTTCAACAAAATCTGAGGATCACATAAATACTCCTGAAGCTATTAAGGCTTCAATCAACAGACCACTGGGAGTGAACAAACTGGTCTTAAAAGAGTAATGAATTTATTTCTAAAAACCACAGTAGTTTCACTAGACTTTAGTGAACTTTGGACTTTGTGAAAAACAGACTGGAAGATCTTCTTAATGGAAATGATTAGCCAGTCTGTAGCCAGTCTGTAGCAATAGAAGCCCCAGTTCATCAAGATGCTGTTCTGGTTTTGACTGGGTCAGAGTTCATTTTCTTCTTAGTAGCCAGTACAATGCTGTGTTTTGGATGCAGTGGGAGAATAATTTTGATAACACACTGATGTTTTGGCTGTTGCTCAGCAGTAATTACCCTGAGGCAAGGAGTTCCCTGTGTCTCATGCTCTGTTAGCAAGGAGGTGCACAAAAAGCTGGGAGAGATCATGACCAGGAAAGCTGACCCAAACTGTCCAAATGGATGTTCAATACTGTAACAGATCATGCCCAGGATATAAACTGTGGGGAGTTAATTTGAAGGGGAATGATTGCTGTTCAGGGGGAGGCTAGGCCTCCATCAGGGGGTGGTGAGCAATTGCAGTGTGCATCACTTGCTTCCCTTGGGTTTTGTCTCCTTTCCCTCTCCTTTTTATTACAATTATTAGTGATAGTAGTATCATTATTACATTTCACTTTGCCATAATTATTAAGCTAGAGTTTTCTTTTCTTTCCTGACTGTCTTCCCCATCCCACCATGGGGGCAGAAGGGAAGTGAGTGAGCAGCTGTGTGGTGCTTGGCTGCCAGCTGGGGTTAAACCATGACAGATGCACAACCAAAAGCTCAGGGATAAGCAAGTGAGTTGCATCTTTTTTTATCTGACATAAACTCCAGTTCTCAAGTGATAGAAACAACAGTTAAAGTTTCAGGGAGGCATAACACATTAAGATCCTCATCTTAAATCATTTTGCAAGTGCAATGAGAAAGAGAATGTTCTGTTGGAATGAGCATGTTTGCTGAAGGGTGATAGGCTTCATCAACGGGTGGGTTACAGGAGATGATTCCAAGCACAGAGGGAAATTAGGACTGACAAGCTAAATAGTGCTGACATTTCTGTGTGTGGGCAAGGTCTATTCTGGTACAGCTTTTACCACTGGAACTCTGCAACAGTCCTGGCTGCCAGCCAACATTCACAATCCCTTGAAATAGAAACAGTAGGCAAAAGACCCATTTCTTGGGCCATTTGCATGGTTTTTTGGGGTTGTTTTTTTTTTTTTGGCTAATAGTAGAATTTGTACTTTAGCCAGCTGGATGGGATCTTAACTCTTAAAATTTGCATAGAAATTCAGCATAACTAAAAGGTATCTGAGAAAAAAGCCTACCAGTGCCATTTACTCAAAACCAAGGTTCACCCCACCTATCCATCTGCATTTCTTGCTACTTCCATTATGTTAATTTCAAATGCTTTCAACAAAGAAGATATAATTTTAAGCCTAGTGAAAACCATTCCCTGCGAAACAATCAAAGCATCACATATCTCCAATAGCAGAGCTTAACTGTAGAAGAATATGTTATTAAATTGGAGGAAACTATTCCCATAGAACTAGATAAAAGGGATAATTTGAAGTGTATTGTTGTAGAACACCTAGCTTTTGACTTCATGGACATCCTTTGTATTTCCTGTGTAACATATTTCATTTCAGATAACTGTACTAGCATAAGAAAGCCATCTTAGCAATGCAAAGACATCTTTCATTACTCTTAGGTACAGAGCTGATGACAGTGTTTACCAGAAAGTTGTCCCAATTTCCCTAGGAAAGACCAATTTTTGAGTTGAAGAGTGTGCTAAGGTCTGCCCTGAGCCTCCTCTTCCCCAGGCTAAACACGCCCCCAGCTGCTCCTCATAAGACTTGTGCTTCAGACAACTCACCAGCTTCATTGCCCTGCTCTGGACTTGCTCCAACACCTCACTGTCCTTCCTGAATTGAAGCAGGAAGGAGAGGATATTTAGTTTGGCATTTGTCTTCCCAAGGAACTGTTAGGCATGATGGAGCCCTGCTTTTCCAGGGATAGTTGAACACCTGCCTACCCTCGGGAAGTCTAGAGTGAATTCCTTGCTTTGCTTGCACAGGTCTCTTTTGCTTTACCCATTAAATTGTCTTAACCCATGAGTTTTCTCACTTTTACGCCTCTAATTCTCTTCCCCATCCCACCAGGGGTACAGTGGTGCTTGGTTAGTGGCTGGGGTTAAATCATGGCACTTTCAATTTTAGTATAATTTTTCCCAGCTCTCTTTATTCTAACCCAGGAATATTAAATGTATATCTATGTTCCTACATGAAAAAGACTTATATGAGTAATTGTGACATTTAGTATAACCAAGGTAGGCTCTCTACTCAAAGCAATGTTTTAGCCCTTTTGTTAGTCTATCTCCAAAAAATATTCAGCTTTCATGTTCAGAATGAGTTGGTGAAATTAATTAATAGCTGCACTTTTGCATAATTTTGGAAAAAAGCCCTGTCTCATTTTCATCTGCTAGTGATACTATTAATAATCACAGATTTAACCCTTATTGAAAGTCTTATAGTCAGGTTTAACTAAGGGGTTAGCAATTATTTGCTTGTATCATTGTAACACTATGAACAGGCTCACAATCATTTTTAAAGGACACCCAGGCTCTCATCTTTCTTCAACTCATGATTTTCACCAGCAAGGTTTTGTTGTTGTGATAAGTCAGTAATAAGGCAGAGAATCACATGTGTCAAGGGTTCTTATCAATCCTTGGCTTTTCCCATTTGCCACTCCAGGCTTTGGCTGCATGTTACCATGAAAATTGTTTTCCAGAACTGGTAATTATGCTTCTATAGCTGATGCAATTCAAACTGCAGCACCAGGAACACAGGAAGAGCTTTGGAAGATATATTTAATCCTGCAACAAAAAATGTTGTTTGCTTTTGAGAAAGATTTAAGGAAAATTTTTCATTAAAATAACTCAAGTTAACATTTTCTTGGGATTTAATTCAGGATTAGTGTTTATTTATGAAATCCACTATATTGTAGGCACTATAATTTCAAAAAAATAGTATTATATTTGCATGGAATTAAAGCTGATAACACATAGGTAACAAATGGAAAAGAATAATTTTCTCTTAGTCAAGTTACTTTATACCTACTTTATACTTTATACCAGACTTACACTTAAAATGTAAAGAAACCATGAGCTCCAGAAAAAGAAATCGTAACCAAATGCTGTGTAAAAAAATACAGAAATTAACGGGTTTTGCATATCCTAATGATCTCAATATACGCTGAGATTTTTACCATCTATCCTTCACAAGATTTCTATTATAACAATAAAAATATCCCTGAACTATACATATAAACTGGGCAAAACTAACATATTCAACGACTATCTTATCTTATATTAATGCTAATGTGGATTAAGTTGAACTAGAGCATATTTAAATCAAAATAGATGGCATGATTTGTCTATTCTTTAGGATTATGATTTTTTAAAAATAATTTATAAATTCCTAGTTTTTCCAACAGAAATAAGAAAAAAGTCTTAAGGAAACTTAAAAATACATTTTTACAATCTCACAAGCGTTCACATTACATGAAGATTTAGCAAGCAAGCATTACATAAGAAAAAAAAAATCACATAATTTGGCAAAAGCAATATTTTATGCACATCTTAGCCTTTATGGTCTTTTTTCAGTTCTTTCTTTTCACCCTATTTGGAACAGTCCATCTCATTTTCTGTTAGACATAGTTTTAAACTACTTGGTAAACAAAATACTGCAACATCTGGTAATATAGGATTGAAAAAGAAATAGATTTCAGCTTGAAGTTCACAACTATGCAGAATAAAGACAATTCTGGTCATCCTAGGAGTATTAACAGCATTAATTAGGGAACACCTAAACTTTGATACCAGTATGATTTTAATCTGTTTAATATTTTAATGGTAAGGATTTCTCAGGTAGAATTTTTACACTAAAAATTACTTATACTGAAAGTAGGAGTATTATTTAACATTGGCTCTTCCTACACTATTTGTAGAACTGGCAGAGGAACGGAACTATTCTGTATGAAAAGGAGAAAAACCCAAAATCTCTCAAAAGTCAACTGTCATAATAACAAAGAAAAGACAAAGTTCTTAAGTGAGAACATTTCAGAATTACTAGGCTGACAAAAAATTAACAGAGCTGCAGATTTTCACTAGTTTATAAGAGCTAGAGATATAGACTTCAGACAGCAACAAGCTTAATGTACTGCACATCATAAACTTCAACAGACCACACACAGAGTCCCCCAAAAGCCCTTCAATGTTAGTTTTATTCTTCATGTGTCAAGAACTGCCATCTGTCTTTAACTGCATGCATCCTCTCATTTGGTAAAATCAAAACTGGGTAGCAGAATGTTAGTGCAAAATCTTCCTCTCCACTGCTTTCTCCAGCCACACCCAAAGGACCCTTAAACTCAATAGACAGAAACCTACAAGCCCAGATAATTAATTAAAATAATTAACATGGTTTGACAGTTCCTAGTCACCCATGTAAAAAAAAAAATACTATTCTTTTCAGCTATAAAGAGAAAGAATCAACTCCCTTCATCTACCATACAAGGGCAGAGCCTGTATAAATTCTTTCCTCTTAATCTGAGCCCCTCTGCAGGAGTGGTACTGGGAAGAATCTCTGATTTAAGGGGTTTGACAGGTCCTGTATAGCACCACAGTATTCAAACATTTCCCTGTCTTAGTCTTAGCAGGTTATTCTTCAAGACATTTTTGCCTGCTGAAGCACTGAAAGGCACTGTTTTCACTTTTGAGACAAAAAATAGGGCAACTATTTTCTTAGAGAAAAAATATAAGATGAATCAGGTTAAATTTCAACAAAAACAAGCTTGTGGAATCTTAAGAATGTTTGCATAGGAAAACTATCAGTGTGTTAGTGTGTGAGAGGAAAAAATAAGGCATGGGAAATAGATCCCTCTGTAGGTATCCAATGAATTCACACTTTCAGTAACTACATTGTTGTTCCACCACATATACAAGAGGAGTGCAGGTTGGTTTATGTTATGGCAATGCCGTAGCAAGTTGTAATTTTTGAAAGTGACTCAGTGACTTAGGACTTCTTTTCCACATTGTCACTCAGAAGTTCAAGTTTTTTGGAAAGGCCTTTTGAATGTATAAGGAGGAATTACTGGTATAAATCATACATATATTTTTATGTAAGTTTTTATATATGAAAATTTAAATCACATTGAATCATCCACGTAATTATAAAAGCTGACCCTGAATATTTTTGTAACCGCCAAGGAGTAGAAACAGTGCAGTATCAATACATTATTCCTTACACTGCAAGGAGAGAGGAAACCATTAAAACATGTATACTTATTTCTAGTTTGCAAACAGATATTCAACCATAATCCAGATACGCTTTTAAATTGAGATATTAATAAAACTCAGAATCAACCTTGGGACTGTCTGGACCATACATATGAACATTTTAAGTTTAGCCACTATCTGTATTTTCAGACTGCAGTTTTGCTGATAGTCTAGAGCTCTAGGGACTCATGTCTGTCAAGGGTCCTCCTTCTGTACAAAATTTACTTCAGTTAATTTTTAACAGCCGGAGATTAGAAAAAAAGCAATTATCACTCACAGCCATGGCTGGCAAAGAACAGATTGGGGTGACATGGCCAGATGATTATGTTATTTAGAGACAAGGAAAATTTTTTTCCTGACAGTATTTCAAGAACTTGTTCAGACCTAAAGAGGTGAGAAAATTATGGAAGTCAAACAAGTGCAAGCATCTCTCCAGAACCCTCAGAGCTCTGGTCCATTGTTCTGGCATCTCATCTAACTACAGTATAACCAAAAAATCAGGAGGAAACACAAAAACCAAACATCAGACCATATCTTGACTATTTGTAGGTTCTGCAGTTGCCCACACTGAAGCATGTGATAAATTCCCTAATCATTTATTTTGGATGAGTTAAAGAGATACATCTCAGTCTGTTTTGCAGCAAAAGGTCTCCCTAAGACAATTAAAGCAAAGAGCCAAATACAAACAAAATACAGAGGTAGGGTCATTTCTTCACCCTTAAGCTCTCATCCAATCTTCAATCACTTTTTATATCTTTGAATAACTATTCTCAAATATCATATAATGAATTATAGTAATAAAGCAGCAATGAGGGAAAACTTTTGAACTTTGACAAAAGACATGAGAAAATATCTAAGGAAACTTTCAAACTGGTAATACTCAGAATATATTGTCAAAAGCCAAGAATATATCACTGTATGGGGAGTTTCAGGAGAAAATCTTCTATATAAAGAGATTCTGATAACAGAAACCTAGAAAGCTAACCTTTAAAAAAATTACCAATTTTCCCATGTCATGTGTTACAACACAAAAAGTAACAGAATAGTAAACCAATCCCAGTCTCTCTAAAACAGGTCCCAAAATCTTTCAGTTACAAACCCCTGACCAAGCCAAATAGAATAACTTGTTATTTAAAAGGAAAAGTAATAAATTGGATTTTATGCCCAGAGAGCAACCTAATCAAGATGATGTTGGATGCCGATAATGAGATTTTACCAGGAAATCTGGAGATTAGTTTATTACCTTCCTATATGTTATTTGAGTTCAGATCCTATTTATAAATGCAGGCCCATTCTCTGATAGGTCATTCCAATTACTTGGTATATAATTCAGCACCTGAATCAATTCTATCAAGCTGAAGATGATGCACTTGACGAGATCCTATTTGCTGAACAATGGTAGATAGAAGCTTCCTTAATAAAAGAAATAGAAAAAACCTGTGAGCAAGTAAGACAAAGTGGAAAGTAGCTCTGGAAATGCAGGCCTGTTTCCTGTGGCACAATGAGTCCCAGCCCAGTATTTGCATGGTGGAGTGTTACTTACAGATGGAACTGTCAAAATCCGGTTTTCATTGTACAGGATGACAAATGTAGTCCTCACAGGAGAAACTTCTCAGCATAATGAAATCTAATCTCTCTGGAAGGCAAAAGATTCATTCCCTGTTCATTTCATTTCTCCTCAACTTCCCCCTAACTACTACATGTTTTATAAGGGTTTCATACCTTTGTCAGCCAGGACCAAAAATCAAGGGGATAAAGAGGGAAGAGACAGAATCGTCTATAATTTAAAACTTTTCTCCCTCCTATGCACAGCTGGTTTCTTCTGTTTCTGCTCTGTACCACAGTGATGCCCTGCTGGTGGAACACAACGAGGAATACAAACAAGATCTGCCAGACCTATATCAGCTGGACCCAGCTCAGTTCTCTGATTTTTTCTCTACTGTGCGTTCATGCACATCTTCAGATCTTCCCATGCATTTGAAATACGTGACTAAACCTTTTCTTCATTTCTTTGATCCTTTGCTATGGAATCAGCTTTCTCCATGATGCTTTGCTTTTTCTTGGTCTCATCTCTTAAAATTACTGATGGTTTGGAACAACTTTCTGGCTATAGCCTAATATTTGGTTCACTTAACAAACTTGGCAATAGTGTTACCACATTTTTATGAAGTTTGATGCTTCCATGAAAGTTTTTTCATTATTATCTATATACACAGAGTTAAATCACATGATTACATTGGTATTCTGCTATAGTTTATTCCATTTCCCAAACATGATCAAATCCTGTTTTTCAATACCTGGAAGGACAAAGTCACTATACTTCTAATCATTTTAATGGTGAGTCCTTCAATCAAATCCTAAAATATAGTGCACCAAATCTGAAAGGGGCTACAGATCGGAGGAAGTCAATCTGTGCACTATTTGTACACTTGAAAGTTGTTTCAAGCACTCAGGGAGAAAGCCAATTATGCAATCAGATGGATTTATATGATTTCTCTTTTCTTGTTTATTTCTTCCACAAGCTCCTTCTGGTGATCCAGTGGTACAAATCTACTTCAGAAGCTACTTGAGAGAGAGTGAATGGCTCATGGGAGAATCATGGCAAGTGAGGGGCAGTTCTTATTTTGTATACTTAGAAACTTGTTCCCAAAGATGTGTTTCTTTGGTTTAATGCTTTGGGATTCAATCAACTATCTAAGGCAAAGAAATGTAGATTTTAACTTTTCCAGCTAACATGGCTCCACTGGGAAAGTCAGCCCTGTCATGTGACAATAAGAAAAAGACCATGTATTTAAAGAGGAATCACTTTCTTATAACAGAAAACTCTATGAGCTAAAATCAGTGTTCACTTCAGAGCTAATTACTGCCTTTCTTCTTTAATCAGAGCCTTTGCTCATGACCTGTCTAATACCTCGCCACCCTAGCTTCCTGCTGCAATTTGAAAATGGATAGAATGTATAAAAACATATATATTGCTCACAAAATCCAGACACACAGGTAGCCACTTCCTTTGTGAGTTTTCTTTCACACACATGAATTTTGAAGCTGCTGATGGAGCTCCACATCTGGATGTCCTGCTGCCAGAGGCCTCAGAGCACTAAACAGCCAAAGCATCACATTTCTTAACTTGTTCTCTCTCCAATTTCTACACCATGATATTTCTGCTCTTGTGCATCTTAGCAACATCTGCGATAGTGAGAAATGAGCATAACATGCAAGATAACTAAAAAGTTGAAAGTCAGTGTAATCATACTGAAATTATTCTAAACTAAGAAGACAGAGTACAGACTCACTTTTATACCTTTAAGGAAGGATGAAGATTGCTCTGTGACCAGTACTTTATGCTGTCTTCATTTGCTCTTGTTCGGCATGAGTTCACTTTTCAGAGAGCCCCTCTATGACTGTGGGAGTGTGTGCAAACTTCAGTACTGGTATTTGTAGGTACAAACAGGTGTTTGCTTGTCAAGTCAGTTATAATATCCATAATAACTAGTTTGCACAAACCAACGTGCTTATGTGAGGTAAACAGATGGCATCATATTTTCCCTCCTGATGCAAGCACTTTTTAAAAGCTTTTGCAAATATTGCTTAAGGATAGTTAACAGTGTCAAATGCAAGCATATTTAGCACCTCTCTTCAGGTCTGTATCAAAGCATGGATGCATTTGGTATTTCTCTATCCATATCCATATGCCTCAAGGCATATCCTTCTGAGATTATGCTTGATTGTAATTGGTCAGTCTCTAATTCAGAGGGACTTTTTTCATTGATGGTAAGATTACCTTTCCATGAAAGCTTCCTGTTTTAACCATAAGCTTTCTCCATATTTCAAAATCTTGCCACTGCAGCTTGGATCTTCCAAGTACCCAGCAGGCAATGCTTTCACCTTGATACAGCTCCTGTGCTTGAGAGGGAAGCACATGCTTACATCTTTGTAAAATACTGTGAACAAGGCCTCAGAGTTTTGCCAACACTGTGCAAATTCCATGCACTTAGATTGATCTTTCCTACAAGCCTTGGATCAAATTAAGACATCAAAACCTAATTAATGAATATTATCTCTGGACAGGAAATTATTTCACTTAATTACCTAAATGACAGCTGAATATTATTTACTGACTTTGTCTCAGGACACAAGTCACAGTCATTTCTATTCCTTCTGTTTCCTTCATTTGTTTTTCTTTGCAGAAAAGGGACAAGTGTTCTCTGTTTAATCACCTGTAGGAGCCTTTGTCAGAACCAGCAGTGCAATGTGCAGGGCCAATGTGCAACGCCACAAAAAATAACCAGCCGACAGATCTGGCAGGATTCACCTCACTTAATTCTAACTTCCTTTATGTAAGCTAGCTTGCTAGACTTGCTTCACTCCACTAAGGGGAAAGACACATTGCTGGATACACAGCTCATGTTACTTTATTTAGATTTGCTTTCATCTGAAAAGACAGGATATTGATTTCATTGATTATAAAGAGTGACTAGGACAATTAACTAGTGTAGACACTAGCTCTCTGATCAGAAGAGCTTCCTGTTGTATTTGGAAGCCATTGCTGCCAATCCACAGGCTGCCAAAGTGACTGAGAGAGATCCTACAGTGCTGATTCCTGATTCTATAGATATTTTATTTGGAAATTGTGTTTGTAAATATAAAAAATTACCAGAACATTTTTTTTTAAGAAATTACATTAAGAAATACAGAACAAGATGAAAGAAGTACCGTCAGGTACAACAATATTTTTGCAATGCTGCATCTTCACAATGCCTTTGATGGATGGAAAGACTTTAAAGAACCAGAATCAGCTTTCCATCAACTTCTCTCACAGGTCCATGAAGAAAAGCAGCACAGTCAAAGAATAGTAAGAAGTAAAACAGCAGAAGAATAAGTGGCTGAGGGCCCTGCAGCTGATGGCATGTCCTGACACAGTGTTCATCAGCAAAGCACAGTGCTCTATTTGCATTGTCACTTCCCCTGCCTTCCTTTAACAGGAAAAAAAAAAAAAGGCAGGACAATTCAAGGCAGGGGGGAAAAAGTACTTGCAAACAAAAATGATGCATTTAGAGGAATACATGTAGAATTCAAAATGCTCAGAGTTCAACAGAGAGATTCAGAGTCAAATGAAGAGTTGAAAACCATCTGTGTCATAAAAAAAGAGCAAACACCAAGACTACTGATGAATCAATATTGTTTTAAAAATATGACTCAGATTTAATCTCTCTTTCATTGTGACAGAAAACAAAAATGAAAAATAAAGACATGTAGATAGCAGTTTAAAAAATTGTGAAAATACTGTCTGAAAGCATTATTTACTCTCTTCTTCAGTACATTTATAACTGAGCAGCCATTGACACTAAATCTATGAGCACATACTGCAGTGCTGCTTAGTTTGATGAACTCTGTTGAGTAATCAAAGTTTTAGACACCTCATTCTCATAGCATTAGCATTCAGGACAGTAATAAAAGGCAAGTCAGGAAATAAAACAAGGAAAGAATGAATATTAGCAGAGAGTTACTGAGGACAGGAGGACAACCTTACAACAGAAGAAAACCTGCTGGGAATTTCTGAACCTAATTCAATGCTCAAGTACAAGTCATACTGGAGGGTCTTGGCATTGAGGCCTGTGTAACTGAACCCAGTATGAAACTGTATCATGAATTTTTTGTTGTTCTATGTGTATTGATTGACTACTGGCTGACTGAAAGAAAGAATATAACCTTAGCAGTTTCCATTTCCAAGTGAAACCTATATACCTGCACATTTTTATAGAAACCATATTTTGTGACATACGATTAATACAAACTTTCATTTCTTTATTAAAAAACATATTGATAAACAATGTTGAGAAAAAAAATCCTTTAAAATAGAATATAAGTGTAGATCAGAGTGTGGCAGCCACTGTCCTGTGTATAACTCTACTTCTGTTTGATGTATCTAGTTCTCAAAAGATACCCATGTAAATTATTGCTACTACAGTAACATATTCAAACCCTCTTTAGTAAAACAGGTGGCCTGAAATACAGTGGGAAAATTCTCCATCAATACAGCACTGATCCCGAAGAGCAAAAGTTCTGAAAAGTTAACAGAGGTAAGAGTACAAGAAGGGAAGGGACCACACATATGTTATTTGATCATTTTAATGTGGAGATGAGAAACCTCTACTAACAATTGTTTATTTCAGAAAGGACTGGAACAGCCAGCTTAATGCAAGACTCTTAAGTAGTTTTGCTAGTTCAAATTAATCAGGCCCTTGACTTTTGATGTCTACATTCAGAGGATTATGAGTGTTATTCATGTCAGTTCCCTGAAAAAAAGATGAAGATACAAAGATAATATGAAATTATTCTGGAAAAATATTCTCATGGAACTCTAAATATGATGTAATAGAGAGGAGAATAAGAACATTTCAGGACTACAAGAGAGAAAGATTGCTCACTAACAAATTACAGGATAATGATGTAATATTAGTTTCATTTTCAGGCAAGTATTACTTAGAAAAACAGCAAAAAGAAAAACAAAATCAGATTCATAGAATAGTTCAGGTTGGAAGGGACTTTTTAGGATCATCTAAGTCCAGCTGTTCTACTCAAGCAGGGCAATGTAGAACTGGTTACCCAGAACCCTGTCCAGTTGGTCTCCTGCCAATCTGCACCAGCGCTTGGACACCCTCAGAGTAAAAATTTCACTCTTGTGTTAATATGGAATTTCATATTTTTTTCATTGGTGCCTTTTGATTCTTGCCCTGTCAGTGGGCACTGGTGAAAAGATCCTGGTTTCCTTGTCTTCATTCACTTCATTCAACACTAAGCATAACCCTAACCCTAAGTGGAGCATTAAAAGCAGCCATTTGTGAAGTGGTGATGCCGAGGAGAAAGGTGTGGAGGGAATATTGCTGTGACAGTGGTGCTCCCCTTGGCACCACCACCTCACAAATGGCAGCTTTAAATGTTCAGGTTAGGGGTCGAGTTGCACTTGGGGTTAGGGAGAAGAAAACCACAAAGCCCAGAGCTCCAGGGACACTGCAAACACAAAAGGGCTGCCAAGAGGAGCGCGGCACTGCCCCGACATTGCTCCCTCCTCAACCTTCTCCTTGGCACCACCCGTGTGCTGGGAACCCCAGCCTCACAAATGTCTGCTGTTAACTGCTGAGATCTCTGCACAACACACTCTCCACACTTCTCCTCTTACTCCAGTGCAAAGTTTAGCAGTTTAAAGGTACTGCCATGGGAAGTCTCACACCTTTTGCACATATAAGATAAAAGCCATTTTATGAGTCTTAAGACACAAAAAACCTAAAGTGACTTCTTTACTATTCTTAGTTCATTAATATATTTTCCTTTCACAATTTATAATTGATATAAAGTCGTTATTTTCATACTGGGATTAGAATTTAGGGAGGATGAATACCAATATTGGTATAAATTACATAAATTAGTTCACTGATTTTTGTGTTGCTTCATAGTTTTTGAAGAGCAATGTCATTATTTTGCTTTCTCTCTCCCATCTACAACAATTTTAAATAATACTTTCAGTTACAACTTTGTCTTCCCATACTTTTCTTTCTTTTCTGTCATATATCCACAACACAATTCTTTTGCTCCTCTCTACAAAATTTTGCAAGCAGCAAAAATATCGTCTCAAGCAGCTCATCCACAAAGCACCTCACTCTGATATTTCTGCAATTTTCCATCTCATATGTTTGTTTATTTTCTCTCTTGCTGGAATTTTAGATTTCTCAACCAGACACATTGGCACAATTATTTTTACCCTATTTTATGCACCCTGCTGAGTATGTCTACAGGCTCACAGTCAAACGTCTGCCTCCTCAGCAGCTGATAATCTTCTAAGCTCTGTGGGACTTGTTTACTAGTCTGTGCCAAAGGGGCACAGTGTTCTTTGAGTGGCTCTCATAGAGAGTTGTTGAATTTTTTACCAAGAGGAAAATCAGCAATGAGCAGAAGCAAGGATGAATTTTCTTTCACTTAATTAACTCAGAAAACTGCATTTTCAGAACAGTGTCCCATTTATTCAAATCTCCTATAGTAAAGACTCAAACTTCATAATTATTTGGGATATTGTTTTAATTAAAGCATAAATATCCAATCAGAACCTAAGAAAATTAAATAGGTATTTTGGTTCTTTCTTAAAATATCCCAGTTAAAATACTGGTAGATTGTGGCAGATGCACAGCATAGGTGCATAAAATCACCACATAGTCTAAGTAAGTGCTTAATCATGCCAAGCCTGTAGTCACTCTATATATTTAAAACAAAACTCTATATCTGTATATTTGCAGTTGAATCAGACCATGGCTTTTTTTTCTTAAGCAGTGATCTACCCCATGGTATAATTGAAATAAACAGGACTTTCCCCTCTGCACTCTTCTGTGCACAGGAGACATCTTGTCCCACTAGACAATCAAACCTAATTTTATTTGATGCACTTACCTGTCCATTCCTGATTCAGCCCCTGTATGCCAGACAAGTCACTTTACCTATGCTTTTCCTGGGAATCAGTAATAACAATACTGACTTCCACTGCAAATTGCTTTGAGATTTAATGACAGAAACAAAATAGTGAAGACAGGAATTATCACAATAAGATGATAACCATTCAGTTGTTCACCCATCAATAAAATTTAAATCAAAAGGTAATGTAATAACCTTAGAACTGTATGAAAATTCAGCTTTTGAAGACTGCTCTGCTGTGCATTTGCTAAACAATACACAGTGGTTCCCAACATTCATTTTTCAAGAAGAAATTATTACTTGTCACCTGGAGGTATAGCAATTACCAGCAATGTCACTGATAAGCAATAACTTACAACAGATAATTGAAGTCCTTTTTCTGTGAAAATTGAGCATTTGTTTTAATGTATTTGATTATTTTCAGCATGCTCAGATTTTCCTTTTCTGACAAGTGGAATAGCTATTGCCTACTTCTGTTAAACTGTCGAGGGACTGGATAAGCTCCATACAAAATTTAACACAACCAAATTTCAGTGAAAGGTAGAGCTTCAACAGCATCCCTCTGAGCTGCATTGCCTCATGGGGGCAAATGGAGGAGTGACCCACTTCAGATTTATCACCTCAAAGTTCCCAGTGTCACAAGATTTTTTTTAGTCTTGCTATGAAAGTCTTACTAAAAATAATCCTTACAAAATCCTTCTGGTATTGGCATCATCCCTTCAACAGCTTACGTTAATTGGGACAGAAAGATTAAAATTTATATGTGCTAAATAACAGGAGTCAGCATCAGATTTTGCAGCTCTTCCTCATACCAAAGCAGTTACAATAGGACACTCATGCCAGATACAAGGGTATCTTTCCCCCCACATCCCCCCAAAAAATAAACAGGCTCTTCATTAATATTCACCTATTCAGTCTAGTTCCTTTGGTGAGTGCAGTTTCAGGTATAAGATGTAAATTAGGTATTTCATTGAAATGCATGCATTTTCTGATTAAGAGAAACATTTTCTCTCTAATTTTGAGTGTTGTTAATTGCCTTGCTAGTCCAATGCTGTAATATAAAAAATGGTCATTGTTGTAATAACCATGTGACATATAACTGTATGTTTATCTTGGCAGTGTTACAACACAGAACAAATTGCTACTGGGGTTCTTTTTTGTTTATCTGGGGAACAAATAGAAGATTTTTTCCTTGTATTTAACCGATATCTTCCGTAGTAGTGGTAGTCTGGAAAAATTTTAAAAAAAGATATTTACCAAGAGAAATTATGTGACTGCTTTTTTCCTAGGGGCCTCTCCTGAAGCCCCCACAATAACAAAGGCAGGAATACCAGGGGGTAAACAGTCAGCCAGAATTTGACATGAAAAATGAAATACATGCATCAGCTTCAAGAAGGATGAAAGGAATTATGCCTTGAGTACTAGGCCAAATTTGAGGTATCTTGCTGTGTTGACTGTCAGATTTCCTCTGTCATATGTTATAGACTCACCAGATGAAACAAATTGTTAAATAAGAGTTGAAAAAACCTTCTCATATTCAATGATGATTGCTTTTTCATCTTTATGTAACATACAACTCAAGTATTAAAATGAACAGTGTAATATAGGAAGCTACAGCAGAAGTGATAGATGTAGTCATTAGATTAGAAATAGGGAAAGTTGTCTTCTGCGGATTGAATATCCAAGAATTCAAGGAAATAGGCAAAGTAAAGCAAGCATCTATAATAGAACAAAGATAAAATGAGGCAATAGGGATTCATTAATTAATTTTTTAAAATATTGATGTTGTTCTTTTCCATTGACATATTCACTGGCTTTTTAAATTATTATTCCTATCATTGGATAGTATTAGTAAAAAGCTGCATACTTTGGTTTGATATGAATATATTGTCATTAAGAGTAGCACCCTAATGAAATAAGAATAAATAAATAAAATTTTCAAGGTTAAACCGTCTCACATGTACTATTGCTATATCACAATATGTTTTGTGGGCTGTTTATGTATCTACATAAAGTACTATTTTTATACAGAATGCAGATAAACTCATTTAATAACGAAAAATACTAATTGTCCCATAGCTTTATAAGTTGGGCCATATGGGAGATATTCAAATGTTTTCCTCTAGGGAACTTATATTTCATAAGGAAAATAGAAATACATTTGAGGGCACATTCTAATCCAGTGTACAAAACTAGGGATACAGCTATACAATTCAGAAATCCCACATTTTAAGCAAGTATATTTTTAAATTTTTTTTAGAAAATTTATTTTGTTTGATGACCTTTCAGCATCCCTGACTCTGACATGAAGTTCTATCCAGTAAGAATAGAAATCCTTTTTCCACTGGTTTATCATTTCTTTAAGACAGCTAAGCATAAATTCTTGAAAGAATTTTCTGCATTAACAAATCCAATTATCCATTCTGCAAAACTTCAACCCTTAAATTAGTTAAGGACTGTTAACTTGTCTTTCTTTACATTCAAAAACAGCATTACTATTGTCAAACATAGTAACATAAATAAATATATCACTACTTACAAATTCCTATGCCAAAAATACCTATCATTACCAAGATCACAAATTATAAAATTAGGGAGTAGTTCCAGGAAAGCTTTACACAATTCACTGGCCCATAAAAACATTTTAGCATTTGGGAAGTTTGGCATGCACAGGACACAGACAGTGCAATGGCCTTTAGATTTTCAAAAGAATGGCAGTGCTCATTACTGGTGATTACAAACTCAAAGTGATGGATGAATTCATCAGTGGGTTCTGATGGGCAGGTTGTGTAAGTTCTGCAGAGAGCAATTTCTGGAGCACTAAACTGCTTTCATTATGGTTCTTAAGATTATGTTGAAAATCACCTACAACTTAATATTTGTATCTTTAGAAAGGACATACACCCCTAAGGGGCCTAAACTACTCATTCACAACAACAATTGAGAGCATTTATTGTTGGAATGATCAGTGGTTTAACATAATTTCTCCATTCTTTGTTCTTCAAGTCCAGATTAATTTAGGAAAAATAAAATCTCCAATACCATGTTTGAAAATTTCAAGCAAAATACTTACCTGTGTAGTATTTTTTTTCTTGACATGTTTTCTCTAAAATGTCAATATATTTTTGCATTTCTACTACAAATGTCTAAATTACAGTGAGAAAAAAATTAAAGCCAGCCAATGTTTTGTGCTAAGACAGCACATTCAGGTCTCTAAAAAGCTAAATGAGTTTATGTAAATTCTTTTCCTCTCCAAGCTGGAACCTTTTCCGACTGTGTTTGAATCAAATGCATTAATGCACCAAGGCCCACAGAACAACTGTGTGTCTGTGTCTGGAAACTTCTATTACATCCAGTTTAATGGATCTTTGAGGGTGGGATGCCAATTGCAACTGCACTTTCTGTGGAGCAAGAGGTGTAACTTACAAAAAGTTCCCTTTCTATGTGAAAGTGGATTTCACTTCTGTCTCTGGTGTGCTTGTAAATTATAAAGATGGGTGAATCTTCTCAACATTGTTAACCTTCTTGGATTTAACTTCTATAGATTAAAGATCTAAACAAGGCTCCACATATCTACTCATTTCAGATCCAAGGATTTGAGTTGAAAATAAAGCACATTAGAAATTTCTGCCTCAAGATCAATAAAGTTCTGTATATTATGTTATTAAACCCAAAGACTGCCTTCAACAGAAGAAAAGAAACAAAAAAAAGCCCCCATATTCCATGTTGGATGTTAAGACAAATCCCTGATCTTTACAGTATTGGGCATGGAAAAACCTACAGTCAGAACCCCAAGTGCTTCCCAGTCAAATGAGAATGTGCTCAACTCAGTCAGCATTTCCAGTCTGATTGTCCAGAGCCATGGTCTCTGGCAAAATCTGGCCAATGGACCAGGGTCCTTGTTCAGCTCATAAAACTCTGCAGTGCACTTGCTTTAGATCCTGTAATCAATGCTTGCACAGCCTGAGCCCACACTCACATTTGCATACTCTTCATCAAAGTATCAAGTCATCTTTTAGTCGTTATTCCTTGGCTTTCTGGGTTCCTCATTAAGGCTTCTTTTAGACAAATAGACTAGAAAACAAGGAAGCACAAACTTAGCCATGCTAAACTAGGCTTAACCAAGGAATATGCTGCATCCTTGTCTTTCAAAAGCATTGCAGGATTGGGGTGATAATCTGTTCTCCCATTGGGAAAAGCAGTCCTTTCCTTCTTCCATGTAGGCAAGCTGAATATTTACAGCAGCTCAAACTACTGCTGAGGAGACAATCCATGAGGAACTGGGCCAGCAGTTCTGAGGCAGTAAAAGACGATGGTCCTTAACTGCTGCATCATCTTTGCCAGTCACAAGCCTTCCAGAGTTTGTCACAAATCTTCTGTGGAATTCATCATAGCAGGTTTGCCTGGGAAAGCTTAGACACACACTGAGCACTTAACACAAAAAAAAACAAGTGCACCCTGTGTGTCACAGCCACCTTTCACCATTCCACCTTCAGTTTAGAAATAAAATTAAGCTGCTGATCATTAACAGTCCCTGATGTTACCATGATCTTTTTCTTCATTATTTTATCACTGGTATCGAAGCCTGATTCTGGACAGGTTATTACTGTATTCTACTTTCTCATACTCCTTGTTATTATTAGACTGGATTAGATGTTCTCTCTCACATCCCATTGTAAACTAATAAGTATGTCTAAGAAATTTTCTATTTCCCTGCTTTTAACTAACCAAAGTAATTGCTTCAATTATTTGACCTACTTGCAATTTTTATACTAAAGCTGGTGCAGTTAGTGCTACTGTTCTTTCTCATATATTCATTTTATCCACAAACACCTGCAAAAGCTCAAATCAACATATCTCATATCCACACTTACTATAACTAAAGAAATAGCTTTCTAAAAAATCTGTCCAAAATTAAAATGTATTAACTGTAGTTGCAAAGCAAAGGCATGTGATACCAATTGGATAACATAATCTTAATCTTACTTATCTCATAGCAATCATGGCATTGATGATTTACAATAAGGGACACAGCATGAGGTACTTTCATATAACTGTAAGGATTATAGATGAACATAAACAAAACAGTCCATGAAACTGGAAATAGTTTTAAGATCATCCTTTTTCCATAAATATGTATGAATTTACCAAGAAAGAAAAGGCTCGGTTATTTTATCTCATTGGCTTCTTATCACTTGTCACAAATGATAACTACTCTACACTCTCTCAATATATTACCCCTTCACTCTCAACCTGTGAATTTTCAATATGACAAGATTCTGCTTTCAGCAAAACACACTCAAACTAGGACACAGATTATTTGTGCACCAACTTGGATGTTAAAAGCCAGCCTCCAAAAATCTAACAGTGATGCCTGTCCAAGTTCCATAGCCTGCTTTCTCATGTGATTTTTCCTGAAAATGTGTTGGTTACAGAGTTCAGGACATCTGTGGATAAATTAATGCTTCTCTACTGCAGACCGATCTCCTGAGACTATTGGATTTTTACCAGAAATAAAGGAACACCAGTGATAGAAATAAAATGATGCCATTTGCATAGCTCTCTATGACCACAGATTTTTATCATGAACAGAAATAAAGCCAACTTTTTAATGGCTCCTGGATCTTCAAGACTTTGACTCTAAAAATTCTCCTTCTCTAAAAATTTTCCTTCTACAAGTCTCTCTCCTCAAATCCCCACACTTTGTCCTTCAAAAGTGTCCATCTTTACAAGACTTTTTCTTCTAAGAATACAGGTATTCAGCCTTATATGCCTTTTAACAGGTGGCCACACTCTACAAGGCCACTTCTTTGAGAGATCAAGGAGGATTCACAGCTCCTTTACAACCTTTCTCTTCTGGAGGATTCAGCAAGCTCTAATCCCTTAGTTCATGTTCGAAGCACAAAAATCTAGTGTAAATTTATGATCTACAGATACTTTCACCATCGTGATTTAAAACACTGTATCTGGGAGTCCTTCCTTAAATTTCATCAAGAGGGAATTAAAATGATGGAGTATCTTTCAGCTACAGCCATATAATCAAAATAAAAATGGTTATCCACTAAATCTATTTGCTGACGTGACGAATGGGAATCATTGATCTAGTAAGTTAATTACAGCTTTGATTTAACCATATTTTTGGGGTTTTTGTAATAGATGTAGTAGTAAAAACTCAGTAATAAATTATACATATAAATAACTTGGATTTCATTAGAAAGTTGGGCAAGCAATGTAAGGAAAATAAAAATACACAAAGGGAAGAGGGAGTGGATCTCCAATCACCTGCATCATGTCACCCTTAGACTGCATTGCCTTTGCTTCAGTTCACTCCAGCTAGCTCTTTTCAAGGCGGCTCTTCTACAGGAGAGATAAGCCCTAAGATATTCAGACACAATCCAGTCATTTGCATTTATACTAATGGACCCTTCTTGGCCCTCCTTTTCCTAGTAGCATGGATGCAAAAAACAAGACAGCTTCAGAGATTTCAGGAAAGCAGCCTACACACCACAAAACTCTACTTCCAAATGAAAACCAGTCCATTCATGTAACTGTGTAAGACTATATAAAATTCTTACAGACTAATATGACAATTAAAAAGGTGTAAATATATTCAGCTCAGCATTTTAGTAGGTTTTTTTTTAACCAGACTTCTGAATCTTTTTGAGAACGTGGTCTGAGTGTAGCCCTGCAACATGCAAGGTTTAACAGCTATCAAAGGCCAGTTAGATCTGAGATACTTTCACTTAAAGTCACAACTGAAATTATGAAGAGTCATTATTTAAATTGTATGGAATGTACAGTGCTCTGTGATATAAATAGTGACCTTTTAAAACTGACAGAGTGAATTTGAGAATCTACAGCACTACCATTACCCTAAAACTGTAAGTTTTACATGAGGGAAATGAATGTAACAGAATATGCCATCATATTAACCTAACAGCATTCTTAACCAACAGGTTTCTGTGGTTACTTCAGTAAACATCAGGCCTCTTCCTGGATTTTACCTTTCTTGTCCTACAATGAAAATTTGTTTGAAGATCCAAGGCTGTAAAGAACAGATACCATTAGTGATAGGAATCAGATTCCTATAATCCAAATACTGATGTCCACTACTGGAGCTGAAGAGCCATTCAACTCCTATTAGCCTGAGACTCTTGAGTAGCATTTGACCAAAGTCAATACTAGAGTTATCACAGCTTAAAAAATAAGATTTTCCTTGAAATTTACATTTTTACTCCTTTTGCTTCTATATCCATTTCTCCCGCTCTTATGGATGCCTTTCATGACATCATTTATTCTAATGAGTGAGCTATACCAGTTATGTTTCAGTACAGATGAATTCCTGCCTTTTCTAGTGACTCGGTATCTACACCAGGTATGGGAATATGAGACACATCCCACAAATTTACTGGCATAGTCGTTGCACTGACTGTGTTAGTGACTAATGTGGGTAACAAAGCTGTGAGCTGTGACACACTCCGTACAGCTACACCAGCTGTATGTCAGCACATGTAAGTTCTGAAAATTATCACTCTATATGCTGGTATTCTACCTTTTGAGTGTCCCTGAGAGATAACAGGAGGACTTAAAAAAGCAGGACTTCCATTCCTTCATTCTATCTTTTTAAGTTAGAGTATCCCAAAACTTTTGTGTCATACTTAGTCCAGACAAGGCTGAATACTTCATAAAAATCTTACACATCTTGACAATCCTTGCACTTCTTCCCTCATTTTGAAATAGCCACTGGCATTCACTGTTTCTTCTTAAATCCATGAGGGGACTGATTATGTACATTCCCCCTATTTCTACTCTTCCTATTGCACACCAAACGTCACTATTTTGACTTTTTCCCCTCTGTGCAAGAGAAGACAGTCTTTTAAATATAGATTTTGCTTATGTGGGAGGGTTTTTCTCAACAGTAGTTTTCCTGACACAGTCCTGAATTTTTAATTTAAATACATATATTTTACATGTAAAGTGTGGATTGGATGGATAGAGTAGATAATATACAGGCAAACCAAGAAAGAAGCATATAAACCAAGAAAGGAACACCATAATCAAGTGGTACTGCAACATACCCGTGATTACTGGGTGCATTCTCAATCTTCATTTTACTGGAGGTCATGAAATGTAAATGCTAGCAGATAGGTATTGCACACATTGAAGATTTTTCTGGTTCTGTTTCAGCATTTTATGATAAGGGTTCATTGTCCCCTTTAAGGATATCTGAAGAAAGTATGCCCTTTGACAAATTTTATCTCCAAATTAAAGGCAGAATTTTATGCTGAAAACAGCATAAAATGGATTTGTTTTCACAGTACTCCCTAAAAAAATTTTTTAATTATTTTAACAGGTGTAATGCACATCAAGAGCTTTGAAGGGAGAGAAAAAGTAAACAACAAATAAAATGGGTAAATGGAATGAATAAAGTCACATAAATGAACATAAAAGAAAACATATTTATAGAATGAAAAAAAATAGAAGGAATAAAACCAGCTTTAAAACCAGCTCTTAAAACTCTCTGGTGTTAAACCAAGAGCTCTCAAAGAAGACATATAAAGCCACTTGAGGTCATACAAAATACCAGTAAAGTCATGAACTTGATGGAAATTCTATAGCAAAAGTGGCACTTGCAAACAAACCTGGGAACCAGTAGCTGCCAAAGAAGCCTGGTTCTCCGGCCAACAAAGAACTTCATTTAAAATCATAATCTCAAATACAGTGATAAATAAAGAATAGTGCCCCGTAGATAAAAACAGACAATTTACATGCAAAAATAGTATAAAATCAGAGTGCCTGAATAATAATAAAAAAAGAACTGTGTCTACTCAAAACTTCAAATATTATCTTGAATACCACTAATGAATTGTTGTTTCATTGGAAAGGCAGCTAACTTCAGTTTAGAGAAACAGTTTCAAAGACCCAGGGGACTGAACTCAATGGGAACTGGAACCTGTCCCTGAACATGTTTAGTGCAAGGTAAGTACCATTTTAAAGCACAGTATCTCCTTGTAATCATGTCTGTAATGCAGAATTATTTTCTTACTCTGAATGAGTTAAGTGAATATTATTGTATGATTCTCAACCACATAAGACAAGTATAAATATATATAGTAAGTTATAATGATTTTAAATTATTTCATGTTTTAAAACAAATCTATTGGTCTATTTTGAATTAAAGTGCCTTTCAAACTTTGTATGTGAAAAGCCCTGAATAATTTGTTATTTCTGATTCTCCTTCCTGACAATAGTTTCCAGTCATCTCATTTCCTATTCATACAACTGAAGCCAAACCGGATCTGTGTTTTCTGCGACTTTCACTTATGCTATGCTAAGCTTTTACCTATATTTATTAAAGCTTTTTTAAGGACTATAAAACCAATTAAGGCTTAATGACAGACCTCAGAAATAAGGTCAAGAGTCTGGAAATAAGGTCACCTGTGAATATGTTCAAAAATGCTGCTGCAGAGAAAGAAGAGCTCTTTAGATTGACAGGAAGTGTAAAGAGCATCCTCAAACCTGCTTTGTGTACATGTGTTATTTAGCTCAGCTACTAATAGCAACTTCATAATGAAGGAACCTTCTATCCCTGTCTAGATGAATAAAGAGAAAGACGGCTTCTCTGGCACTAGATTTCTCCTCAGATATCTTTTAAAGACACTTTGTGAACCAAAACAACTTAGCATGAACTCAGTACTAATTAGCAGTTAAACTCACTTAGACAAGAAAGACTTCCATCTTAAGCCTGGGAATTTAGCTTTTACAATGAAAATTTTGCTTAAGGGTCTCAGATATATTAGTTCTCTACTTGAGTGTCATATGGACTGTACAGGTACTAATAGCAGAGGATGATATACAGAT
The DNA here is from genome assembly GCA_013400955.1 of Drymodes brunneopygia. Lineage (NCBI taxonomy): Eukaryota > Metazoa > Chordata > Aves > Passeriformes > Petroicidae > Drymodes > Drymodes brunneopygia. Next base: position 1,012,742 of record VZTZ01003501.1, on the reverse strand, counting down.
GATTTTCTGGAAGAATGCAATGCAGAGAAAATCTTTGTTGAAGTCCCAGAGGACAACAGCACAAACTAGCTTTCCTAGTCTGTTGCTAGACAATTTTGAAATCACTAAATCTAAATGAGATGCGGGAAATATGAGGATTGGGCCTGACATCACTTGCTGAGGCAATTTTCCTCATGGACATACCAAAATTGTAGAGCTGTAATACTTGTTGAAACCAAACTATAAGTGGGTTTCATCGGACAAGAGAGGGAAAGGAATAAAGGAAAGGATAGTTTGTCTCTCACAGATGCATACATCTCTGTGAAGAATCATCTAGCATCTTCCTGACAAGCCTGTTATGCTTCCTTTTTCATTTGTTACACAGCTGTCACACTCCATACTCAATTTGTATGTTATTTCTTTTCCTTCTCTCCCCTTTTCCTCCCCCCTACCTCAATTCTCTCTCCTTCAATTTTCAGCTTGCACAATCAGCAATCCAAGCAGTCAAAGCAAGAAGTTCCAAGCTGGATCAAAGAAAAAAAAAAAAAAAAGAACTTTCTCTGCCAGTCCCCATAGTTGATAATACTAACAGAACAACTTAGGCCCTAAAGCATAATGTTGGACATCTTTTCAAAATAAGGGCTGTAATACTCTTTTTCAGTGATGGTACTCCTTCTGCCTACCAATATGTCCCTTCCTTAAAAAAAAATGCTAGTATATTGATGTGTGATACTGAATTTGAGTCTTATGTATACGAAGGAAAAGGATGGGAAGGGGGAGAATATAATCATTTTACTCAGAGAATCTTTTGATTTATTTCAGTCTCAGTTTGCTCTTTTGTTGCTCTGTTTGCCCTATCAGCACAATATGCCAGATTTAATAAAGTCCATTCGTGCTTCACTGTCATTTTTATTTAAAACTATTAAAGCACTGATATTTCGAATTTTCAGTTTAGTTAAAGGTGAAGGCTTGGGTATCTTAAGTATCCTCAAATGCTAAAGCAGAAATGCTAAGGTATCAAAAGGTGGCTAAATCTCAGTTTTTGGATTATTGGTCTTAATCTGAACTTTTGACATCTGGCATTTCACTCAACTCCCTAAAAACTTGCTTCAGAAGTGATATTGCTGTGAAGATCATGACACGAGCTAATTATCACCAAGAGATGAAGTGTTGATTTCTCACCACAAGTGAAACCTGATATAAGAAGAAAAATACGATAACTGATAAATGTTGGTGATTAGCATTTGTAATATTTGTTTTCATGGTACACACAAAAAAATACAGAAGGAGATTTGCATAGACAGCCTGTATGAAAATACCTGCACCTGGACTGTTGAGGAGGGAGGAAACATGAGGTAGCAGATGGAGGAGCCACATGGACTCTTCACTTTCTTTGCTTTCAACTAAATGCTTTCTGTCACCAGTTCCACAGCCCAAATCAGAAGGCATGGCAGGTACAGACCTTACAAGAGTCCAGATGAACATAAAGATTTGTAATAACAAGAACCCTGTCAATCTCTGTAATGGAAGATATTTGACTGTGTTTTTACTGGTTGGAATAGCAGCCACAAAGGAAGTTAACACAATTACCAGGTAAACCCTGCTGACAGAGGCCGTATTGGTGCCTCCAGAGATGCTAACCATGAAATCCTCACTGGGTTGCCTCCTAGAGTAAAAAAAGTTTTAAGAGCCTTGAATTGCTGTAGCCCAATCCTTACACTAAACATCTATACTTTGGAGGACAAAGGACTGGAGAAATAAATTGCATTCTTAGTCTAAATTAACCATCTGCACTCCTCTGTATTCAATGAAGAGAGATGAACATTGGAAAAAAAGGTAATTCATCTCATCTATGTTAAGATGGAATGAATAGCTCTCAGGGGATAGCTCGTTCTCTCCACTGACTACAGACTGAGCCTGGATGACTACTTTAGATTAGAGCTGTACCTTTTTTGATGGCTGAAATAAAGTAAGATTAATCTAGGTAAAAATTACTAGAACTTCTAGAAGCCCATTTATTTTTCTTTCGTCTCAGGTTACATGAGATCACTGGGAACCATACAGATGAGTACATTTTCTCTGCTTATTAAATTTAATTCAGTAACATTCCTTACATAGCATAATATAAATTTCTTCCAAAATGATATATGCTGTTCAACTCTAATAAATTCTTGCTAACCTTTCTGCTCTGTTTAATTTTTGAAATCAATTATTTTAACCCTACATCATAAATTATGAGGTATTTCAGTTTATTTTAATAGTCTGAATAGTGGTCTGTGGGATCTAAAATCTCTGTTCGTTAATTTCCCTGTCACTTTTCCATTTTATCTTTTTACTCTTAATGGCTATTTAAAAGACAACTCTATAGGAACTATCATATTTTAGAGCTAGCATTAATTAATTAGTAAAAAAAATATTATTTTAATTCAACAGAAAGACTTTAGCAGATTTAGATTTGCTTTTTTGTGCTGGAATAACTTTTAGGTTTAGTTTAGTATAAATCCTACCTGTGCCTGTGCTTCTTTTTTTGACATAAAGTGATGCAAACATCTCTTCTCCAACTTGAAGAGGATAATTTGCATTCTAAGACACATGGGAAGGAATCATTCCACATTCTTTCTGCTTAATTATCTCTTTTCCTCTCAAGAGCAAATACAAAGGAGAGGTGAAGAATGAGTTGGACTTTGGCTGTGCCTTTTACAGAGTACTCTGCACTATTGAACTGATGCCAGCCAGAAGCTGGCAGACCCTGGATGATATAATTATATGACATGATACTAGGGTTCTTTTCTAACATTAAAAATTCTATGATTCTATGAACAGTTTGCCACATATCTTGAAAATAACCCTTTTAAACTCCTCTTTGAGCACAGGAGAAAGGTACTTTTTTCTCAGCCAACAAGCCACATTTGTGGTCCTCCCAAGCACAATGAATGGCAACTGCAGGGCACAAAGGAGGCTGCGCATGAACTGGTTTGCCTGATGACACTACACTACCTTCCCACCTCGTGCTAGTTTAGTCAGGTCTAGATATAGTCAGGACCAGATTTAGTCAGGACTACTTTCAAGCCTGCTTTACCACATGAACACTGGCTGACCTGCACCCTGAGGGCTGAGGTGGAATCCTCTCTCTGCAGGGTGGCCTGAGGTGGGGGACATTTGGAGGCTGCTCCTGAGGGCCCTGCAAATGGGGTGGCCAATGGCAGGGCAGGGTGTCCAGCTGCTGTTTGTGGTCAGCACACACAGAGTGCAGGACTGAACTGGCCATGGCTCGGAGCAGCCCAGTCACTCCTGGTCCAGCTGAGCAGGGGATGGGCTAAGATGGCCTCTGGGGGTCCCTTTTCACCCAAACTATGATTCAGTAACATTATTGTCACTGAATGTTGATAACCAGCCTGGGGCACTGCTCAACAGCACAGCAAAAAAGGTGGAGCTGCAATGTTAGTGTGATCCTTGGACAGAAGCTCAGGCAAAGCTGTGGCATGAGACAATGCAGTGGGACAGTGTGCAATAACACAGACTTGACAAGTGTTAGTAATTAGATACAAGTCTCAGGGAGCCTAATTCACATGTTAAGCTGCTTGGAAGAGACTCCTTAAACTTATACCTGAATGCAGGCCACAACAGAGAGCTGAGTAGGCTGGAGTCCCTGCCTTGGCTTGCTGCTCACTGTACTTGTCAGAACTCAGGAACACCCCTACATGGACTGGGAATTTGGCAAGAAAAAGTACATGAGAGGCAGTGTGAATGGGAATGGAAAAGGACCTATAAAATAAGAAAGTCTTTGATACTTGAAAGCAAAATTCGTTGTTTTATCATTAGTTTTATCATATATTCAAGCATAAATCTATTATGAATTTGATTATCAGTGGAATTTCTGTAAAAATGAATCATTACTTCACAAGTTAATATTTGAAAGACATTTCATTGAATTGAAATGATTGGTTTTTTTCTTTTTACTGCTGAGAATGTGTGAAAGATATTAGAAAAATGTGGTATTTGGAGTAAGACTCCTGCTGCTTACTGAGTGCAGGGATCTGCCAGAACCTCTCAGAAGGGGCATCATGTTCCCACGAGGCAGCTCCCACGTTTGGGGAGTTATCAAGTCTCTGCAGAAAGCTGCAAGGCCTTTCACATTACACTTATTTTTTCTAACTAAACCCTACAAACCAGGTCAGACCCCACCCAGGCATGTACACATTTATGAGGTGCATGAGAGGACAGAGAAGGTTTCTGACTTCCTGTGGGCCACTTCAGCAGTTAAAATATGCTTATACCGGTGGTTTGGGTGGTTAACATCTCCCCCATAATTCTAGCAAATGCTGCACTAACAGCCTCACTATCTCAAGCCCACTGGTTTCTTTTCCTTTTTTTTTCTTCCTCATAGAAAGAGGGCAATTGCTCATAAGTTTTATATGATTATGGCTGGTTCTGAGGTAGTGTTTATCTAGAAATCACCCTATCCAGGGCTCAGCTGATATCAGTGATGAAGCAGGTGCACTACATGAGCAAATATGCTTTGGCAAGATAAAGCAACATTTCAGCTAATATTGTGATTCTGCAACAAAACCATCTTAACTCCAGTTTCACTGGAGGGGGAAATAAACCAGGTTTGTCAAGGCAGCGATAATTTTCAGTCTTCTTAAAGAGTGTTACAGATGAAGAAAAAAATCTTACTTTTGTCTTTTCTCTGGTTTTATTTAAACTGTAGAATGCCTGCCTCCCTTAAAATGGATTTTAGGACTGAAGAGACCTTAGCACTCCCATCTGTATGCATTGCTCCACAGTTTTATGATTTCTGTGCGATACCTGGCTTCACCTTTCAGTTTGGTAACTTCTGAACAGAAGAAAGAGGTTAATTCTTAATTCTGGGATGCTAATTCTTTTATGGAGGACTCCTAAAAGAGAATGTATTTTTCACAAAGGAAAATTGGCAATGATAACTACGTACCCTAGTGAATGCATAATTGTTTAATCCTGACTTCAGATTGGAAGAGTTATAACTGTTCCTTCCATCCTGCTTGTCAACAATTGGCACAGATTTCACAGATTTCCATTAGCAGTAATTAGAATTAATTTGCTTTGTAGTACGTGACAATTTTGTAACTTCTTTAAACTTTCCAGAGTTTTTCAGAGTTATCAGAATAGAAAATTTGGAACTATGTGACCTCAAAAGTTCAACAATTATTTGATGCCAGCAAATGCCTGTTTCCCTTTGAGATTAAAAAGGATGTGTTATTATTTAAATTTCCCATTCCATTCTTGCATATAAGTCTAAAGAAAACCTATTATAACATAGAAGTAAATCAGATGAAATTTAGATGCACCTGTGCTTTCATAATTATATAAATAAGTCTGAAAATTCTGCATGGTTCCAATTGCTGTATTAACTCAGCTTTGTGTCCCTAGAAATGGATTAAATTAGATCAAATCAATAGTCTGGCTTTGCTTTTGATATATTGCAGAGGCAAAACACAAAACAATGAGCTTACAGTGATTGCATCAAGAAGGTAGGTTCCATTCTGGTGGGTCTGCAATAGCAATTGACTCAGAATTAGATCTTTCAATGCTCAAATCCCCTACCAGTGGAAATGAAGAGTACAGTGCTCCTGCATGGCCAAAAGGAAATTTTTAATATTTTAAAAATAAAAAATATGAATGAACAATTGATTATTCAACTGAGACAATATCCAAATACCCAGCAATACCATGCTCTGGACAGGTATTAAAAACATGAGTCTTCACAGTCCATTACTTGCTTCCATTAATTTACCTATAAGGAGTTTTAATTAAATTCCAGAGGCGTTGCAAAAGCTATTACTTTTTCCCTGTAGAAATACCCATCTATCCTGATTGTTTTGAAATCTATTAATAAATAGTAATTTCACTAATCCTGCATGAATAGCTGAATCTTAGACACTCTTTTCTGAAGAATGACTTGACACAATGAAATCCTACTAGTAATTAAATTTGGCATGCAACTAAAAATAGGAAGAACTTAATCTACATCTTTCAAGTTACGATGTTCTCTCCAAGGATCTATCCGAGTAGCTGTTCCTGAAGATTCTTGTACTCCATTAACTAGTGCAGGGCACTGCAGAGAAGTGAAGGCCCCATTTTGTAAATAATGAATGTCATGTTACAATTACTTGTAGCTCCATGACCTCTCAGCAATGCAATAGGGTGAGTAATGGAGGAAGGAAGAGTATGAAATGAGAGATTTAGAGATGCTACAGACTAACTCCCAGTATCAAAGATAGCAGGTGGCAGAGGTCAAACTTTTTATTGCCCTTTTCTTGACAGAAAACTGCCCTTAGAACTGGACAGTTCATGTGATGGCATCAGAGATTTAATTCAGTTTTGCTTATGAAAATGTAGCTTTCAATTTTCCAGTTTGTTCTATTGCAACATCTTCGTAAAAAATTTTATTAAGACTTCCTTTAGACATTCTAAAACAGTTGTAATGAAGATATAGAACATCTATATGACTATAATGTAATCAAAGATTTACTACATAATTCTAGGGTGCATTGTTTTATCTTTAACAAACTAATGGAACAGTTATGTATGTTTTTTCAGTTCATACATGCCCATAATTTCAGAGATCCCCCACAAATACACTGAAAGTAGGAAGAAGAGTTCCTTTGTCCCTCACCTCCCACCTCTGGTTGCCTTGACAAACAGGCTGATGTAAATTCAGGTCTAGTATTGATACACAGACCTTATCAAATATGTTTCCTACTTAACCATTTGGCAGTTTTGCTACAAACTGTGTTGGGAACATGCTGTTACTTATTTGAAGGTCTATAATTTTCTTTTGAAAATGAACTTGCATTGCTTTAATGTTAAATTCAAATATGAGCCACTCTTAGATCAAACATTAATAGGATAGAATAATTTAGGAGTTACGTGGCCAAACACAGCATTGTTCAGTGGATTGCTATAGACCTTGTCCAAAAAAACTGTCAGGGTGTTCTTGGAAAAATTCCTTCCTGATGAACCCTTTAAGGCATTTTAGAAGGGGGCTCTAGTTAGTGTGTAACATCCTTTCAGTACTTTGAAATGGTTCCCAGCCATGAATTTGAGGCATGGATTTTTCAGGGAGAGAGTTAAATCTCTGCCCCAAAAAAATCAATATCAAATACCATATGATATCCTGACCTTTGGCTGATCTATGCATCCCCTATCCCTGCAACATAGGTCTAGCCTATACCTACACCTGGATCCAGACCAGTTTATTTTTATCCATCATTAAAACTGGTATTTCCAGTATTTCTAATAGTTGTTTACTCTGCCAGTGTTTGTTTTCCACTAACACCTGCTCTCCAAATGAAATAATTTAAGCTTTAGGCTTTTTGCCAATCTGTTTTTTAGCACATGAAAGCACTGTCAATTGTCAGTTTTCTTAAGATAGGTTTTAAAATAGAAAATAGCCAATACCAATGCAATATTTCTTTGTAAATAATAAGTAGTTTGCATTTAAGTCTGCCTCGCTTCTTTTACAAGTCCAGTGCATCAGCTTTGGCAAATACCACTGAAAATGAGGCAGCAGGATCAAAGAGTCCTGCAGAGGTGGAGTCAGAGATGTGCACTCTAACCCAGTCTTCTAACACTAAAGTCAGTGATTAAGCAGCAAATAGAGTTTCTGAAAAATTGGAATCAGCTTCCACTGCCATAAGGTATGTTTTCTGCAAAAAGTGATGGTAGGAAAGAATGTCTTCATGAGAACATTGTGCCACTGGGGTGTAAGAAGCATAAAAGTACTTTTTATTCCCAGATATGAAATCCAAAGAGAAAAAACAACCTTTAAGAATTTCATGATCTCCTACTTACTCAGATCAAGGATTTTCCTTCTGGATTTACAATTTACAGATGTTTCAGGATTATAATGCCAGCCTAAATTCTGATTTGACATCAAAAGGAGAGAAAAAGAATGAATAACAAGTTTCAAAGGGAAGGACGGGACAAAACATGTTTGTTGGAGAGTTCTTCATGCATTTTTAAAAACAGTTATTGCTTTTAAATGTCACACAGATGTCCCTGCATAAGTGACTTCTCCCAAAACATTGATACTTCAGCCTCCCAGACTAGACCCTGAATAAAATCACCCAACTATTTTATGTCTTCATTTACCCAGGAGGACAGGAGGTTTTCCAAACTCACACCCTTTCAGTTACAGAATGTGCAACTGTTTAATTGGTTTATTCACTATTACTATAAGTTTACATGGTTTTGATCCTTTACAAAGTTATGCCTGGGCAAGTAGAAAAGTTGCTTCATTTTCTTTGACCCAGCATGTGCACTCTGAGTCAAGGACACCTGGAAAAGGGGGAAAGTTACTCCTTTCTCAAAGGCAGCTGAGGGAAAGCCAATAGGAAGAAAAGGATACTCAGCACTGTGGTGATATCAGCTTCCAGAATGATTTCTTGAAAGAAAAGCACCCTAAACAATTCATCAGTGTTTAGCCAAACTGTACATATACTAACTTTTACGATATAGATATAGATGATATAGATATAGATGTAGATATCTATATACACGCATAAAATTTAAAATTTGCATAAATAAAAACATTTCAGATCACTTAATTCAGTATTCTCTTCTTTCACTTAGATAAGTAGCTTAGATACTAGCTTGGATTTTGACAAAAATAGCAGAATTTGGGATCTTTGCTACAAGCGTTTTTCACTGAGCCTTTCAGGGATAAAGCAATAACAATGTCTCACAGCTACAGGGCACTTTTAGTCAGCACTCTACCACAAATTCTCTCAAGGCTTGTGTTTTTGTAGTCACAGCAAGTTTTGGCATCTTCATTTTTTCCTTCTGTGCTCTGGCTTGACTTTGCCTCTCTCCAAATACAAATAAAAAAATTCCACCTAAGTAGCTTCAACCTTTAAGTGATTATACATGTGCCTTCTTTTCTATTTGGAAAATTTTATCTCATAAGTTCTGCAATCATAAGTTCAGGGCAGGGCCACATCCTCACTCAGCTAAGCTTTTTTAAGATTTATTAGCTTTGCACTAATAAGTATTGAATTTATTTCCTGTTTTTTAAAGTAGACTATTCTTTTTAGCTTTCTATAAAGAAACTAGATTTTTAAGCACCTTTTTTAACTCAGCATACCAGATGATCTTTGAGATCCTTTCCAATCCAAACTATTCTATGATTCTAGGATTCTACAATAAATACATAATAATTATAATAAGACCTGCATACTTCAAAATTGCTTTATATTATGTCAAATATGATATATATGATTCTTTTTAGGAAAGGTATTTATCAGGGGTTTTTGTTGGTATGGAGATTATATTTATTGTAGGGCCAAAAATACCCTCTTTTTTTTTCTCTGACAAATTCTTTCATTCATCTGCTTCTAACAGGTCTCCAGGTAAGAAGAAAGAGTAAAAAAATGATAGAGTGGTGGCCTCCCTCCTATGAAGTGCAACACATGGCTTTGCTTCTTCTGCCTTAGAGGTTGAATTTGGCTCTCCATCATCTGTGGAGATGGAGCAGCTCCTAAGCATTTCATAACACTTCTCCATTTATTTTCCTCTCAGAAGCAGGTAACTGATTCTTGTGAAACACGATTTTTTTCTTCCAATTTAAAAGAAGACAGCTTCTCCCTCCAGCTGCTTTCTTCTTTGAAAGCATTACACAAATTCTTTTCATTGCTTTATATAACCTTCTAACTTTAACATTTATATAACCTTCTAACTTTAATGTTTGACTAAATTTAGTCAAATGTATGTTCTCATACAAACTTGTTCCTGTGACAATTTTGTTTCATTTAAATAACTCTTCTCTCCCTGTTGCTTTCACTCCTAGTATAGAGAATCTCTTCCCAGACTTTTTTATGCAAGCTGTTCCTGTTTATTTTCATCAAATATACATTTTGTTCACCTTCTCCTTACATTCTGCATTTCAATGTCTTATTTTCAGATAAGATTCTAGAAAACATTCTTGCTCCCCACTAACCTGCAACAAGATTTACTGAAAGACCTTTGCTGGGAAATAATTTAATGAGAAAGAAGAAGTTGAGCATTGTCATTATCTTTTTTTGAATTTCTGAGGAAAACCAGACTTGTTCACTCAAAAAGGCAAGCAGATAATAATGGCAACACAAACAGACCCACATCCACCTTGGGCCATATTTTGGCAAAGAACAGTTAATGATGAAAAAAAGTTATGAAAAGTTAAATCCTGTGGACATTGTGATAAAAAATTTACAGTGAAACTGAGGATTCTCTAGAATTATAAAGCAATAATCCTCTGTTCTCTATAGAAGGGTGAGAATTTTCTTTAAATCTTCTAGCCATAGCCATGTAATCTGTGATAAAGGAACTTTCCAGATTTTTCTTCCAAAAAATGAAGACAAATGGACATCTCCTAACAGACTTTTTTATGCCCAGTTTGACATGTGTCTTCCTGTTTCACAAACAACAAGTTATCTGCTTCACATTACTAGTCAAACAGGTACTTCACTTTTCTGTTGAATGAGCAGATATCAGGAAGAACAAATTGTTATCCTATAGCCCACGGTCTGGAGGATAATATAATATGCTAAAACTTTACACTCATGGTGCAGCATTGCACCCAAAGTCAATGAAATTTCATGCAAACACAAAGATGCATCTGTGCTAAGACTGATCTGAAACCATGACCACAAACTTCAGGGCCCTGTATCTATTATATAATAATGTTAAAAAAGAAGTTAATTTTCCCTGTGATATTCAAACTGAATGTGCAAGTAATTCTTTCTCAGCCTGTGTCCCACTCATGTACAACTAATAAGAATATTAAAGTTGAAAATGTTTGTTTCTATATAACCTTTCTAGATACTTCTGTCTCTCCTGAGTGGGGGATAAAGGTTGCTTCTATCATTACTATTCATTTCATATAAACTTGAGTCATTTGGCAGTTTTTTGGGTGGAGGCATATCATGGTATTTAAAGTATTAGTTTTTTTAATCTACGGCTCTTTGAATTTGTTCTCTATCAAATTTTCAATTAGTTGTCCCCCTTAAGTCAGGTTGCCAATGAGAAATTATTCATTCTGGTACAGAAGCTCCTCAGCCACAGGAATGCATGACTGTAAGGCTGGCTCAAAAGATCCTCATTATTTTCTGACAACTCCTTAGGAACAGTTGTTTTGAAAACACTGCGAAATAGGTTGCATTTAAATAATGTAGAGGTGCCTGTACATGCAGCCTGTTTCAAAGCAAAAGCAACAAAATGTCAAGGCTGGCTAATTTTAGTAGCAGTAAAACTGAACAGTTTGAAACTTATCTTTTCAGGTTTTCAGTTTTCAGCTCTGCCTAGATCCATCCTTCAGTCTCTTTTTGTCTCTCCAAACCTTTATTTCTGCTTCTTCCTTCCCTTCTATTTAAAAAACACCAAAAACAGCCACTCTAACCTCAGCTCCTCAGCTCCAGCTCAACGCTCGGGCCCCCACACCACCCTTCACTTTCTTGTCCACTCCAAAGCCCTAGATGGGAGGATGCAGCAGGGGTCAGTGCCTCTGCAGGCAACCTCACTGGTCTTCAGATCTAGACATTCAAAGCAGCATTGATAAATGAGGCCATTCAAAAGCTCAAGCACTTAAAAGTATTTTGGATGAGGGGAAAAAAACACTCTCATTGTTTATTCCAGGAGTGTTTGAATATTTTTTTTAAAGTATAGGCTTTATATATTCAAGCTTTTCCTCTGAGGGTTAGAAACATAATTTCCATTTAAAGGAAAGCTAAATCTCACATAACCATGGCATTTGGGGGCTATGACCTGTTAGAGAAAAATATATTACAAGACTCACCCATGAGAATTGGCAGAAGTGAGTGCAATGAGAGCATTTCAATCATCATAACAGAATGTTTGGGATCAAATATATAAAATCAGAATAAAATGTGACAAATATTTCTGCCAGTCTCAATTATATAAAAGTTTGTTTATATGCAGTGTGCAAGCCAAATCTAAGTTGGCATAGTACCCATAAACCAGAATGAGGAAGAAAGTTCTAGACAAATATGAATAATATTTTTTAAGAACTAAAGCTTATCTGAATCTCAATAGAAGTATTTCTCTTGAAGACAAGATAAACATTACTTCTTATTTTATTTTCCTTATAAAATGTATTCTTAGTGATTATTTAGGGAGTTGTAGAAACAGATTTTTAAAGACAGAAGAATTAACATGTGAAAATGAATAAGAAATGTGAGGCTTTGCTATGCTTTTTTCATAATAGAAAACAGTCACACCATGAATTAATAATCACAAGCAATAACTTCTAAGAAATTGAGAATCACAGTCTATCTATTTGTTTATAAGATGTTGTTTTTCTTACAGTACTTAACACCATGATGTTTCATTGTGGCACACAGCTAAGGAGCTTTCTTTTTGGAGACTTCAATATGCTTTGAATTGGATTCTACTTGAGAATCCCAACAAAATATATTACATTATGTGAAACAGAGGTAGCTGTTATTTTTAAAATTTCAACCACTTATAAACATGATGATTTGAGTGCCCAGAACCACTGTTTGGAAAAAATATAATGAAAAAAATTGGACTTATCCAAATCAGTCCCTTGCATAAACACAGCAGTGGTGGAGCAAAGTATTTACCTGGAAGGTATCTTGTGGTCAGCCTTCCCCCAGCAATACTGTTCATGGCTATAAGTACGTTCTGACTCTGCAGACTATTTCAGAGAAATCTTCATGCAACCATGTCTCTTTAAAAACCTTCTCTTCTCTACCACTATTTCATTGCAGACACTTTTAGGAAACATTCTGTGTGCTATTTGAAGTAGCCATTTGCATATAAGCTGTATAGGTACTGGTAAAGCACAGTACTGCTCATTGGTGTGTGCTCCTGACACACATTTCATGAACACAATTTTCTGACAATCATTCAATTCAAAGCATCAAAGTCCTAGAAAACATTTGCAATAAATTTGTCTCTTCAGTCACCTTGTGAGGTTCAAAAATTGCTGGTTATTTGTGAAGGGTTGGTTTTTGGTGGAAGATACTAATGAGCTACACCCAGTCAGCAGGATGGACCGTGTATACAAAGAGAAGCGTGTGCCAAGATAAAAACTGCTTTAGTAACTGCCCAGAAGTGCCTTGAAGGACTAAATGTATAAAAGAAATATGAATAACAAAATAAAAAGCTAAAACCACACGAGACCTCAGCATAAAGACTCACTGACACACTTCCTATTCTGGTTTACACTAAAGAACTAGTTCTCATTTGGTTTGCTAAATGCTTTTGCTCTCATTTGATATGATGGTAGCTGTTTTTAGCTTTTGCACTCCCGTGTTAGAAAAGTGACCTTTTCTGCAGTATACAGGGCAGAATTATATACTGAAGATTAAAATAATTTACAGATGCACTTTAACATAATAAATATTTAATGCAAATATTAGTAAAGCATTAGTAAATGCAGAGAAATAATAAATATACAAAGTTCACCTGTAGATTTGCTTGTAAAATAATGAGTACATTGTATGGAGCTAGAGCCTCAGAGGGATATTTCCTCTGCATATTATAGGAACATTATAGCAAAGTTAACACGGAAATGATTGTTTGTAGTACTAATAGTACATGATAGACTCTGCCAACAATGACAGGCTAATTTTGGATCTGCCAATGAACAGCTCTGGACCCACATCCAGTGTTAGTAAGACCAGTGCAAGCAATGTTGTATCTTCTCTGTTGTCCACAGATGAAAGATGTGAAAATGCAACGACAGTTCAAAGGAGGGCCAAAATAATGAACTAAGGGATAGGAAAAGTAAACCCCATTATATGAGTCTTAAAGAGCTCAATTTATAAAATAAGTGCTTGATCATGAATACATGAAATAGTGGGAGGCCTTTGAACCTTGCTGACAATGACATAACAAGATCCAGTGACTAGAAATGGAAATTAGGCAACCCGACTTCAAAGTAGCTGAAATTTCACAAAAGATGAAATTTCAGAGAAATGACACCGATTAAATACTTCAACAACTTAGCTTTACTAACCTTGAACCTGGAAAGGGAGATTAGATGCATTCCTCCAGAACAGAATTAATTCATCTTTTGGAAGAAACTCCTTGGCTTGTGACCATGCTTTGAAAGGAAGAATAAGACTGGAGAGTCTTCCTGGGTATGAACTCCTTCAATTGGATTAGTATTAGTTATGTCTATTATTTCTGAGCCCCAGGGAAACCAAGACCTGCATGCACATCCCCCACAAGCTGTGTAGTTCTGCATTAAGATAAGGATTACAAATTTCATGCGTTTGGATTTTTCAAAATGCCTGTAAAGGACTGAAAGTAAGTGTTTTGCCATGACACCTTTTTTGGTGCAGAGTGGGGTGAAAGTTCTCACCTCCCTCAGAAGTAAAAGAGCTTAGGGAAGAGTAAGACATGGAGAAGTACCACCCTTCGAGCCTCCCAATTAGTGTACTATATTAATTAATTAATTAATTAGGTTGATATAGGGAAATACATTTCCTCTCCAGTGAGTATGGCATAAACACTCATTTTTCACAATTTTATAACTTAGGATGAGTAATTCTGCTTTCTCCATGTCCTTTTCACTGTAGAAAAATCAATTTATTGTTATATGTAGTAAGCATTTATTTTCCAAGTACTGAAGTTCTTGGTCTTGTTTATTATAGCTGATAATCTGTAATGTAAAACAATACCAAGCAAGTTCTCATGGAGAGCTAGTCTTTGACCTGATTTATTAAGTTAAATTAATTTAAATTAATGTAAAAAATCTTAAATATTGCATTTAACATTTGGCCAGTCAAATGTTGAATGTGTGTAAGCAAAAGGTGATACACAATACCTACATACATATATATATGCAAATATGATTAACTGCCTAAATAGAACAATTTTACTAACAGAATCTTTCTTTTCCTGGTGCAACTGTAATACAGTCAGATTTCTGTATGTACTACTGCTAATCTATTTCTTATATTTTTTATATTCCTATTGCACTTAGAAACTTAGAGAAAACTAAGAAAATATTTTAATGATTTCCTGCCTTGGCCCAAATGACTCAGTTATCTCTGAGGTGGATACTATAATATTCTGCCCATGTGAAAACTGCTGCATGTCACATCAGAAGCCCAATGTTCACACACAGGTGGGCTAATTTTAACTGCTTGAAAACCTTCTATATGAAAACATTTCAGAGCTTGCCAAAGAAGCAAAAAAAAAAAAAAAAAAAAAGGAAAACAAACAAACAAAGCAAAAAACAACCAAGCAAAAAAGCCCCAAACAAACAAAAAACCAAAACCAAAACCAAACAAAAAAATCATGATTCTCATCTCTGGAATTTGGAGTCCAGGCTGATTCTATTTTATTAAAATTGAAAGGACATAATATGATATGGAATGCCTGGGGAGAGTGATTGTGACTCTGAAACACAGATGAAGGAAAAGAAACAGGAAAGCTACTGCCCCAATAACTCAGTTTCTCCTTCCTGTACCAATTAGACATAAGACACAGAATGTTATCTCACCATATCAGCTGAATTGGAAGAGGCAGAAATAAAGTAGGGGTTGAGTATTTTTTGAGGCAGAGGAATCAGTAATGCTTTGCCAATCCTTTAGACAATCCCACATTAACACCAGGCACACCTCTGATAGGGGGCATTCTGCTCCAAAAGCATGCACATGTTGTTGGGGAATTTCAAAATATTTCACAAAGGTAGTTTTGGGTTTATTTGAAATGTACCATTGAACTTTTCCCCAACCTCAGACTTGATTAGAGGGTTATTCTTGCAATTTACACAAACTAACCTGAACACTCTTCTTCCATAAATGCATTGATGTCAGCAACTTTTACTCAAACCCATATTTGATAACTCTGTTATTTAAACCCACAAGTTGAGTACAAACAGCTACCTAAGCTGAAAGTAGCTAAGCTGCTAATGATTTGTGCTGTTTTTAATTAGTATATTCAACAGGAAGCCGAATTGGAATAAAATATTAATAGATATTATTTTCCTTGTTCAGCAGGCCTGATTGGTTTTTATTTCTTAAACAGTGCTCAAACTTTCATCTGATTTAAGTCATGTTTCTTGACAGCACAGTATGCAGATTTCAAAGCCTGTGTCTTTGGACTAACAAAATAAAATAAAACAAAAGGCATGCAAATGAGCACAATCAGCATAATATCAATGGAAAGCTGATTTAATACCAGTCAAAATCTCTATCATTTGTTTCAGTAAATTTTTGTACCTCACAGACAGACATTTTTGCTATATGCAAATATCACATTTCTAATCAACTTGGAGAAAAGGGGATAACTGCAATGGACAAGAAACAAAAGATATTGATAAATTTGATCAAAGCACAAGTTCCTGGTCTAAAAATAGCAGAATTTATTTTGCCAAGAAAAATAATACTGTACTGCAACCTCACCTGACCAGTAATTTAACAAAGGCTCCCATAAGACTTCTGTGGAATTAAGGTATTTTAATTTAGGTTTGTAGAATACATTTGGATTAAAAAGATATGTTCTAACCTCATTTATACTGACAGAGTTGATCTATTACTATAGAGTCTGTGACCTTGATAACACATAGGTATTTTAATATGGACATGCTCTCCATTCAAAAAATTGCAGAGGCACATTGTGTGCAGAGCTTCCCCATCAGATGCATCAGCCTTATTTATATTAGCATTTCATACAGGAGGATTTGGCCTTGTAAGTGACACTGAGGAATGTAGAAAAAGAAAATTGAGAAGTCAGCAAAATGTCTTGCAAATAGGAGGGCATACTTTGCTTTTCAAAGCAGTATTGCAAGCAAGAGTACGGTGACAGCAGTCTATAAGCGATTGAAAAATAACCTTCCTAGAAAGCTTTAATTACAGTTCTGTAATGCTACAAGCCCCTTATTATTGCTTCAGGGAAGAAATGCAGAATATACATGATCCACATGTACTAGAAATTCCATTATGGATTTATCCATGAAGCTTTCCATAATCAAAACATAACTTGGGGAAAAAAGGATAGGTAAATGTTGTGGGTTTTTTTCATTGACCAAAACACAAGGACAATGTCTGTCTGACAGGATGCCATCTGTAGGGTGCAAGCATAAACAGTGTATAAATAATAGGGTTTGCCCTGCCATTTATTAATTCCTTTCCTCAGCACAGGGTCTGGATGAACCCAGGTAAGACAGAGGGTTCCTGCTAAACACTCATACTTTTGAACATTTTTATAACCTTTCACTGAAATTGGAAATGTAACAAGTTTTTATTCCATTTATCTCAAAGCTGAGTTTATGCATCATTCAAATTTTGTTGCAAAAGCTGTTCTTCTGTGTTTACTTTCCCATCATAATTGCATTGTTAGAAAACAAGTCTGGTCATTCTGGCATTTCGTCCTGCGCTGGTGCTATCTGTAGTATTTCAGAATGTGAGGGATTTTTCCATGCTGTCATGACTAAGATAATTGACTATAGAGAAAAATAGAGGATGCAGAAATTAGTTGGAGTAAATTTGAGGTGTGAATGTAGGGCATTTAATTCTTCATCCAAGAACAAAAGGAAATAAACAGAAAAGAGAATGTCCTGCAACACATAAATGTCAATGTTCTCCAAACCAGAAAACACAAAGTACAACCCAATTCTTCTCTCTGCCTCATAGAGAAATATGCTCTTTGTCAATGTAATTTATGAAAGGGCACTTCTACTGGCTCTATCAAGCCTCAGCTCTTCAGTATGGGAGGCCTGCAAGAGTGGCTTTACCTGGGACAGGAAACCTCCTCCCCAGCACAGGAGAAGTTGCAGGTCCAAGGCTGCCCAGCGTGCTCCTGTGCATTGAGCCTGTCCCACAGGCAGCCTGCAGCTCCACCAGGCAGCCATGCAGATGGGAAACTTGCAGGAGGTGAACCATGCTGTGCTTACATCTGTCCTGGGATGCTGCACTTCCAGAGGCACAAAGACACAGCCATTGACTCCCTCCACTGTAAATGAGACATTTCCTCACAGTGAACAGCTTGGGTATTAAAGCAGTAATGTACCATTTACTAAAGGCAAAGTATTATTGATGATAATTTTAAAGCTAAAACAACGTTTTCTGAAGAAAAGAGACTTTGAGGGAATTTAAAAGCTAACCATTTTGAGATGCTGAGAAATTTTTAGGGAAGTAAGATTTTTTTCAAATTCCTCTAATTGAAATAGGAGGTCAGTGCTTACAGATTTTAGCTTTTGTCAATGTCTGTTGCTGGAATGATGGTTACACAAAGGAATTGTGACACTGGTCACTCCACAGCAGTAGCATGTACCTTGCTGTTCAGCCATAAAAAAAGACACATATTTGTCACAAACATTTTGCATGATCCACAAAGTCATTCAGGAAGGTTTGTTCCCTTGAAATCAAACAGTTCTTTTATAAATGGTACCTTTGTGAACTTTCTGAACTTAGTCTAACAAATGTTTAATTTCAAAAATTTCAAGCCATACCGTTTCAAAATGGCTGATTTTTTTCTCCCATTTTTTCCTCAGTTGAACTATTAGTGGGTCCCAGTGGTAACAGAGTCTGCAAGTAGATGTAGATAAACTGAAATTATTTTTATCAGCAATTAAAGCAAAAAAGTCCCAGGAAA
Organism: Drymodes brunneopygia; assembly: GCA_013400955.1. NCBI lineage: Eukaryota > Metazoa > Chordata > Aves > Passeriformes > Petroicidae > Drymodes > Drymodes brunneopygia. Next base: position 994,157 of record VZTZ01003501.1, on the reverse strand, counting down.
AGAATACCATAGTCATAGAGTCACAAGCGTAGCACAAAAACATTGTCCCTCAGAAACTGCCTCACAGCTCCAGAACTTTCTGTTCTGCAAAACATGAGCAAGAACAGACTTCTGGAACAAAACCAAAAGTCACATTATTACTGCTTCAGTCAGATGAAACCCTGACCTGAACAGAAAGCAAGAGATGATGAGCAGCTGTGGAGGCACTTCTGCAATATACACCACAAAGGTCCACCCTGCAACAGACAGTACGAGTATCCTCACTACTTCAAAACTCTCTGTAAGAATTCCTGTTACTCCTTCTCAGCAGGATGGCAAGGACTGCCCATAGCACAGCAATAAAAGAAAGAAGAAAACTGAATTTGCAGGGGTGTTTTACAAAGGAAGCCATAGGGTACATTTTCATTCTCTAAAGCAACAATTAATAAGAATAGGACTCATGTTGACTCCAGTTTATGCTAAACTGGCATTCTGCAGTTTTACAGATAATAATTATAAATGAGTTCATCTGCCATAATGGTGAAACATATTAATTATAATGTTTTATTTATGCACAGAGTACTGTCAATGTTATGGCTTCAAATGTTTGCATTAAGAATCCCAAATAAAAGTATAGCATGCTTTCCAAACAAAGAAAAAGTATCAATTGGCTGCGGGTCATAGGCTGATCTGATTGAGAATTGGAAATACCTATTCCATTTTTGACTGATTTCTTGCATGGAAAGCAGATTTTCAGATAAAATGCCCCTTTTTCTTGAGGAACACAAGTCTGTAGAACAGCTATTGTGAGTGGAGTCAGCTTACAACAGAAATACTTGTTTTGGAAATTCTATTAACAAGATTTATTGGGGCTATACTGTTAGTGCCCCATGCATTTTAGTTTCTGGGCCCTCTAAAATGCTGCAAATGCTCTTGTGCTGGGACACGATTCCTGTATACTACAGACTGGTGTTTTCAGGATACACAGTTTTCTACCACAGCAACATCAGCATTTTTCGCAAAATGCTCTTTTTAGTAGAAAAAAATTTACTAAAGTATCTCTTTTTAGAAACTTCATGCGTATTTTCTATTTACATATAGGTCTTCTATTTTAAAATACAAGGAAAAATATTCTTCATGTTCTGCACAGTAGTCCTGTACATAGGTACAAAGAGTCACTAAAATCCCTAGAAGCAATGGCGTAAGAATAAGCACTTTATTCCCAAATTATTGATTTTGTCCTGAGAAATAGATAATGAAAATAGTTAAACATACCTTGAAATAATATGAAAGCTCTTTGAAAAGCTTTAGAAGATGAGAAAATTTAAAATCAGGAGGTATATTTTTCCCCATTAAAATTAGGCAACAGCCTATCGAAAAAAAAATTTTTCTGTGTTAACATTTGAAATAGCTATTGCCACAGAGACAGAGCTGCTGAATATGGGTTAAGGCAGATGAGAATGAGAGAGGATCTTTTCTGTCTCATTTCACTTTGAGGTAGATTCTTAGAGCGGAAAGGATGAATATCTACCCTTCTCACAGAGCTGATTGGTGCCCGGGCGGCCGTGGCCATCCACAGGAAACTCACCAAAACCCCACAGAATATCTGTCCACTTATGCTTTACAGCCTACCAGTGTCTCTGACCTTCAGAAAGCTTTGTGGAGCATTTAGCAAGGCTCCAAAATTTGTTTTACAGGGGAAACCACCTGGGCATTGTGCTAGCTCCAAACCCACACACCGTGAAGGAAGACCTCTGTGAGTTGCCCTTGGTTCTTCTTATGCTCTTCTGCTTTTAACAGGTTTCTGCTGGAGAGTTTTATCCAAGGGATTAGTTAGGGGTTAGTCTGTGTTCCATAGATTGTTTTTGCTCCAGCAAATGCCTATTATGTCTTGAAACCTGTGAATTTCATGGGATGAGGGTCCTGGAAACAGCCTGACACCTTGGATGGTGGCATAGAGCAAAGCCTTGTGCCTGCCTTGTTTAAATGTTTTCTTCTCTATTAAGAAAGTCTATAGAGCCCCTATAAAGCAACTGTACTTTTTTTTTCCTGATTCCACTGTATGTTTTTTCTGCATTGCTAATTTATGTTTCTGGGTGAAAGTTAGGTATTGGAACTGCATTACAAAGTTACACTTAATAAACTGATGCAAATAGTTTCCTAAATAACTGTCTTTACAGAGAGATTCGGCAGCTTCTATTAGAGATATATTTGGTTACTGTGAAGCTTCTGGTTGCATTTCTGGCAAGATCAGGAACCAAATTAATGTGCTATTAAAATAAATTGAGCAACATGCTAATTATTGCCAGAAACAAATTAGTGAAACCAGATTGTATTCATTTAAATCAGATAAATAAGTACTTCCTCCTTCATGTAACTGGTTGTTGTTGCTGTAAAGACAGCCTTTGAAAAAATTCTTGACCATGCATTTTGACAACTGCTTTTCACTTGCTGGTGAAATTACTGTTTCAGCTTCTACCACTGTTTTCTATTGTGCCAAATACAATTGGCCTGGTGCTATAAAGTGCTTCAAAAGGAGATTAGGCAGCATAAAAATTAAGCTTCCCAAGAATTCCCACTCCTTAACTGCAAACTGATTTTCTGAACCAGGAATGTAGTAGTGTCTGTGGCAACTTCTACCGATTTCCATTAAATTTTAATGTGACAATACAGATAGCCAAACAAGAAAGGATAACCAGTGAAAAGTTTACATGATGCCTCCACAGTGTCACAGTCTCAGCACGAAGATCTGGCCCCTGGCAGACATTTTGAGCTATTTATAGGTTGAGTTAATTATTTACAGAACTGAAAACCAAAATCTTCAATTCTTCCTTCAGTAGTACTTGACAAGGAATCTAGCTATGCTGTCAGTAGGAGTTTCAAATCCAGTTTTCAAAGGTGTCTAAATGATTTTAGAAGGTTATGTCCCATTTTCAGAAGCAAATTATGTGTTTGCTAACTCACATTTGATTGTAAGAAAGTATCTTCTTTTTTTTTCTGCATCAACTCCGTGTCAGTTTGGTTTTGGTTATTTTCTGATGGGCTTGGGTTTGTTTGAGATTTTTAAAGAAAATTTAAATGTCCTGAAGATGCTGTATATTTTTCTTCTTAATAGAATAACAATGGCACAAAAACCTTAAAGCACTAACAAGAATGCACTATCTATCAAGATAATAACAGAACAAACTTGCATTAACTATCCAAATGAACAGACAGGGACTTTCTCAGTTATAAAATGAAGCATTTTTAAATGCTCAGCATTTTAATATACTGGGTCACCCCAAGGAAAATGCAGGTTCCTCTGATTTGCTCCAGTCTGATGTTTGGACAAACAACTCGTGAAATTTCCTGCAGGGCCCTGAAATTTGTTTGCATTGCACATCCCTCTTCTGAAAGTAAAAGCCCCAGGAAATCTGCTGCCTTTTGTGCAACAGAGCTAAACCAAAAGCAAAGCTACACATCTTCACTTTTCCCTGACTTTCATTTTGAAATTTCATTTAAGTAACTATAATTGAAAGGTTTTGATCATTTCTTATTGTTCTTGGCAAATAGTACTTGGCTGAATTCTTAACTGTGCTTCATATGTTGACTAGTCATTTTTTTTAGACAGCACATAAAAGCTAATTCTTATTTTCTCATTACCCTTAGTTACGCTTTTTACAAACTCTTGGTGGCTTGGGGCCTTTTATTTTCCTTGCTGCTTCTTAAATTGCATAGAAGCATCCCTTCTGAGACTAGTTTATGGGAGACTGGATATTTTTTTTGTGTGTGTGTGTTATTTTGACTAAGATGGTCCTTTAAGAACAGGGGCATGACTGGCATCTGCCCTGCTTCAGTTTGCTTGGCAAGGGGCCTCTGTACCACAGGGTTTTAGCCAAAAGAAACAGCCAATCTCCTTGACTCCTGCACAATGTGCTGCATGTCCTTGTGTTCCTGTGTTTGATGGGCAGAGGGAGAATGGCAATGTAAAGCACATTATGAAGCCCCAGCATTTTTCTTGTCTGCAAAACATTTTATATTGCTGATGAAAAGCAGACACACAGTTATGATTTGTTGTCACTTACTCCTCCTTTCATTCGTGTAACATCTGCATTTACAATCTGGGCCAAGCTTGCTAGTCTAAATGATTGCAAAACCTTTTCTTAATCAATAACAGACGTGGTTGGTAATTTTATGAGTCATATTTATTCCAAGGATTTTATTTCCAAAGGCCCCCACACCCACAGTAAAGGCTGCCACCCAAATTCAGTCGGTGTAAAGTGCCAGAAAAGTGGCTTATCACAACACCTGTGTAGAGGAACTTAGTATAGTTTTACTTCTGCACTCTGAGTGATTTCCAGCCAGATTAAGTTACAAGAAATAAGGAGGTATTTCTGTGATTCAACTGAATAGGGTTCTCAGTTGAATCTGCTAATGTATTCAAAATTTTCTCCCTACTACATTTTACATCCTGACCACTGTCAACTTCAGTCTTTTAATACTCTCAAAGCAAGCTTTAGAGAAATAAGGTTTTTCTCATCTACGTTTTCTGTTTTGTTCCCCCTCTAACTTAGACCTAGTATTTTAAGATCCAGTCTGCATCAAAATTGTTATAATTTTTTAAAAAAAGAGATTATTATGGAACTATGAAAATATTAAAATCATAAAAACACACTCATTTGCAATACTGTGAGTTATTAGAAGTTTACAACTTGGCTCATGCCATCTTTGAATACTTTGGAATAAGTTCAACAAGTGCAAAGACACAAAGAAAATGTTTGCCAAACTACTTCATAACTGATCACAGATTTGACAGCAAATTTTCAGGTAGCTCTCCTCAGTATATTAAGGACTTTTCAGATGTTTGAAGCATATTTAAGGCAGGAAAAATAGATTTTATTCTTGTAGTATGAGATAACAGAAGTCAGCATTCTCTGGTGAATTTTTTAAAAAGAAGTTGTTTAGAGGAAAGTGCTGTTTCTTGCATATCTTCCAAAATTTTAATTCTTCCTTAATTTTAAAAAGTAATTAAGGGACTCTTTTTCTCAGATGTCCATCTGCTTCGACCAACACTGCTTACTGTAATTCACAAGCCATCATTGGCAGTTTCCACTATAACAAACCCATTATTGTGATTTCAGAGAAAAAGCAATCTACTCTAGAAATCTACCAAGAATACCAAAAACACAGAAGAAATACAGTCCATACAGAATAATAGCAGGTGAAAATTAACTGTAGAAAAATAAAACTTTTTGGTTCATTACCAATACAATTCAACAACAGCTAAAACTGGGTTAAGGCATTTTAAGCTAAACTGAATGTGCTCACTCATAGGTAAATAGAAAGCTTAAGACTTTTTGTCTGAATTTATGGCCAATTTAAAAAGAAAATGTAAAGCAGGGTGAGGATATTACAAAGCTCAGAAACAGTTGATATACATACAGTTGCAAGTCCCTGCTATTGAACAAGTTGCTGCACATTAGGAGAGCAGACAATACAACTATTTTTTACTCTCACTGCAGTTATTAAGCTGAGAGAAAGTAATGGCAGTGGACAGTGATAGAGTAAATGGAAAAGTTATAAATTCCATTTTTATGTCTAAATTACCTGACTGCTGAGGCTTCTATTAGGAAATATCAGGCAGACACAAGCAAACAATTGGAAAATTGATTGAGTCATCAGCTTAAAAGTCTTGGCAATACAAGAGCTGACAACTCTGAAACAGGTTTTAGAATTCTAGATTTGTCCAACGAAATGGCAACACCAAACTTTTGAAAACTATGTATGCATGTGTGTGTTTGTTTGGGTGTATATATATTTTAATTCCCTCTTTTCTGACCAAGGAGTTTCCCAGACCCATAATGTTTAGATTTGGTTTTTAGAGATACTTTTCAAAATTTATGCCTGGTTTTTAAAATTTAAATTTCACTTTCCAAATTCTCATATAAATACACATCTGTATGTAAAAATTCCATTACTGACTGCACAGACAATGATGGTAAAAAATGTATGTAATAAATGAAAATTTTTCCATGTACAAATGGAGACATCATTAAGGCCACTTTTAAAAACATGATCACGCTCAACACTTTCTGATGCTGTTCACAGTCATCATCACATCTTCAAACACATTAACACCTGCCAAAATTGAAGCATTTTCTCCTTAGAATTGAGGATAATTCAAGATAATTTCTTTTCTAGTTTAGCAAAAATTATTCTGAAAAAAATAGATGAAGAAGTGCTGAAAATGAATACATCTAGATTTTTAAGTCTCTAAATAAACAGTATATTTATTTCTTCATCACAGACTCTTTTTTGAAGATATTCATTGCCCTGACTCAGGAATCATGAACAAGGAGTAAGTACTGTACCTGAATGTTTGCCAACCTCCCTTGGGCACTCAATAGTTTGTTGTTATTGCATTCAACCATTGATTATTGATGTTAATTTTATGCTTCGCTCATGCTAAATGTTACATGGCAGTCTCACAGTCTTTTCACGTCTTCTAATCTGTTACTGCCTTCTACTTTTGTCCTTTATGAAACTGCCATTTCTACTTTATCTCCTAGGTCTCAAATCACCCCTCCAGGATGATTTCTGAAGGGTGACTTTAACTCTGCTACGCTTGCCTCTATATAAATCAAGTATAAACCTCTAAATACCAAGTATGTGAACCTCATCTGTCTTTCTAGGAGGGCATTTCAGAGTTTTTAAAGAAGTCTAAAGAGCCATCAGCACCATGCAAGTCATGCCAGTGCTGAGAGAATCCATGGGAGGAAATGAAGTCACAAACAAATTACACATGTGCAACTAAGGATCTTCCAATACCTGGGAAAAACAGACGTAGTGCTCTGCAGTCACCTGTAGGAACCTCTAGTAGTAACTCTGGACAACAAATCTGAGGCTTGATTTAGAAGCTAAAACACATTGAATGCATGACCAGACCCAAGGTTACACAGGGATTCAGTAGCACATCTTAGCAAGGAATGCAAGATTTCCAAATCTCACTCAGGTGTCCTTCAATGTGAAACACTGCCTCCTGTGTTTCTTTTTAACTGGGACCTCTAAACACAAAGTTTTTCAAAGCAGTTCCAGAGTGGATAGTTCTAAGAATATGTTTTAAATAACCTGGAGTAAACAGATTTTTTCCATGGGTAATAAGTGGACTTTAAAGTTATTATTGTGTCATATCCCTAAAAATACTTCTCTTGTATAACCATCCAAAATTAACAACTCATCTGGGAGATGGATTCAATAACTTTTCACTTTCTTCATGCGTTTTTATTTTTTCTCTTGCATACTTCTCCAAATTTATGTCTGCTTCTTGCAAAAATATTAAGACAGAAATGAGAGGCAAAGACTGAAAAGGACTTCTGTCTTTTCTGTTGAGATATTTTCCCCAAAGCAAACCTAATTGTCTAACAAGGTGACCCATCTTTCTTCCAGTATGAGGCATCTTGCCTTTTACCCACAATGAGTACCTGAACTTCTGCTCAGGTTACCTCACTTACACCACTTACACTTCTGTTGCAACATTGTACCATCGATGTAATCCCTTTATCTTCATTTTAGATTTTTTTTTCTGCTTTGCTTCTGAGTAACATCACAAAATTACTGTCCATTTGCTGCACTTAGCCATCCCCACCCTCTTCTCCTCTGTAGCAAAGATCTAAAGCACATTGACTCATACCAGCTGCCTGGCAGTGTATGTGTTGCATCAGGATTCAACAGCACACACAGAAAGGAAATATTCAGCACTGAAATGTATTCCCTTAGCTGCAAACCAATTCAGTTATAAGGAACAGAGCAATTCATATGCTGCCAGGAATGTGTGTTTTATTTCAAAACATGTCTTAGGTAATTGAGAGCAATTACTAAAATTGACAAAGGGAAATAACTCCCCAAATCAGTCTTTTGTTTTAGATCCTTGTGTCTCAGACTTTAAAGCTTTACCTTCTTTCTACCTTTGTATTTCTCATGCTCTGCTCTTTGACTGACTTTACACATTGCCTCTTCTCCATAGGTTTTTCCATGTTTCCTTCATTGCTCCCAAATGATGGGAGCCACCACACAGGGCCTTTCTTTAAACACAATTTAATTCCTTCAACAAATCCTCTGATTACTAACATGAAAATGTATTTTTGACAGTTGGGAAGTTCTAATTTGATGAAATATGGAAGTGAACAAATCATAGAATGGTTGAGGTTGAAAGTACCTCTGAAAGTTACGTCGTCCAGCCTCCCTGTTCGAGCAGGATCAGCTAGAACATCTTGTCCAGGGTTGTGTCCAGTTGAGTTCTGCATATCCTCATGGATAGACTATGAGAAAACTGTGCCAGTGTTTGACCACCCTCTGAGCAAGGAAATTTTTTCTTGCATTTAAACAGAATTTCCTGTATTTTGGTCTGTGTCTATTGCCTCTTGTTTTGTCACTGCACACTATTGAGAAAAGCTTGGTACTTCACTCCTTCCTGTCAGGTATTTATGAACACTTGTAAGATCTCCTCAAGCCTTCTCTTTTCCAGAGGGAACAGTAGCAGCTGTCTCAGGCTCTCTTTGCATGAGAGATACTCTGGTCCTTTCATCATCTGCATGGTCCTTTAATGGACCCACTCCAGCAAGTTCATCTCTTTCTTTTACTGATTAGCCTCAAGTTCCATACTCAAGATGGGGATTCACTGGTGCAGAGTCACCATCCTCAGCCTTGCTGGCAACACTGAGGATGCATCTTGCCTTCTTTGCTGTCTCATGCTCAACTTGGTGTCCACCAGGACCCCTGGGTCCTTCTCTGCCAAACTGCTTTCCAGCCTCAGCATGGATTGGTGAAAGGAGTTGTTTCTGCCCATAGGCATGAGTTTGCATTTCCCTTTCCTGAACTTTGTGAGTTTCCTCTCTGCCCATTTCTCCATCCTGTTGAGGTCCCTCTGAGTGACAGTGCAACTGACTGCTGTATCAACAACTCCTGCCAGTTTTCCATCTCCTGAAAGCTTGCTGAGGCTGCACTCTGTCACTAACAAAGATATTAAACCCTATTGGCCTCAGTACCAGCCCCTGTGGTACACCCTAGTGACTGGCCTCCAGCTGGAATCTGTGCCACGGATCACAACCCTTCAGGCCTGGATATTCAGCCAGTTTCCAATACCCTTTACTGACCACGTGTCCAACTCACATTCACCTTGTCTATGAGGGTGAATCATATATGTATATGCACATTCTAGTATGCTATAGCTGTTTTTTTTCTATTCTTTTCCCATTCTTCTAACATCATGTTAGAAGGGATGTTATCACATCCTATACTTACTTGAATGTCCCTGACATTCCCAGAGTGGGGCTTGATAGAGCAATGCACCCTGTGATTGGTGTAGGGACTGTGCAGTTTGGGGAAGAGCAAATTTGCCTCAAGTACTGAATTTTCTTAATTTGTAGTTTTCTTCCAGGAGCACAACCACATTTCACTTTTTTCATCTGTTGGCTTCAGGAAGAACTCAAATTCACAGGGAACATAAGGGAGGCCATGTAATTTCCAGTTGAAAGGTTTGCAAAACCTTCAGGTATTGTGCATCACAGGGGCTGCAACAGAAATCATACTTCAGAAGATATTATTTTTGGCAGCAGCAAGAGGTCATAGTTTGGGGAGAGGGTGGGATTAGTGAGATTCTTTTAAGGTATGGCACTCTTTTGTTCAGACTTGGATGCATCAGTCAGAATCACCTCACTACATTTCCACAGAGAGCAGGGAACCTGCAGCTTCTGCCTACCACCCCAAAGGGAATTATAAGGATCTGTGAAAAAGGTGGGTTTTTTTTTTTCTGTGGAAAAGCTCAGCCTCTACTACGTTTTCTCTTGTGGTTATTTTTAGGCACCCCTGACACCAATAAAATGTCACTGCAGAAGCATCCTACAGCTACCATGACTTGTAAAGAAATAGCTAAGTCAGCTTAAACTAGACAGCTCACTGCTGAGAGTAACATACCAACAGCAGCTCACTGCTCGATGAAAGCAACACTGGAGGATTTACCTCCATGGGCAGGAAAGACTCTCAGGTCAAAACCAGCTCTAGGAGATTCACTTTGGCTGAAGTCCCTCTAATGACTAAATTAAAGATATGGAGGCTGGTTTTACGCGTGAAGTCAAATTTGTGTGTGTGTAGGAGCACTGGCATAAAACCTAGCATAAATTTGTGCTCTGGCAGGTAACAGGGTTACCAGCTGACCATTTGGTCACCTCTTTACAACAACTGAGGTACTGACAGGTTTATATACACTTTGTTATAGTTTTTATAGATGTCAAATACATCACTAGACTGCCCTCTATTCTGGTTTACCCTTGTTTTTTAAACTGTGATCCTTGTGGGTCCCTTCCAACATAGGATATTCTATGATTCCAGGACTGATCAGTGGCAGGACTCACCCAGTGTGGGTCTATAATTTTGAATGTTTAATAAAATCTAAAAGAATTGTCATGTGTTAATTTACACCATGACACACATTCTGTAAATACAGAAATGTAGTAATTAGTGAATGAACTACAGTAGTTCCTTCAGCTGACAGCAAAACATATGGCTGTGGAATTGACCAGTATAACTTTGGTGAAAAAATCCCATATCTACAAAGTCACTTAGCATTTATCATTTCAGAGTTACAGTCAGTAAAATAATACAAAATAGGAAATGCACAAGTTTTCTCTCGTATCATAAAATAAATAAAGCCATTTATTCCCTCCAACATGGAAATCTATTCAAATAATAGCTCTAAATCCATGGGCTTAAACTATGTCAAAGTCAACTTTCTCTTTCATGCTCAAGCAAAAAGTATTCCCAAAATCTCTCAAAACCCTGCCGCAGTCAGTCCTCTGGTACAAAAAGCAAAGACATAACCCATTATTCCTGATATTTTTAACTAAGGCCATGAACGAAAATAATATCTCAAATGGAACTGTCTTTGTACATCATAAAAAAACATCAAAGAGCACAAACAACCTTTGTGTTTCACCCTACCACGTACTCTCGCTCTTGGAGTGCAGTACAGAAATGGGGCTAACACAGAGTTTCTGGAACAGTGCACTCATCCTCCTTTCTGTTTTTCACTTCATTTTCTCACAAAGCTGACCAGAGGGAAGGAACACGCAGCTGCGATTACTTTCTTCAAGGTCTAATAACAGCCATGCAATATATCACTTTAAAATACATTTTTTAAATGAACAAGTTGCCCTCGAGGCTGAAGACTGGTGGAATCTCCCATGCTAGATCAAACCACTGCTTTTGGTGTCAGCCACAGCCCCTGCTGCGACTGCTCCTTTTGAAGTGCTCACAGGTAGGGGCAGCTCAGCAGAGAATGCCCTGCTGTGCTAAACCAAGGAGTTTGAACCCAGAGATCTTATTTTCTGCTTGTTCTGGAAAAAATCCTGCTGAGCTGCAGGCATAGGAATTCAAATAGGAGGGCTATAGGTACATTAGAAATATCGCAATTGATTAAATGACATTTTGCATGGGAAAGGAGCTCAGATTTAAGCCAGGGTCTTTGTGCCTAAGTGCAGCATAGCTACAAACTGAATTTCAACCTTTGTTTTAAAGCTGGTGGCTTACTTTTGCTGTGGCAGTGGGTTTTAACTACATCTGAGACTGAAGATGTGGTATCACCTGCCTCTAAAGTAGATACAGAGATGTCTCTCTGCATTGAGAAACAACTCTTCAAGTCAAGTTCCAACTAAGCTACAGCAAATTTCAAGCCAGTGTTTTAAGACAGTGTATTTCTTTGTCTGCAGACAGGAGCTTCAACCCCAGCTGTGAGTGCTTCAAAGGCATAGATTCCACAGCTGGTACTAGAGCTAGAATTAAGATGCCAGCTTCAACATATGCTAGATTTTATGATCCACAGTTTTTCATCATCAGTTTTATCAATGTATACATTTTAATAAATTGGAAGTCATCTATAACACTAATTTGCAATTTTAAATACAGCTGCACTCTAAAATATTATTTAGATTAAGGAGACATTTTAGAATTTGTGAATTATTTACATTTTTCAGAGGTTTTCCTTTCCAAAGGATCAGACATATACCTCCTGTAGTTTGGTAAGGTGCTGAAAGTAAGACTTGCCTTTATTAGCATATCTAGGTAGAACTTTCCTATGCTCAGTCAAGGCCTCTGAAATATTTATGCTGTATACCAAGGAATGACTCCATATCCTAGCCAAGTACAATGTTCAAGCTGCAAAAAGACCAGTGCTACTATATGGAAAGATGGCATTATTACCCAGACTTTGTTCTGAAATAACTAGAACACTTCAAGCACACAGCTTGACATGTGAAGGGAGAGCCAAGAGTGAGACTGCAGCTTTTGCCACTCTGTAAGTGTGGCAAAGCAGGTGAGAACAGGCTCTTCATCACAGAGACACTGTAGCCAGGGGAAGTTTGGCTCACGCTGGGGTACAGCACAGATTTCATAATATTGCTTAAAAAAACCCCTCACTGATAAATGTTTAAAGAGTATTTCCTAGATTAATCCACAATCTCCCTCCCCCCGCCCTTGTCCCTGACCCACAGATAATTCTGTCATTCCCCATCTCCTGAGTTTGGAGTGTAAAGAGAGGTCTAGAGGTGGGCAAGGGACACAATAGGAAAAATCCTGCAGGTCTATTGTCTACAGGGTGTATTGAGCCAAGAGGACTGGAAAAGTATCTTCAGGCTTTTTGGAGGCATCCATTCTATTTTTAATCATGGGGTTTATTTCATCTGAATTGAAGCCTACTTTGCAGAGTTTGCCCTTTTATTCTTAATGAAAAATCTAAGTCAATAATTTATAGCCTTGCTGACAAAAAGCTCTCTTTAAAAAATCCTTAAGATTTTCTTGGTGAAATGCCTTTATATCGCTTAGTCTGAATTATTTCATTAAAAAAGCATTCTTTGTTTACATTTCCTCTCCTTCAAAATGAAATAGAAAGAGACAAAAATTTAGAGAATGAGATGAAATCAGGAGCAAAAGCCAAATTAAACTGGAGACAGGTCAAAACCTCCTGAGAATCCTTTCTGCACACTCATTACACCTCCCTCCCTCCTCTAGGCCAGAGACAGCACACCATTTTATTAGCCCACGATGAGAAACAATACAGTGTTTGCTATCTGGCCAGGCTGAAATTTCTGTCAATTCAGCTGCTCTGTGCAAGAGACATTAAAGAGCATCTCTTGCTCCATACTGGGTTTACATTTTGTCTGCAGCAATGGAGCTTTTTCAGTCTTTTTAACAAGGGCAGTACTATGTCTTTGGAAGGATTATATGGTTGCCCTTTTCTTAGTGCAACTTAAAGTATAATAGAGAACCATGGAGTAACTATAATGCTGTAATTAACTGGAGTGGCTCTGCTAGTGTTATTAACCATGAGCGTATAATTCAAGTGGCTTCTGAATAGCCATAAAGCCCCAGGAGTGACATACAGCTCCATATTCACTCCATAACCATCTGTTATTATCAAAATATGTTGGATTTTCCTGTTTATGGTGTAAGTTTTGAAGTAATGCCTCTCCATGAGATGTTGGAAAATATTTTTCTAGATGATCTGTGACTGGGGGAATAGGCTAAAATTATTTGGACTAAATATCAATTGTATTTTACTCTATCAGAGCAAATACATGCTTGTAATTCTTATTACCCCTTTTTTCCTCCCCAATGCAATATTCTTTTTCATGCTAATTCTTAATTCTGAGCAATTTATGTACATCTGACATAACTGTAGCCTGTATTAGGGAGAAGTGGAAAACATACAGTTCAAAGCCATTATGACTCTCCCTGCCCTGTGGTGCAGAGCTCAGCTGGTGTGAGTTGTCATAGCTTTATTAAGGCCAATGTTCCAGCAACTGGTAGAGCATCTGATGCTCCTGTGGTTTTGATCTGAACACTCTCATGATATCCTTCCCATCTGCTTTCCTTTACATGCTAAACATTCATACTTCAAAAACTTTGTGCTTAGAATCTCACCTTTTAATTCACACACAAGCACTTAAATGTTTTTGAGGTGTGTATGCCATCTCTGATTTCTGGGAAAGCAAGATGGGAACCATGGTTGGGAAAGCAGAGCTTTAGCAGGCATCAATCCTGAAGTTTTTGGCAGAGAATTGGAATTTCCTGAATTTTTTTACTGCTTCCCTTATTATATGCAGTATCATTCTAATTCTGCTTTTAGAAATTTAAGAGTTTTCAGGACAAATTATTAAAAACATTAAATGGATCACAAGGAGCTAATAACTCAAAGAAATACAATAAGCTGGGCAAGGTGAACTTTACCACTTCCCTTCATCAGTTGCCTGGCCAAATGTCTAAAGCACAGCCAAGCTTCAATGAATTTCTGCCAGGCCACTGTAGCTCTGTGGAAAGAACTGAAGACTGAGTTAAAAACAGTCAACAGAAGGGTGAATGCAGTTTTTGATGGGTGGGGAGTGGAGAAAGGGCTATAGAGCGCTGTTTAAATTTGGGACACAATCAGATCTGGAACTGGAGTTTGAAACTAAAGTAATCAAAGCTTGTTTATTACAGGTCTCTGAAAGGCATTTGAGGTTAAGTGAATGCTGCTGCTGCTATGTTGGTTTGAGGCTGTATTATAATTCATACTAGAGTCAGTGTTAGTGTAAAGCTCTCAGAGAGTAAGCAGTAAGAAGATGGTTGTGTTGATGGATGACAGTGAGACCCATAGGGACAGCAAATGCACATTACCAAAGGTGACTTTACAAATGGATATGGTTTGTTGAGACACAGAGGTGGCTGGAGCAAAGGTGAGGGAATTTAAATGAGCATGAAGCGAATTTAATATGATGGTGGATTTTTTCAGACTGGTAGGGCTCGGATAAAAACTGTCCCAAGGGATGCAGAGCCAGAAGTCAAGGGAATTGATAGGACTGTCAGAGCAAGGGCTTTGCCAGGCAGTGATAGCCAAATCAGCCCAGGGTTCAGATCAGACAAACTCACGGCAGTGAGGCAGGGACAAGGCTAATGTGGAAAGTCAGTTTACTGGTCAGGGTTCTGACCTTATCTGATGGGGGTAGTAAGGGCTGGACATGGCACTGTGGTTGCTGGGCAGGATCAAAATCATGCTGGGAAGTCCTCTGTGGTTTGGGGAATCGATCAACAGGCCCCATGGACAGACATTGGCATGGCTGTGGCTGAGCTGGAGCCTGGAATTTCTGTGAATTCATTGGGTAGGGTCTGACAGCCCCATTGGGCTGAAATGGGGATCCTGGGCCAGGGTGTCTGGCTGGGCCAGCAGCCCCAGGGTTGGTTGGTCAGAGCCTGTAATGACTATTAGTGCTCTCAGGGCCCTGGCAGCAGATGATGAATAGTGACAAGAGCCTCTGTACTACCTTTTAGGCTCAGAATCAGGGTTGAGGCTAAAAGCATAGATTTATGAGATAGCTTTAAACTGTGTCAGATAAACCCCACAGAATTAGGATGTGGGCTGACAACAGCAGCGTGGTGGTTAGGTCTATTAAAGGTTTCACTCAGGTACAGTTAAGGCTAAGTTCCACTCGGAATAAATAAATGTAGTAAAAGGCACAGTTAATTTCTGGATCAGTATAGGCTAGGATAAGAACTGTTAATGAATTTAGTTGCCTAATGGGTTAAAGTCCCGCAATAGCAAAAAAAAAAAAAAATGAAGACAGGTTTCTTGAGTTTTTGCTTCTGGGCATGAACAGGAATAAATTGCAGATTGACATAAAGCAAGGACGAAGGACATACCTAATCTTCTTCCTTCAGAAAAATAGATGGGGTTCTGTGCATGTGTCAATGGTCAATTTAGCATGGACAAATTCTGAATGTGGATCCCCCTTCCAAAGATGTTTTCATTGTAATTGACACTACTCAGTGTCAGATATTATTAATATTGTGTTTGAAGCTGAGACCAAAGCATAGGCTTTAGCAAATCTGTTGAACTAGATGGAAAATCATCCAGTCTTTCACAGGACTTTTCTGAATTTACCCCTTGGGGCACCTGACCACAGTAAAACTAGCTGGGTACAGCACCACTGATCTTGGCCTTGAAAGTAAATCAGAAGGTATCATTTTGAACAACCTCAGGGACAAGCAGCAGGGTCCGTACTTACACTGTGCCAGTGGGTTTGCTGAAAGTATGACAGCATTATATTGGCAGTGAAGAACCTCTGAGTCTGATGTCACTATGGCAAAAACACATCACATTGTGAAAAACATTCCATTTTAAAAAGCATGGTTCTAAACAAATACATTAATATTCTCTTCAGTGGGAAAGGATGGAGTAACTCCCCAGACTCATCTAGCTGTCCTCTGGTGGTATCTTTTACATTTTTCTTTTACTGTAATTGATATTACAGAAACCTTTAAGACAACTGTATTACTGGACCATGTTACAAGATTAATGGTGTGAAAATATGCTATAATGAACTGGGTCTTAGTATGTTAATTCATGTTTGTAAATTAAAATAATTTTCCCTTCTTCCAGTACATGCCCATATTTGGCAGCCTTTAAGCTTCTAAAGTTCTCCTTCTCCTTTTGGTAACATCCTGATGATGGTAGTGGTGATATCTGCTCAGAAAAGTACAAGACTTTTGCAGCCCTCCTCCTCCAACATGAAATTTCTGATCTGTCACTCTGTGGCTATTAGTGACATCTTGGCAACAAGAAATAAAAAAAAAAAGACATTGACTCACATTAATACAAATGCAAAATCAGAATACCTGAGAACAGATGCTTTTATTAACAGAAAGTAATGCAGTAATAGTACCACTACTGAAAGAGGAAAATTGGAAAAGCAGTTTGTTTACAGTCATGTTTTTTGACAGACTTCTATTGCAAAGAAAAGCATTATAGGAATCTGATCAAACTCTTTGAAAGTCGGTGGGAATTTTCCCATAAACTTACTTGGCATTCATTAGATAATGAATTAAATTGATGATGGAATGATGTAATATTAACTTTCTGCCATGAACTGCAGAAGTAGTAGAGATGAAGCAGATTTTTTGAGAAGGTTATGACATAAAGTTAGTACTGCTGGTTTTTAGCCTAATCACTGCACTCTCTCAAGATACAAAATCAGTATGTTTGGCCTCTGCTCCTCTAAGCATTCTCTGACAGCAACTAAAGATGCAAGAAATAAACAAAAATAAAAAATAAATTGTTGCAGTTACCTGGAAGAAATTAACTAGCCCAGTGTGGAGTCAAGCCCCATTCCCAGTCTAATTTCAAGATCACTTCATGTACAAAGGATGGACAACTTGGGGACTATTCAAGTTTTATCATCTTCAAATCCCCAGGCATGACAGACAAACTTCACGTAACAAATTTGTACTGATCCTTTATGAAAATCCAGTCATTTACAAAATAGTTTGTTTATGGTTCCTGGACTCTGTTTCTGTCAAATGGCCTTCAAGGAGTGAAGAAATGAGACAAAGATTAAACATCAGGCTACAGTTGAAAGTTGAAAGATTATTTAAGAAATCTTTCCTAAAAGTAACATCGTGCTGCTTGTGAAACACGTCTGGTTTTCATCTTTGCCAGCTACCAGAGTCAGGCACTTATTCACAAAGGCTTCAGAAATAGCAAGGCCTGTTCCCCTCCAGTCCCTCTCCTTCAGCAAGCCTTTCATGCAGACACCCAGCATTCACCAAAGCACCCGTCTGCTGCTGTCAGGCAGTGTGAACTGAAATCCCAGGAAGCCACGAGCTGGGGCAGCCAGCAGCACTGAGCAGGTATCCAGCCGTGACTGCTGTGGAATTTATACCTCCAGAGTGGGTCACAAACGTGATCAAAAGTGAGAAGAGGGTTAGTCTGGGATTAGTCAGGGACAGACACCAATTGCATCAAGAACATGAGCTTTTACACCAAGATGGATAATTGAGAGGGAGGAAGGGAGAATTCTTCTGAAGTGGAGGACTTTTGGTGATTTTTTTTATTTTCAGAGGCACTTAGCTACAACCAGAGAAAAGCTACTCTTTTCAAACATGAGTGCTGACACTGAGTCAACAGCAGGTTAATTCAGACATGAAATTTATATTTTAAGACCCCAATCTGAGTGATATGAATGTTTAAATAAGTAAATATAATCTATTCAACAAAGACTCTCTCTTCACTTTTTTCCCAAATTAAGCATTTCTTAAATTTTTCAGAGTGAGTTCTAAAGACTGCTAAATCAAGACATCAAAATATTCTGAAATTTACATATAATAATAAATGCAGTTTTCCAGTCAGAAATCCCCTGCAGAAACCACTGGTTTACAATTTGTCATTCTCCCTGAAGAACTTTGTGTTTAAGAAATGCCAGCAGCTGTTTTCCTAAAAAAAAAAAAATACAATGAGGTAATTAAAAAAATGAAAAACAGTAAAATCCATTATTTTCATTCGTGTTTTGCTGATGATTCAAAAACTCCATCAATATGCTTATAAATGAAAGAAACAACTATGAAGGTACTTGCTTGCTTTCATTTTTGCTTGGAAGAATTACCAATATGCTGACCTTTAATACAGCAGAGAAACCACTCCTGTGAGAACACTTGGAGCAATCATTTTCATCCTCCTATAAACTGGATTTCATTGGCAGCCTGTAAATACAGTGTGACACTGTTGGATTCACAGGTACTGAGAATGTGGATATATGTTTAGAGGACAGTAGCTGTGAACTGAAGTGCTTCAATGTACCCTGTTCTTTTCACTAAATACATATTTCTCTTCAACCTTGGGCAGGGTGATTTTATTCTCCCTGGATACTAAGAGCCATATTTTAGGTTATATTCTGTGTCTGTGAGGGAGGGATCAAGGACTTACATTATTACATTTATATGCAGATTAGTCCACCTTGACTCAGATAGAGTGAAATTAAATTAAAAGCTGCTTACCTGCTAGCTCCTTCCTGACAGCAGGTAGCAAGGAAAAACAGAAATGGCATTTTCTTCTTGTTACTTGCCTGTCATATGCAGTAGGTAGGCTCAGGTTGTTTTACAATTTGCTATGGTAGAGAAGTAGCAAGCCATTGACATAATGGAAATAAGGAGGGAATTTTGATCCAGGCACTTAACTCCAAGTCAAATGTCTGCTGAAACAGTAGGTTTGCCTGGGGCTATGGGGCAGATTGCCAGACTCTGCCCTCTGGTATGTGCTAGAAGGAGCTTTATGCATGTAATGACAACACCCCGGGCAGTGCTGAGTGTCACAGCACCCCCGAGGTTCTCTGGCATCACATCCTCTGAGACACAATATCATCTGCCTGACTTCTTGTTTGCTCCCAGGATGTTGCTCACCCATGGAAGAGAGAGATAATAAACCTTCAACTCTGACCACCAAGTCTGGGATTCCTAGGTATTCCCTAGGTGAGTGGAAATAGTGGAAAACTAGAGGGCTTTAGCTTCCTTTTTCATATGAAGCAGTCCCCAAAATGTCTGGCAGATGGTAACTCCAAGATTTCAAGGACTAGTGAGAGCTTTAAGAAGTTAAATACTTTTCCCTCTGACTTCCCCGGGTGAATAGGGCTTTGCATCCTTCATTACAAGATGCAGGGACAGACATAAGCAATACATTCTGATGTACGGACTTTAACAAACAGCAGAAATAACTTGGCAGGTAACAACACAGAAAAAGTCTGAAAACTGTACTGCTTATGAGAGGGACAAAAGAGAAAATAACTTAAAATATGTATATGAACATTCAGAAAGACACACATTGTAGGTAGAATTATCTTTAGATGGCATGTTTTCAAATTATATATGTCTTTTGAGACCGCTTTTGTTACAATGATCTTCATGAAAATTAAAATGCATTTGTTGCCTACTCACACCTTTGCTCTTCAAACCCTCTATGATTTAGATGTGAGATATCTTAAGGTTTGCACAGAAGCCAGGGAATGTAAAAATTAGTGTAGCCATAGGGATGCAGCCCTAAACCTCTACAAAGTGTTAATATCATCCCAGGAACAAATTCAGACGAGGCACTGTAATTCAGTGACTTCCATTTTTATGATCACAAGCCACCAGTGCTTAAAAAGCATCTTTTCTACTGATATTATGTTACTATAAACCACTTTACATGCATAAATAATTCCCTCAGTCATGTCCACTCAGTTTAGTATTTACCTGCTTGGACTGGAAAAGGTAAAAACCCTGTCCACACGATAGATTTGGTTCTTTTGCAGTCTTACTCATCTTCTCATAGAGTACATGATTTTTGGTGAGTTTAGCAAAACTTACTGAGACACAATTTTTATTCATTCTTAATAAGCATTTCTATTTCAATCCACTGCTAGCCTAATCTCTCTGCTCTATACTGTGCCATGGCAGAGCTGTTGTTTTAGATAAGAAAGTGTTTGGCATAAGCAAGCACAGTGATATGAACAGTAATTACAGGTACCCAGGTGTCCCAGCAGCATTCTTCCAAGTGCCAAATATCTGTGGTTGCCTTTCAGGTACCCACAGCCCCTGTGTCTCCTGACAGCGTCACTTCAGCCAGCCAGTCACTGCCTGACAATTTATCACTAGTTCAAACTACAGGGACCAGACTAATTTGGGATTGTCCTGTGGTCCAGGAGTTGAACTGGATCATTCTTCTGAGTCCCTTCCAGTATGCTATGGATTCTGTAAAAGCAGGTTAGTCTCAGATATATGAACTTGAGGTGAGAGATGCTGTGCTTAAACAACTACGTACTTATTAATTAAGTTATGGTACTGCCTCGTGTAATGTATACCATTAGGGAAACATAGAGGAAGGCAGACTCATCGTTCATGCCACTTTATTCAGAGGCAAAATTTCCATGACACACCTCCCTAAGAAATCTTTTCCATGTGGTTCAGATTATATTGCACCATTTGGCTTGAAATGACCCATACTAATCTGTTGCTGTGTGAATGTGTTTTATCTGATCGAGTCTAAAAGTTGTGGGAAGAAAACCATGCCAAAGAGTGAATCTTCTCAAGGCATTTCTTTGCAAGGCGTGGTGTCATGCACAACAACAAAGACCAAATCTCAGTTTTGGAACAGCAACTTCTTAAAAGGAGAAGTCTCTGTCAGTATTTGCAAATGAGACTGAGTTAAATATTTTCCCCTCCTGAAAGACTGCAAGCTTTAGGCTTTAAATATGCCTTAGTGGAGTACAAATCTTTACTTCAGTTCACTTTTTCTCTCATCAAGTGTAAAGCCACCTGGCTAGGATTCATTACAATATTTGCACATGAGATGACACTGTAATACAAATAAAAGTGTATTGTGCGTATCCTAATTGTCAGCCTGAATACCTGTACTAACCAGTACTAGAGAAGTGGCATTCATAACACATTCACCAGGGACCAGGATTCCCTGATCAAGCTACTTTTAATATCTTCTACAATTTTGCATGTGGAACTAGAGTCCTGCATCCAGTTCTAGAGTCCCCAGCACAGGAAGGACATCGACCTGCTGGAGTGAGCCCAGTGGAGGCCATCAAGATGATCAGAGGGATGGAGCACCTCTCCCATGAGGAAAGGTTGAGAGAATTGGGATTGTTCAGCCCAGAGAAGAGAAGGCTTTGGGGTGGCCTAATTGCAGCCATCCAGTACCTGATGGGAGCCTATGAGAAAGATGGAAAGAGACTTTTTACAAGAGCAAGTAGGAACAGGATGAGGGGAAATGGCTTCCAATTGAAAGAGAGCAGGTTTAGATTAGATATTGGGAAGAATTTTTTTGGTGTGAGTGTAGTGAGGCATCAAAATACACTGAGTATTTGTGGGTGCCCCATCCCTGGAAGTGTTCAAGGCCAGGTTGGATGGGACCCTGGACATCCTGGTCTAGGGTAAGGTGTCCCTGCCCACAGCAGGTTGGGTGGAACTAGATCATCTTTAAGGTCCCTTCCAATCCAAGCCATTCTATGATTATATGATTCTTGCAAAGAGTTGCCACTTTGCAGCTTGTTACTGCAGTTTGGTACTACAGTGTCTTGTTTCTATTTGACATTTCTAAAATCTGAATTTAACAAATACAATAATTAATTGCTTTTCATAATACTTGTGTTTCTGTGGGGTTATCTGAACTGATAGTGTGCTTATTGGTTTCTGTATTTATACATAGCATTTTAAAGGTTGCCAGAGAAACCTAGAACACTCTTTTTGGAAGAAGAGAATCTGAATTAATTGTGCCAACCATAATTTCTAAGTAGTTTTGCAAGAGATCAGTTGCATAATTTTGCTAAGATAATAGAGCCCTTAGTATTTATTATTATGTTCCTAGCATTTACTTTAGGTAAAAGGAACAGAACAAGTGTCCTCTGACATGGCACACTTGGAGGACTATGGTAGTTTAAATGTGGTAATCAGAAGAGCATCTGTTTTATGGAGTATTTATTGTAAGTCACAACAGTGAGTACAATGTTGCCATGGATGATCTTATTACTGATTCATAAAACTGACCTTTAAAAATTAAAAGAACAAAAAAGCTCCATTCTAGGGCAGTAGTTGGGATTATATAAAAAATAGTCAGGCCTTTGCCTTGGACCTGGATGATATTTATATGCCAGCACCAAAGCTGTGATCCTGAACCCCCTGAGATCAGCTGAAAGGTCAAATGGCTCTTCCCTCCCTTGCTGTAATCCCTACCTGCTGATGTGCCTGCAGCAGGCTACCCTGGCTGGGGAAAGATGGAAAGCAAGTAAGGAAACTTGTGGGTTGAGACAGACACAGTTTAGTAAGTGAAGGAAAGAAAAAGAAAAAAAAAAAACTGAAACAAAACAAGTGATGTGAAGGCAATCACTGAGCAATGGCTGATTTCCAAAAAGAAAAAAATTCCCTCACTTGGGTTTTTTGCTGAGCACATGCTGTGCAGTGTGGGACATCCCTGGGGTTAGCTGGGGTCAGTTGTGCCAGCTTTGTCCACTTCCAGCCTCTGCCCACCCCCAGCCTACTCGCTGGGAGGGCAGAACAGGGAAAAGAGAAAGCCTTGGTGCTGTGCAAGCACTGCTAACAACAGCCAAACACAGTGTGTTGTCAACACTGCTCTGGTCACAGATCCACAGCACAGCACCCTACAGACTGCTCTCAGCACAATTAACTCCATCCCAGCCAGAGCCAGTACAGCAAAAATATCTGACACACATAGGGAGGTAACTGTGTCTCTCCAAAACTCTCACACTCTCCTTCCACATGTAGTTACAGCATTCAAGGACAGGAATATTTGGGCTCACCTTTTGGGAGATCCAAGCTTTCTTTGTGGATAGCACCCACAGGATGAGGATTGCAGGGTATTCTGGTGAGAAGCATTCATCATCTGCCCAGGCACCATGCAGGAAAACTCCCCTCCTTTCTCAGCACATAAGCAAACTGTAAGGGAAGATGCAAGGGGTGCAGGTGCCCATCTGGGGGACAGGAGCCCACACACTGGGTTTCTGCACCTCTTTTCTTTTCAGTGGAGAACAAATACCTAAGCAAGACACAGTAATGGTCACAGTACACAGCTACATAGCTTCTTTGACTACTAGATTATTTCATACAAAAGATGATGGATAGCTATCCTGTACTTTTCCTCAGAGGAAAGTGTCTGCCTGATGCTCCCAGCTGTGTACTGCAAGCACTGGCTGCACCTCCTCTGCAGCCTGAGCAGCCACCAAGACAGATTTCAGGCAGCTGCTTTTTGCTAGCTCAAGGCAGCTCCCTGTTCAGCAAGCTTGAGATTTCAGACCCTGCTTTGAGGTGTCTAACTCGACAGGCACCAGCCAAAGAAGTTCAGCCCAAGACTTGAAAAAGATCTATAGTCCTCTTGAGCAGCATCTCAGGCCAGGCAGGATATACCCAGGCACCCAAAACAGAAACGCACACCTGTGTTCAGCCAACTTTGAAATCCAACCTTATCTTCAAGGGTGACTTAGCCCAATCATGCCAGGTTCATGATCTCCCTTACTTGCAGGTATCATTTCCAAAAGTGAACTCTCTTCTATGCACTTACTTAGAAGTGTCTGACTATGTTAACTGCTGTTAGATTTAAATTATTTCAAGATCACTTTTGCCTTCCTGACTGCAGTTTTGGTTAAACTGGGCCACAGCAGAGGTGGCTAAACCTCCTCCCAACCCAAACCCTGTTATTAAGTAGCAGCATCTACAGACACAGATGCTACCAGAGGACAAAATGAACAGTACAATGCACTTTCAAACCACCATGGAACTGAAGGACCTTGTGGTTGCCAAGTGCCCTGAAGTCCAATCACACTGACACATGTGGTGTATATACCACCTTTAGCAGCTGTTTTAGGAAATGGAATGGTTTCTGAATGAGAGCATCCCTTAATAGTCACCCGGGCAACAATTTATTCAGAAAATAGCTTTAAGCCATGGATTGATATAATCAGAGTGCTAAATAATATGATCCTTTTGCTGAATTAAGTAGCCCATAAAATATAATATTGACATCTTTCAATATTAGTAGTAGTAATTGAAATGAAAATATGAAATACAAATGTAGTTTTCTCTCTCCACAGGCCTGAGAGATGTCTGTTTTGAAACTGGGGACTGACCCCCTTCAGACATCTACAGTTAGCACATAGTTGCATGCTCCATGTTTTATTCCTTTCCTTCTAAAAAAACTCCTTTTACTTTCAACTTGTTGTTTTATCCCCATTTCTCAGTTGCATCCACCTGTTTTCCCTTGGTTTATCCATCCTTTGGACTGGGACTAATTTTACAATTGCTACCCATCTGTCACAGAAGGACTATTCTGTGATAGGAGCTCTCAAACATATCTGCAAAACCAGATAAATATGCAAATAACTGCAAAAATAAGAAACAACGAAACCAAATAACAAAAATAATGTTTAAGCAATAAGGAATTGCTTCTGGATATTTCGGGCCAGATTAGGCGATTTACAGTCTGTCATGAAGAAGGATTTGACATGAATACAGCAGAGCCTTTGCAATGTAGCAACTGATTGAACACAACATCAGGCAATATTTCAGTGTTACATGCAAACTATTGCAGTCAGAGGAGAGCTAGAAAATATGATCACTACTTTTCTTCTTGTTGTTCCACTGCTGAAACAGAAGATAAGAGAGACAATAAAAATAAGAGGAAATGAACTTTTGTCTCCTTTAATCATCTGTACTTGCCAACTTTTATTCCTAAGAAGTAAAATTTACTCTGGTAACAATCTCCTTAAATGCTGTGAAATTAATAAACTTTCAAATAGGGTGTTTTAAAATTTACCTAATAATTTCATGGCTCTTGGAAATTATAAGATCTTTGAAACAGACACTTTTATACAACCAATTCATCGTAAATTAATCACAACATCACAACAGAACCATCAAGATGAATTCAGTGAACTTTATAATGAATGTAATTTCTATTTCTGTAGGTGCTCCATTAGAGTTGGTCTGCATTTAAATATGAGTCAATAATCACCTAAAATGAAGTCTACCCTCACTTTTTCTCCCCAATAGATCTTCTGGCCATACATAATGTAACTTGAATCTTGAGAGGAATGGGCATTGCTGCTCTGTCTGTGCCACTAACCTGTACTATCACAAACACACCACTTTGGATTTTGTATCTGGTCAGTCTGGTATGAGTATCATAAATGGAAAAACTTATAGAACATACCCAGCTAAATGAAATTCTACATTTTATTTAAGTAAAAAGAGGTGAAAGTGCCCAAAATTGCACTTTAAAAAATCCTATATTTTTGCAGAAGGAAGCAATGTTGCTGTAGTGTTGACCAGAGAATGAAGAAAATTCTGTGAAGGAATGATGCTTTGGCCCTATAATTAGACATGGAAATTTTAAAAATAGTATAGCAGTATTTTAAAGCAAAAATGGTGAAAAATACTTCTTTATAAGCAAGGTCAGGATTTTATTAACATAGAACATTCAAAAGGCGCTAAATGTCTGCATGGTGCCAGCATGATAAGTTTCTGATAAATCCTGAGCCATTTATGCTGCCAGTTACCAGTAATGTGTACGTAGTTCTGATGAACTCAGAGATACAAGTAAAACCTCAGTGCTGCATCTCACACAGAGACAAAAACTAAACAGACTAAAGCAGTTCCCTGCTGCAGGCAAAGGAGAACCTGCAGAAGGTCACTCTGCAGCTGCATGTTGGGAAAATTGCCACAGGAAGGGGAAGGGAGGAATGAAGCAAATTCAAACACACAAAAATTATGTTCACTGTATGTATAATACTCACGCAACAGCCTTTTGCATTTGTAATACAGACTGCCTTGGGGGAGCTGGGGGAAGAGGTTTGCAAGGAATGAAATTGTTCTTTTAAAAGACAAAAAAATTATACATGAATGATAAAGAGCATTGAGAGGACAGAAATCAGTTACCTGTTCATATTCCACATGCTCCAGAGACATATCATTGCAGTACAGATTTAACCACTTAACCAAAATTCTCTATAGCTATAGCAACTGCTCAAGCATACCTCTCCTGCTAAATCCACAGCTGAAAGTAAACATATCTTGTCATTCTTCTAAAATTTGCATCTTTGCATTTATGCCCATTAGTATTCCCATAATAAACTATCTAACATGATAGTTAGAAAAATTCATTAACAATGTGTGCAATTAAATATTGATTAAGGTGTGGGGGGATGAGATTTTTGTTGGGTTGTTTGTTTGTTTGTTTCAAAGAGGTTTTGGGGCATGTTTTTAAAGAAAAACTGAAACCTGATTTGGCAACACTGTTTATAGGATATATGAATTTAAATGAGTTTGAGTAGGACTAGGTCCAAAAGGACATGATCATCTTTTCAATCTGTAGGAATTACTTGTGAGATAACCCTAACTCATTTTGCTGAAAACACTGAAATGTCTGGTAGTCAAAAGGTAAGAGTAGAAATCATCTCAGCATTTGTTTCAAGCATTTATAAATCAGTATTATTTCACCTGAGTAAAATAAGGAGCTCTGTTTCTAAGAAAGGCTCTAGAGCAAGCAGAAGTAGAGAGGCCAAGAGAACTGAGCTCTGTTGTTTCAGTAGCTACACCACTGGTGTTTAGCAACTATTTTACAAGCAATAGAGATCTTGGATAGGTGCCCCTGGGTTTTAATTCCTATTCAGTTGAATTCAATAAGTACCCTATTCTAATGTAACCAAAATAGTGGACGCAGGAATTCAGTTTCCAGCTTTTCATTCCCTCTGCAGGAAACTGTTGCTCTTTTTTCCAAATAGCTGAAAACAAAAAAAAAAAAAAATCAGGAATATATTCAGAGAATGAAAATGTTTGAGGTAGAGAGGAAGGTAATAGTTTACATATGTGCATTGAAAAGTTTTGAAAATTAGTTTTGGAGCTCTGCTTGCACTTGCATTTCTTCCCCACTTATTGTTGCTCTCAAACGGTAAACTTTGTTCAATTCTGTTAGAGCCAACAGAAAAACAGTAGAATATCACCCAGCAGATTCAAACAGCAGGAAAACAGCTTTGCCAAAAAATAAGTAAGTAAAGAAACTACTTTTTGAAACACTGATAAGTAATATAAATAAAAGTTTTGTTATTGATATGTCCATGCTATTATCACACACTCTATTATACTCTTTTGTGGTTTATGGCCTGCTCACTGAACAGGAAACCACTCAGCTTCACCCTGTGCTCAAAAGCTTCTGCTAACCTAAATTGTTTTGCAATTTTAAGAGTGGGCTAGTCGAAACTCCAAGGTCTGTGTTGGTATTTCCCAAACTTTAGGCAATTCTAAAGGTGGGTGCTTAAATGATAAAATGAGTGTGCATTAATACAGTCTTAATGTGATCCCTGGTCAAATCTTCATTGCAAAATAACTTTTGATATTGTTTCTGAATACTAAGTACTGCTATTGCAATGATCCACAAATGTGGCTGGACAGGCTGATACAGAGCTACAGTCCAGTGGGTAAAGAGGGTCATGGTGAGAGAACCAACACCAGAGTGAGGTTTATGTGGTTCTTTCACACCCAATATATCTCACATATTCTCCATGGCAGAGTAATAGCAGGATGGAAGAATACCACACCCAGACTAGGGGAAGTGTTAGACCCATTTGGCAGAATGGGAAGGGAGCCATGTGGAGTGGCACAGCTGCAAGTGCAAAGAGAGTTTTAGTTCCTATCTCCCTAAGGAAACTCATCCTTCCAACAATACACCTAATATGCTAAAGCATCAATAAGGCTCTTACAATATTTATGTCTAAAATAAATGTTGCCAAATGAGTAGAGCTCTCTGCAACCAACTTGGAGCTGTAAGTGAACAAAAAGGTAAGGTTTGACCCTTTGTTGAATTTCCAAATCTGCCAAGTCATTTCCCAAATGTAGTTATTATCTTTGCAACTTTCACCCATTAATTTAAACTGGACTCTTTGAGAAGTTTCATAGAACAATGGCAATTTCTAATTTTTAATTAAGTGGATTTTTTTCTTTTTTTATGTATTTAGATCTTGCCCAAACAGTCACGAAGTAATGAATCCGAATATACATCCAAAAGGTAAAACAATTCCACTGCTGAAAAAGGAACTACTATAGCTTGTCTATTTAGCCTACCTCTTTCTCAGAGCCAGTACAAAGTCGGTGACAGATCTGACCATTTTAGTATCATAAAAATTAGAATGAATTGTAAGAAAAAATTAAAAGTAATGGATACCCACTAATGCAGAAAACCAGAAAGTGTTCACTTCCACTGTGACCCAAAAAAAATTTTGGCTTCATGATGGTATATGCTGCAAAAAGCCATGAATAAGTTATTCTCTTGATGCAGACTGAAAACATTCCTCTGGCTGATGGTTTTGAGAAAGCAACTGAGGGAACTTTCTTTTTCCCTCTGCTGCTCTCTTCGAAGGTCTCTCCCCTTTTTGCTGTTTGCAGTTCCAAAACAACAAGACAATGACACAGGATCTCTAAATCTGTTTCCATGGTAGATTATGGTCAGTAGCAAGCATGTGTTTAAACTACATTAATTTCAAAAGTAAAACACTGCATTTACTTAAACTGCTGGTAAATGACACCATAGTTCACAACTGCAGCTGAGTTGAGACATTTCATGCAAAGCACACAAAATTATCTAACTAAAAAATGGCACAACTAGCCAGATAAATTTATTTGATGTACCATATATTTATAGTATTATGTGAAGTTTGTTTAAATGCGTTCAATATCCATGTAATACAGAAGATTTAGATGTAGGGCTGGAAAAGCGGTTCTGGGAAAAATAAAACCCAGCAATCTATCATCTAACTGCAAATCTTTTATTGTCTGTGGATAACTGGCCTTAGCACAAATGCCCACCATAACTGATATTCATTCACATGCCTCTTTCACATCTCTGAAGTGAAACCTGCCTAATCTTTTACTTGGTACTCTAATTAATCCTGTATTGTTCAGAAAGTTTCTATAGCCCTTCTATAGGCTTGAGGAAGATGCCTGTATACTAGAACAGGACAAGGTTTGGCATCATAATTTTGGGCAAGACAGTGAAAAAGTGACTCTGAAAATGTCTATGCAGTTCTTACTTGTATCATTTCCAGTTTCAGGGTATTTTTCTACTGAAGTGGTTAGGATACACCCTGTCAGGATCACAAGGTTTATTAAATGACAACCCACAATTCTTTATTGCATTCTGCCACTGGCTGAAACACCACAGTGACTAAAAAAACCACTGTGAATTCATAGGTTCAGAGAAGCCAATGGGAAGAGATTTACCTTCTGCTTTTCCACTTAAAGGGTTATGTTTTTGATGTTGGATTTTTGTGTACAAATTCCTAACCTATCACCCTTTTCAAAAAAATTTTTAGGTCACCATGAAAAGCAGTCAAGGTTGCCACAAAACGCACACACTGCTTTATTCCCTTGCAAATTAAAGGGAAGATAATTTTTTCCATTTTGTCCTTTGACATCAGGCATTCTCTGTCAACTGGCAGAAACACCTACATGTATGCCATAGAAATATAAAACCTCCCTATTATTATAAGTGATAGTCTCTATTTATTAATTTCACAGGCAATGAGGCAATGCAATGAAAAATTTTCAGACTGAATAAAATGTAGCTTACTCCCTAGCTCAGTCCCTATAGCCTGAAGAGACTCTAGCCTGTGCCAGTTCTAAATCTTTAGCTTGTCGTGAAAAATTGATGCCCGAAGGTCCAGCTGATTGCAACTACCTGGCACAAAGATTCTGTCTTCTTTCAACCTTGTTTAACAGCCAGTGCAGCAAAAGCCAGAAAATTTGGAAGATGTCTCTGCTCATTGCAGGTGGGTTGGGCTAGATGGCCTTCAAAGGTCCTTACCAACCCAAACTAGACTATGGTTCTATAATAAATTGGATGTTCCAGTGTGATAGATAGATGATAGATAGATAGATAGATAGATAGATAGATAGATAGATAGATAGAAAACAGCAGCAATAGTCTCCCCTTAGGTGTATAGCTTCTGTGACAGCACCTCTTCTAACACCTGGACAGTGTGCAGCACTTCTCATTCTGAAGGCCTGATAGGTACAGCAAGGCTGACAGAGTGAAATACATATCTTCATTATGAAAATTGTAATCTTAAATAACCGGAAGAGTGGTTTCTCACTGGTTTGCACTCCTCAGCTAGCACAGGACAAGTATTTGGGCAGTGACCTTACATAGAGGGCAGACCCACAGAAAAGCAGCACCAGTGCTGCTCCCTTCACTGGTCCAGTGCAAAGGAGGCCTAAGAAGAAAGAAGGAGGCTGGAGCTCACCCCAGCTCTGGTGATTAATGAGTAACAGAAGTGATGATAAACTGACCTGGACATCAAATTGTAAACTGATATTGAATAGCAATACATCACCCCAAAAGCCTGTGTCAAACAGTCCCCTTTTTACATTAAGCCATGAAATGCATGGGTAATAGCATTGACTTTTACCACTGTCATTCATTTTTTATTATTGAGGATAAAACAACCACTTTTTTATGAACAGAAGTACAAAAGCTGCAAATTAAGACACTGTCTTTTTTCATTATTATCCTTGTACCGCCTTTAACTGGGCTTACTTCTGATTAGCATCAGTATAACTAAACAGAAAATCAGACAAGTAGCTTGCATGAATAAGTCTCCTTCTCTGTCACCCATGAATAACCCTCCAAGCAGAGGCTCAAGTACTACATGTATTGAATAAATGAACATCCAATGCCATCTGCTGGGGTATACAAAAATATGCAATACCAGACTCACAGAACCAGAGCAACAAATGGAAAAAGGATGTTTAGGCAGAAACTTGCTTCTTCCAAAACACAACTGTAAGGGAGGGTTGTGGGATGCTGGCTGTCCTTAATACCCTTCAGCCCTGGGGTACAACCCCTGGACAAGAAATAGTTCTGGTTTTAACTCTCTCCTTAGAACAAAAATGTTTCAGTGCACAATTATCCCTTTTTTTCTAAGAATTACAGCACACTACAATTATTTGTTATTGGTTGGTCTTGATAGAAGGGCTTTCATGCTCTACTTTTGAAATCAGGCCATTATGTAGCCAGAGATGTAAGATTTGTGAGGTTACAGGCAACCCAAGAAAGGATTGAAACAGTCCAGAACAAGAGCACATACTGGGCAAGATCATACCATGGCTGTTTTGAATTAGAGTTACCGGATTAAATGTGTAAACCAGATTAAGTGCAGAACTTGGGAGTCTCTGTTCACCAGCTCTTTGGCCCTGTAGCTCATGCCCTGCTGGCTATACCATGAGAAAACTTCATGAGCAGACAGGCACCACTGAGGATAGCTTATAGCCTGATGGCTGGAGTGTTCTTGGTTTTGGGGTTTTCTTCTGCTACGAAGAGAACGAAACACTCTTCTATTCACAGAGGGATATCCAGACCAGGGGTCCCACAGCTCTCACAGTTCTGCACCAAGAAACAAAACTCAGGAGAGAGAGTAGTTCAAGCACATCCTTCTTTGGGTGTTTGTGGTGGGCGGGCTTAGACATGCTCATGATTGTGAATCCCATTTCCACACAGCTACTTCCTCATGCATTGTGTAGGTCCACAAACTCATGGGTGGACCTGCCTCATGCCCTTTATTCAGTATCTCTAAAATACTGTAAATAAATACTCTAAAATCTGCGGTTGGTAGACTTTTATTCCTTTATATAAGTTATTAGCTACTGTATAATTTACTACAGAATGGGACCTGCTGACAGCTTTTCTCCATTTCATACAGAAAAGAGAACTATTCCTGCTAACACCTATCATTCTGTAAGTACCACATGTTCTTCCTAAAATTTTACTTTTATTTCACTTCCTGATGTATGTTAATATCATCTTGGCTATAATACTAACAAAAAATGGATTCATCACTGGTTTTTAATGCAAAATAAGGCATGAGAATTGTGAAATATAGATGAGAACTTTTAATTTGTTTTAGTGGGATCTAGACTGGAGAAGTGCCTCAATCACCAATTCTCCACTTATGGGCTGAATCGAAAATACACCTCTATCATAAGATCAGGTGCAAATAACAGGAATCAAGCTGAACAAGTATGTAAGTCATAAATCGCAGGGTTAAATATGTAAGCAATACAAATGAATTCTGAAAAAAGAAAGTACACATTTCAATGTGTTTCCATTTGTATAAGAAATCTGGGTTTGAGTTTCAGTTCAGGTGTATAAGAAAAGAGTATAAATTCCATTTTAAATCACAGCAAGATGAAAATAAAGCATAGGTCTATATTTACTAAGCAAGTTGGACAAATAAAGGATGACTAAAGAAGTTTGATGTAATCAATACTTTGACTTCTTCAGATCTCACAGAATGATTAATAACAATCAGAGGTTATATGGGATTCATACTAAATAGAAGACAGCACCAGCACAGAGCAGAATTGGGAAAGAATGGCCAGGAAACTATTTACTTATGCTAAGACACTTAAGGAATTATTTAAGAAATTTCTGAGACATTAATTGATTCTCTTTGGGAATTCTCCAAAGAGTCCTGAGTTCCTAAAATGATGGAAAAAGAACAGTGGTAACCACAATTTCTTCCAAGAAAGAAAGCAAATCCTAGGATTTATTTGGTACCTGGAAAGATTATTAAACAAAGTCAATCTGAAAGCATCTTTTGGAAAAAATAGGTCTGATTAGGTAAATAATTGTTAATGTGAACAGAAAGAACATCTCATCAACTCCTCAGATTAAAAGTAATTTCCTTTTCAGCAGAAATATGACTACAATAATGAGAAAGAAAACAGTAAATGTGATATATATTGATTTTTGTTAGGTCTCTGATATTTCCCAGCAGACAGTCTCACAAGTACATGCCTGGTCTAGATGAAAATGCACTTCATCTAGGTGAAAGTGCTTGCACAACTGATTGAAAATACAGTCATTCTCAGCCTAGCTGACAGTAGTCTGCTGCTGAACTGGGAAGAGTTGTGCAGAGAAGAGACTGAAAACCGAGGTACCCTGCAAGGATCTGTCTAGGGTGTGGTGATATTTTTATCTACTGTCATAAAGACAAACCTCTCCTGCAATGTACTGTAAAGAACATTTCTAGGAGATCTGCCTCATGTTGTAACAAAGATATGTCCAACCTGGAG
Organism: Drymodes brunneopygia; assembly: GCA_013400955.1. Lineage (NCBI taxonomy): Eukaryota > Metazoa > Chordata > Aves > Passeriformes > Petroicidae > Drymodes > Drymodes brunneopygia. The sequence continues at coordinate 960,728 of VZTZ01003501.1, read as the reverse complement.
AGAGTTCACAGGAAAGCAACACTGGGGATATGAATTCAAAGTCTTTTAGGTTGGTTGATAAATCAGGAAAGATTTAAAGAAGTATATTTGCTTAGTGAGAAGAATTAAAAAATATATAATTATAGGCATTCATGTAATAAAGGTTGAAATAAAGTGGATAGTAATTTTTTTTAGTGTCCTTGGAGAGTAAAAAAAATTGGTTTAAAGTTTAGTGCTCCAGAGAAAAAGCATGAACTAAAAGGGCAGTTAATTGGTAGGAGAAGATATTCAGGATATTCAGATGTCAGGAAGCTATTGATGCCCCATTACTAATGAGAATAAAACAAATATCAGGGAATAAATTTGAAAATAAAATAAATTTGAGAACAAAACAGACATCAAAGAAGATCCAAGTGCATGGATGCACCTACATCATTGGTAACAAAATATGGCTTACAGAGGCTGAGTCCCCTCAGCAGCAATGTCAGCTCTGTGCTGAAGGAAGCCAGCAGTTATGTTCCAGTGAGTTAACAGTGAGGATGAAGGGTGGAGCAGCACTCCAGAGCACAGCCTTGAACAAGGGGATAGACACATTCAGAGACACCCTGAGTCACTCTCAGCACCATACTTCCATGGACTCCACTGTTCAATGCGAACTCGCTGTCACATTCACTTGGACTGCACATTTGCTAGCACAAATTCCCCAAAACATTGTATGTTTTTAATTTGAAGCGTGACATTTGTGATGAGCTAGTTAATATATTCTTGCAAGTAACATGTATAAACAGTCATTACAATACAAATACCACATGGATAATACTATAATAAAAGATACAGTTTCAAATGTCTGCAATGATCATAAAATTAAACACTCTCATTATATTTTCAAGAGCAGAGAGGCAAAATTCAGAGAGACATTTCAACTGTCTCCCAAAATCTAAATTAAAAATTTAGGTCCTCAAAGCACTTCCTCAACTACTTTCCAACCCTTCAGTCTCCATCAGAAAATTTCCCATGCACCAAAATGCCTGGTTATGACAATCATGTATTTCAACACTGAAATTAATCTTGAACTTAAATTTATTTATATTACCTGTATATCTCTTCTTCTGTCCAGAGCAAATACTTGACAATGAAGGGCAAGAGTGACTTACAGTTTTCCTCCCAGCCAGCTGAGGAGGAGGAAGATTTGTATGAGACTGTGAGTTCTTCCATGGTGGAGGCCATTCATTCTTTGAGAATCCTTCCTGCCAAACCTCTGCAAGAATCTGAATATGCAGGTAACATTTTCTGTCTGTGGAAACTGAGCAAAACCTAGAGTTATATAGGAACAGTACAGACTTGGAGTTTTTAGTCCAGATTTTTTTTTAATTAAATGGTTCAACTGGAAAATAACACTGGTAAGCAAAAGCATGAGAAGAGCTTCGTCTGCTTCTTCATATTCAACTGTTACCCTGATTTTCATCAGATCATGCTAAATTAATAATTACACACTGCTTTTTTAATTTTAACATTATCTTCACAAGATAAATACCATTATCCATTTCACATGGAATATGCAAAAAACTGGCTGATCAAACCCACAGCCATTTCAGAAAAGCTCACTGCTATTTAAGCCTAGCAACCTTTAAGATGGAAAACATATTAAAGAACACACTAAACTTTCCTCCAAATGATAATGTAGTATTCTTTCTAAAGGTGTTCTCTAATGCTTTAAATAGCAGTAATAAGCAATTACTTTGAGTGTATTTCTCAAGCATTCTTAACCTTGTAAGGTAGCTACATTAATCGCCTTTTGGTTTAGTAAAGCTATTGTAAGTCACATTTATGTCTAAACATACAGAGCCAATTAATATCCTGTTTATGGAATTGAAAAGTCATCCTAGCTGTGCATTGCTCCAACCCATTATAAACACTCTGGAGGTTTAAATCATTAAAAAAATGGGGGGGTAGTCCTAGATGAGAAAGACTGGAAACCATAAACCAAAAATGTCTGAAAATACAGGATCAATATATCTGTGGAAGCTTGCTCCAGTTCACATCAAAGTCAGCAAAGACATTTTCTACTGATTTTTTGGAGGAGTTTATTTGATGTCTAAACAAACAGATAGGTTTTAAAGTGAGTAAATTTATCAATGTGTGAAAGGATCACAATCAGTCTGAACAAGCAGATACTGTACATTATGTTCCAAGACTAATTTGTCCATTTTATTTGTAAATCTGAAGTGAATTCCAAATACAGTTTTTATCTTGTTTTTTTCAGTTAGCAGTCAGCATTGTTTGTTGTTTATATAAGACTGTCCTGAAATACCCAAAAGACAATTTCTGTTTTGTGATGTCAGATAAAACATATTAAACCAAAAGCTGTTTTTTGCCTGTGTATTATGCCCAGTAACTATAATGTGGCAAGATACAATAGCAAGGAAAGGACTGAAAATATCCTTCAAAAGGGTAAAATACAATGCTAAAATTTTTGCCATCTTTTCTAGATAAATACCAGTGCCCTTGAGATGTAAAATTAATGACTGAAAAACACATGCTAGCATACAACATGTCCACTTCTTTTTGATGCCCAGGGATGCAGTTTTTATTAAAAGCTAAAGTAAAAATAAAAATAATCCCCAGAGAATAAAACCCCTACAAACCTCGCAAAACCAGAACAACACAGCAGCATTGCCAAGAGCAAAGGTTCATATGAAAAACAAATTCAGTCATCTAACCACAGTTAAGGTCAAACATCTGCCTTAATTGTTTACCAGCTTATGAAGGCTTTTTTTTAACCACAGTGGGGAGGTTAACCATAAAGCTATTACCAGGGTCATGCATATGTCCTCAATACAGCAGCTAAAATGGTTAAGTTCCGGGAAAGAAAAAAATTAAAATGCTATAAAAATGGCAAGACCTGACCTGAAAAATACATTTTGAGCATTAAAACCCCTTCTTCTTCAAATATTGAATTACTGAATTACTCAGGCTTGATTTTTCTTCCTCTTTTGCAGATAAACGTTGCTTAAGGCCTTCAGGTACCGCTTCCCCAACAAGTGAGAACCCATCTCAGCCCCTTCAATACTCAGCTGTAAGTAAAGATACCAAACCCTATTCACCAACAGATTTCCCCTTTTCTGTAATATCCCCCAAAGTGCAGGCTATTTAAAGTCTTTGCCACATCACATTCCTTTGCACCAGTCTGCCCAAGTTCCTGTGAGCTGTTCCTGTTTCACATTTCAAAGATGCCCTCGCCGCCTGCTGTCACTCGTTGGCAGCTGGAGTTCCATTAAGCATTAGAGGAATTCCAGCCAGGAGCAGCACCATTTCTACTGGCCATAGCTTCAAGAATAATGGCTAACATCACATCTTTATTTTGGTTTGTTAACAGATTGCTACATCTGATCCAGAGAGGAGAACAGTGCCAAATGTAAGAGGTATAATAAAAAAAATAATCCACCCATTTCTGCAAACAGAAATAGTAATTGCTACTTCCATATTTACCTTTTGCACATAGGCAGAGATTACAGGTGATAGAATAGATATGGTTTTCAGCAGCTGCTTTCCAAAATAATCATACTGCAAATTTTGCAGTACTGTTTCAATTATCCAACATTGAAGTAATTATTTACAGAAGAAGATATATTTTATCTCAGGAGCTTCCTGTTCCTACAATGGGAGGAAAAAAAGCCCTTCAGTTCAAAAATCAGATTTTTATTTTCACTATATTGTAAGGGGCAGGGAGAAGCCTATTTCTCCTGAACTCTTCCACCAGAAGGCTGCAAGATCCCTGCTATGCTTTATTTGTAATAATGTCATGATTTTTTCCTCCCTATCCTTCTCAAACTTTTTGCATGAATATACTGTAAAGCATAATCTAATAATTACTTTTAACTAGTAATACCAACTTTAGCAATTCTCACTAGGGATTTACATCCTAGGGTAACTATTTAAAAAGGCTGTCTGACAATGTTCACCTACTCAGAATATGTTAATTGTGTGGTACGTCACCTAGCATATTTGTTTTCTTTGCTGCTTTACCTTTAAGCCTAAATTTGCTTAAATCCTTTAATTTTGAGTAAAAAATGAACCTTTAATTTTTGTCCTGCTTTGTTTCTTGCGGTGAAATCAGAGACAGTTTATCTTATTCTTCAAGAATCTAATGAAGTGCCCAAATAAATCCACTGTTTGACAGTTTTACTCAATTGTAAGATTGTTTTTAAAGTAAGTTTCTATACACTTCTTTATATTTAATTCACTTTGGATGTAGCAATTCATCATTAAGTCAGCTACTGAAGGATTAAATAGCTGATTATCTTTGAAAAGAAATTATATTTTTTATCTTACCATTTTCAAATCTCTGAACCATAAGGTAATACGGTCAAAAAAGACTGCAATTGCCAAGCCAAGAAAATGTGATCCTGCTGTGTTTGCTGTAACAGCTGATTTTAGAAAGTATTATAATGTGATCAGTCAGAAAAATAACTTAAATAATTCCATGTATTTGATTTTTTTCCTCTTGTTTCATACTATAATACAAACCGTGGAAATAATTCCTATGGATTATGAAAAAGTCATATAGTTTGAAAATTGAAGGTTAGATTGATTCCTGTGAGCAAATCCCCATGGAGCTTGGAAAAAAGCTGAATTGAGATAAATTTGAGTAAGCCAGCTTCAAAATCTGCAGAAATCAGTAGGCAAGAACAGTTTGCCAGTTTATCTAAAGCTTTGAATTCCACCAGGATGTAGTAGGTTGGATTTACATGTCTCCATGTGATGTGTGCTGATGTTAAGATGAACCAAAGCCAGTGCAGGGAGGCAAATTAAACTCTCATGTCTGAGAACACAACTGATACATATTTCTGGTACTTCCTGAGTGAATAGTGCTTATAGATGACACTACTACTTTTGGATAATAACTACACCATTTTTAAATATATCTTAACATTTTTTCTCATGCCCAGTGCTATTAAGTGGCCTTGCCACAAGATGGCATAAATAGAACAGAAGACTTTTTGTCAGCAGTATTTTCTAGAAATGTTAAACATTTAAGGTGTCATTATGTCGTTATTTTATTCAGAGTAATTTGTTATGGTTTCCTTGAAGGAGAGCTTGAGATCTGTTGCATGTCCTTTGCATTAGTTAGAATTTCAGCATGTAGAATTTAGGAAAATAATTTCAATATAGCAAAACTGAAGTAAGTTTTTTTTTTTTATCAATAAGATGTTAATTTAAATAATGAGTCATATTTTGGTATATTTGAAAAAAAAATAGATCTGATTTCATTGGCTTTCAGTATTTTTACAAATTTCTATACAAAAATAAAAACAGACAAAAAATGCATCCCTAACTCGATAAGCATATATATATATATGCATATAAAGTCTCTGAAAAATATTTAAATTTACAATACCTGAATAAATATCATCCTCAAATGTTTCATTCTGAAAGCCAGAGCAGAATTCTGGAGGTAGAGCCAGGGGAGGGCAAGGAATGGGGTTGGACCACCCATATTAATAACAACAATGCCAGAATAAAGCTGTAACTTCATTTGTGAATTATATGGGTAGCACTCTACTAAGAATTATTTATAATTATTTGTAGGAGGAAGAATGAAAATGCATGGATACCAGGTAAGCAGTTAATTAATTAAAATTTTTACAGGTTATTTTGCCATTTAACAGATTTCTAAAAGCAATCTGCCATTTTGCTAGCACTAGCTAAAGGATAAGAGAACTCCTGTCTGCAGTACTACATTATCTCACTTGCATTCACAGTTCATGAGGATGTCTTTTACTCCTCAGTATTTTAAAATGGCATGTTATAGCATGATGTTCTGTGCTGTAGAGCACACAAACCCTTTGACTCTTGACACAGGCATGTCTACTTAATCCAAATTCTTCACATTTCTCTCCAGTAAACCAAGGCAGGGGAAAAATGCTTACAGAGATTTTTGTTTCCTCTCTTTTCCAGGAGCCTACACCTCCCCCACGGTAAGATCACATCAGAGATCACTTACCTGTGATCCCCAGGGAACTCAGTGCTAATGACACTCACATCCATCTGTGCAGCTCATGGTAATGAGGTGACTGGAAGTGAGCCAGCATCCTTTCACTGCTGGCTCTCTGGACTTAGAGGTTCTGATATGGAATGAGGGAGAACAAAACACGAGCTGTAAGTGTTCATAGCAGGAGCTCAGGCCTGCATCTTCAAAACCAACTTGGCTGTGCCTATGGACAAGTCAAAAGCCTAGAAATATTGAATCTGGTTCAACCCAGATATAAATTGCTGGGGGAAAAATATTCCATCAATTTTATTGGTGCCTTAGGCTCTGTTCACTGTGATAATATTGACTTCATTCTCACTTAAATCAATTTGCCAGTGCTTTTTTCTACACATTTAAACCATATGTAGAAATCAACTGGAATATTTCCATTTACTCCCACAGAAGATAGACAAAGCTCTATTCCACAAATATATTTTACTATGATATGCCCACAAATCAAAAATTAATCATTTCTTGATTTTGTCAACCTCAAGTAATAACTGTTAGCATTTTAAAAAGCCCTTCCAAAAGTTAATCTAAGAACGACATTATTCCTCCATGCCTACACTGACTGCTCTAAAAGCTATAAAGAATTCAAAAATATGATTAGCATTACATATTTAGATTTGAATCTAAAAATATGAAATAGCATAAAAGGGCAGTAAAATTTCACAAATTCAAAACTGTAAAAGTGCAGGAATAAGAACATTCTCAATCCATTACTCTACAAAATTTCACTATTTCTTTTTGTATTATGGTGGCCACAATGGTTCTTAATTCTCTCACCTGACATAATTTGGGTATGTTCTCTGCAAACACACAGGGCTCCCTCCCCAGGAGCCCACCACTGAAGGCAGTTCTGACAGATACTCTGGATGCACCTCCAGTTTTGTCCAGCCAACCTCTCCATGCTGCAGCTTCCAGCTGGAGCTGGGCTGTGACATCCTGGTCTCAGAGCACAGACAGGGCGTGCCCACATCTGTCAGAAAACACCAGGCCCGTGTTACCTGAGAGTTTTCTGGGATGAAGAACATTTTTTCCTCTATGTTGAACCTGCAGTGTGTTCCCTGGCTGGACCATACACACAGCCATACCCTCCCAGAAATATCCACACTGCAGAGCTGTACTTGGCACACACTGCTGGGGCACACAAAAGCACTGTTAAGTGGCACACTACATCGTGCAGTAATATCTTGGAAATGTAGAATATTATCCAATATTACTATTGCTATTGAAGGGCCCTAAAGAGCTCCTGGGCCTGAGCTTGGCTCAGCACAAATACATTGAAATACTCTCAGAAAATTCCAGTTACTTACTTCTAGAACTTGCCCTTACAACACAATCCCTGCACCTCCTTTATTCCCTAATAGCTCTTCAAGTTCTCCTTTGACTTCTCTAGGCCTCTGAAGATGCTGCCAAAGCAGTATCAGCCCCTTCCTCCAGAGCCAAGGATAAGCAGCCAGGTCTTTCACAAGAGGAACACGCTCAGCCAAGATCCCACCTTTCCAACATCAGCAAAAGTCACAAGGTACAGTGCATTCCTCATCTTCATTCCCTGAGAATCAAAACACTCTCCCTGCTCAAACCACAAAATTTTACTTCCATCACACCTCTGCTTTTACTTAAGAAAGTTATTCTTTAGGCAGCTGTGAATAATTGAGAGAAGTGGTATTTAATGTAATGTGACACTGGCATTAAAAAAAAAAAAGAACTGGCAAAATAATGGTAAAGAAGTAAAGGAGGAGAAAAGTAGAAACAATTTTCATGAACACTTTTTTTTAAGATTTGCCGTTTTTCTTCCTTAATAATATTTAGAGGTTTTGCAACCACTTTTAAGTAGAAAAATGCTATTTTCTTATGACAGTTAGTGAATCAAGTGATGGGGAAATACACTGACTGCACCAGAGGTACTGAAATACTCTCCACATCCCAAAGACATTACATTCAGCAAAAGAACTGACTCATCTGTAGGCAGAAGTCTGGTTTCAGCCCATGAGACCAATGAATCCAGGCTACAAATCACTTCTTGCCCTTTCCATCTTGCACTCCTCAGGCACACAAAGCCCATGGTCATTCAGCATCCTGCCATGGCAGTGAGGATGACCCCCTGAAGCACAAACCACTTGTGCCCAGCTGTATGACCCAGCACATGCTTATGCCAGGGTGAGTCTGGTTGCCTTTTCCACACATGAACCTGGTCAGATGAGCACATACACATGCTGCTCACTGCCACACCACCAGATGTGCATGGGCTCTTGCTGTGTGACCAAAATGCACATTCATAATGGGGGACAGTGTTGGACACATGCTGGGAAGAGGAATGATACAACCCAGGGGCCACAGGGTATGATGCTCAAATGACTCTTGACAAAAACCTACAGTAACCAGAAGCTGTGTCACTCTTGTCCGTTCTTCCTTAAATTATTTCAATCTCAGTTCATCAGGATGGAATTTTGCTACATTTTACAGAGGTCACTTCAAATCCCTTGGGGATGAAAATAAGCTTACAAACCAAGGAAATAATCTTTTGCTTAAAGTTAAGTATATACTTAATGAGTGAAATCTAATTATGAGTTTTTGGGGTGGGTTTTTTTCCTGAATGGTGCTTAAATTTTTTCATGGATTAGGTTCCAAAAGCTGTTGGTTGCTAAGACATTTTATAATATGAAGTAGCTTCATATTCAGATGCAAGACCTGACACAGAGCTGCAAAGCTCCAAATTCCAGGACTGATCCCCTCCCTTGGTAGGGGAGCACATAGATTGAAAGCTTTATGAGAAATTTTATAACCTATGTTGCCAGCAGATATCAGTATGCAGAGCACTTGGATTTGAAAGGTCCTATTATAAAGCCAAATTCTGTAATATAAATACATGTCATGTCTATTGTACCAGAGTTTTCTATCACAAGTAAGACAGAACTGGCACAGAATAAGACCACAAAATATTGAGGGAAAGCACTTGACAAATTTTCCACACAAGCACTTCACTCAAAATATTTCTCACCCATCCTCAGTCCAATTACAGTTTTGTAAGGAGAAAACACACATATGAGCTGCAGAAGGAAGGAGTATGGCACTACAGCTTACAGTCTTTTGTCCAACCACAGATGTGATTTAGAAGTGCAAGTCCTGTTTCCCAACAAGATTTGGAAGACTTATAAAATTTAACACATCATTATTTATACACTCTATAAATAGCTTCATAAAAAAATAGGCAAGTGCAGGGTCCTGGAATGTATCTTAGAGGCTCTTGTGTGATTTAAACTTTTATATGCCTGTGGTAAGCAGGCCAGGCAAAGACCATGTCCCTTAGAGGTGGAGGCCAGCTCTACAAGCACACCTTTAATGTCACTGAACTTTACCATGCACCCAATGTCCTGAATATGGGCTTTCACACATTAAGTAATGGCCCTGGAGACCAAGCTAACAAATTGCAGAAACTAACACAAAAACAACTATCCAAACCAAAACAATTCCTCTCCTTTCTCCTAGCCTTCTTGAATAATACAGATAATTTCCAAATTTCTTGCTTCAGGCCTCCATGCTAATTGATGTTTTCAACATAGACACGAGGAAAAGAGTCCTTGTCACTATTGAAAAATAGCTCCCAGGGTTTCCTATACCAGATCTTCCTTTTATATTCTGACTGATTTAGCAAAATATCTCACTGCCGTATTTTTTCAGTCCAGGAGATAGGCTAAATAAGGACTAAATCTCAGAGCCTTCCAAAAACTACTAGATGCTTATTCACACCTTATGTTGCTAAATAACTTGTAAAATCTGGTCCTCTGTCTCTTTTATTAGAAGATACATGCTGCTAAAAAGCATAAGTTTTCATCATAACCAAAACATGTAACAAAAGATGTCAGACTCAATACCTTGTCCATTTTTATTTTTGGAGGGAGAGTATTTCCTTCCCAGGAAAGGATGATACTTCTGTTGATCAGGCATATAAGGAGAAGGCAGAAAAACACCTTAACACCTACTTAATCAGGACCATGAGGAACATTCTCCACTTCATCTTTCCCTGGCTTGCACCTCCTTTCCTCTATACTTTGTTTCACCTGTGTGTTTCATTTTTTTAATTCTTCAGTCTTCAAGGAACTTACTTCCATTTATAGCTGACTCTAAAGTGTGTAATAAGACCTTTTGGCATGAGATGAAAAGTGTTTTTCTTTTTCCCCTCCTCCCGGTATAAATCCTTAACAAGGTTGTCTTTTGCCATAATGAATTCAGGGGACACTATTCTTTTTTTAAGGAAGTCCAAGATACTTCTCCTGAAAATAGTTCATTTAAAAAAATAACCAGCCTCTGAACTTCTCTAATAGTAAGAAAATCCTTCCCTTGTCAAGGGCTGTTAGTTTTCAGTGATGATGTAATCAAAGTATTCAAGTACTCAAAGTGATTTTTATTTTATCATAATTAAATGTTTTGCATATTATTCTTTCTTTTCCAGACATTCATCTGTTAATGAATCAAATAAAGTAAGTATTCATCTTTGTCTATATTAGTACCATAAAAGCCAAATACATTCCATGGCTTCTCTTGTAATAGTATTTTAGCCTATTAGCTTAAAAATAAGAGTTGTATTAGCTTTGGGTCATAAAAGTGTCCATCTTCAATGTGTGTTGCAATTTCAATACTGCTACTTCCTGAATGGGGTAAGTTTTTTATTTTGTTTGTAGAAAGAAAAGCACAGGTACAGTGCAAAGCTACCTGTCCAACTATCCACATAAAGCATCTCTCATAACTGCCTGATGTGAATGCCTGTGAAGAGGGAGCAGCAGGAGACACTCCCCTTCGGACAAACAGAGATTCCATATACATTCTGACAAGCAGAAAACTGAAATTAGAAGGTCAATAGAGGAGTGTAATAGCATTAATGTAATATAAACACTTCAAATATAAGATTGCCCATCTCAATACGAAGCAAAAATGGACAATTTTTAAATCCAGTTTTAACAGTGCTTGCTGTCCCCCAACTCCCTTTTGCCTCTCTTTTTTGCCACTCACTTTCTACTCCAATCAATGAAGTAAAGCAAAGGAAAAGGCTTTAGCAATAAGGGAGTTTAGCTATGACAAGTGGTTTCCTATAAAACTTATTAAGAGATACAGTCCCTACAACCAAGCAGTGTTAAAAGATGTTTGTAAAATTTGGAAAGATGTTCTAATTTATAGCAGTTTGTGCTTACTGAATGTTTTAGTTCCTGCACTAATGTGTTCCTGTTGAATTGGTTTAATTTTTTTTTTCATAGAGAGGAATCTATAACAGTTAGTCCCAACTGTTTCCTTCCACAGCTGGCTGTAGCATAGATCTCTAGATTTGTCTAGATCTACCTTTTAAATCCATTGAGTTTTCCTTCTCCACAGTTCTGACTGCAAGGCTGTCCCAAACCTCATTCCTCTCAGTTCCTTTACCTTGAGAGATGGTTATAGAAACATGGTTTGATAGCAATATTGTAATTAACATTTAATGCTAAAAGAAATTATATATTGGCAAGAAAGATAATATTTTAACAAAAAAAGCTTTGTCTTGTCCTGGATACTGACTCATTACAAACCAAATATGAAAACACTCCCAAGAAAAATAAGTCTCTTACAGCTGTAATTAATATTTCTGGCTGGACACTATACAGCTGCACAAATACTTCAGCTCTTAACAGGCTCTTATAGTTTGTACAGGCTCTTAAGATGTAGTTTGGCTACATCTTAAGGAGAAATATTGTGTGTCTCATGACATGGAAAAGATAAAATGTAATTTTGATCACTTCCCATTCATACAGATGTGAAGACCTAAACAGTTTCAGTGTGACCTGGAGAAGGAGGAGAGAGTGTGTGCCCTTGTCAGGGTTTCAGACACTGAAGAGCAGGTCAACAGGTTTGAGAGAAGGACTGCCCTTCACCATAAGCCAGACAGGCTGCAGGAAAGGGTACTGAGGAGCCTCTTGAAATTGGAAAAGACAAAGGCAAAATGCCACCCAAGAATGAACTAAACCCTCTGCTCAGCTCAGAAGGACCTGGGGACCAACATAAGCCACTGGTGTATCCCTGATGGCCATAAAGGCCAACATCATATCAAGCTGTGTCAACAGAAGCATTGCCAAGAGACCAAGGGAGGGACTATTCCCTTTTACTCATCACTCATTAGACACCAGGACAGCCAGGGCATGCAGTACCTGCCCTGGGAATGAGTCTGGTGGGACTGGGCTCCCTTTGCCTGGAGAGGGGACAGCCCTGGGGTAACCCAATAGCTGCCAGTCAGTGTCTGAGAGATGTCTGTCAAGAAGGCAGAGCATGGTGCTTTACAGAGTGCACAGTGGCAGTACAAGAGGCAACAATCTTTAAATGATGATGGTTTCAATCAGAAATAGGGAAAAAAAATTAATTATGAGGGTATTGAAAGAGGTTTCCCAGAGAGGCTGTGAAATCTGCATGCTGGGAGGTTTGCAGGATCCAACTGGTCAAAGCTCTGAGACCCCAGGTCTCATCTCACAGTTCTTGTGCTTTAAACAGGAGCTTGGGCTAGGACCTGCTTAGGTCTTCTCCAGCCTGAATGAGACTCAAAATGCAACATCTACAAAGAATAAACTATTTTTCTCTCTAATATTTATCTATCATTGTCTTAGATGCATCAAATTAACAAACAAAATAATTGTTATTCCCATCATTTTTATCTGTGAATCAAAATAATACAGAAATACAGTGGAAGTTTAGGAGTCAAACTTTGGTCTTTAGAAACCTATCATTCTTATTTTTAACATGTGCTGGATTAAGACTCTTCACACAGTGATTTGAATGAAGTATCTGCCATGACAGTAAAAATAATTGCACTGTCAGTTAAGAAGCCTGAAAAGAAATTACTGATTTTAATGTTTGGATAGTGTCTCTCCAGTCAATCATAATAAACCTCTTTATTTAATACAAGACCAAGGAAGGAAAACCATATAGTAAGTTAAATTGATACACAATAGTCATCATGAAATGGTGATCTTTGCAGTAAACCACATGCTCACTTACACCCTTAAAAAGTTCAATTCTCATTGTTGCTAGCAAACTGAGATCAGTACTCAGCCCAAGTTTTGGACAAAGTGATCAGGTATTAATGATTGAATGTCTATAAATTATTTTAAAACTGGTGGATAGTTGGGCCTGTTGGGGTAGATTCAAGTTATGAATCCAAAGAAAAATATTTACTATGTTTTCATTTTATATAGGTACCTGGAGGAGAGCAAGGTCAGTATTCAATAATATGATAATAGTTTGTTGTCTTTCCTTTATATTGTAAAACTAAAATATTCTATCATTAAAATTCTAACTGAAACAAGAGACATCCCCCAGGTATACATCTGCTGAGAATGGAGAGAATTATAGAGACCTCTACAGTTGCTAATGAGCAGCAGAAAAAAGGAAACTTTACTTGGCCTTAGCTACAGCTATTTGGGGAGCCAGGGGATCACATCTGTCCTAACCAAATGTCTTAAGGTTTTGGGAAAAATAAGTGTTGGTGCCTAAAAAACCAAGAGAAGAATATCCAAAAGAGATCTGTAGGGAGGACATCACCCTTCTCTCAATCTCGCTGCTCTACCATTATTTGAGGGTGGCAATTTTGAAATAAAGTCTTTTAAAAGCTTTAAGATTTTAAAGCTAAAAACAAATTTTTAAAAAATGAAATGTCCCATGTTTTAAAAACACCTCAGTTCTTTAGATGTACACATAGCTTTGAAAAAATGGCTTAAACCACTCACTGTGTCCACATGCACAAAGGTCCATGACAAACAACGTAACTCCAAAATACTTTGAAGACAGATACAGGTTACATGGCTTTAATGCCATTTACACTTTGTGTTAATGAGTTCATCATTTCCTCTGGCATTTCCTTTTGTGGATTAAGGCACCATTTCCTGATTTTCAGCACGAAATAGTATCGACTGCATTAATAAATTCAATACCTATCCTGTCCTATAAAAAGGATTTATGAACTCTCCACATACTTTTAGTTCAGTATTCTACATTATTTACTATTATGTTAAGCCATATTTGGCATCAGCAAACCCTGTAACGCCCCCCATGTAACATTCAGTACTAGTCTAAATATTTCCACTGAAATCATTAGCTGACTCATTCAAGCCAGACTGATTATGGCCCTTTAAGGTTTTCTATTGAACTGCCTCACCCTCATGTATGAATTTACTTAATTCATTTCACAGTAGTTGCTAGATGCTGTCAGTTACACAAAAGAGGAAATAATAATTTCTTATCCTTTTTACTAATAGTTTTGAGTTTAGGGAAGAAACCTGAAGTATCTCTTCAAGCACGAGAGCATCCTCCTGAAGCCAGGTAAGAATAGAAGAACTTCATGAGTTTGTACTGAATGCTTCAAGGACTAAATGTTCTGCCCTAGAAAATTATACGTCACTGTGCAATAACAGCAAGATGATACCACTTTCTGATGCCATCCAGTGATATATTCTGTTTTGCCCTGATGTATGACAAGAACCATCTTTGGGAATTGCTTTCAAGCTATCGTAATTGCACAGACAATTTTTATCTTTAACAGCATGCTGCTGTATTATATTTCTGCTGCTATTTCTGTGATAGGGTGTTAAATATATTGTATAAAGAAGCTCTGCTATCTCCAGCCTCAGCATTTCCTCTCCCCCTCATTTTCTATTTTTATTTTCAAAGGATACACACCTGGCTTTTCAAAGACCAATTATTCTTCCACAGAAATCTTCCATAGAAATCTTCCATAGTTAGACCTACTTTGCTTTTCTAACCTACACAAATATTTCTTTTCCAAATGTCTGTAATGTCTTTTCTCCTAAAATATGCAACAAAATCCAAAAATACAGGAGACAGCACAGGAAGTATATGAATGATTTAACATCTTTCCTAGACAAATACAGCATTTCTCATGTAGTGTTGTTTACAATAATGGCATTTCTCCGAGATAAAATTATTGTATGGAGTAAATATGACCATATTTGTGACCCCTATTACTCTTTCTTCTTGTGCTTCTGTTATGTGAAGCTATTTGGTCAATGTTCTTCCTAGTGTAATACAACAAAATATGAACTGGCCACTCAGGAGCGGTCTAGAAAATCAGAACAGGCAGGGAAGAACTGCTCCCTGGGCCTTCCTATAGAGGCAGTGGGAACATCAGCTGAAATCAGCAGGGAACAAAAGCAAACTGTGCTTCACTACACATGCAGTTAAAATGTGGAACTCTTATGGAGAGTAAATAAAAACAAGACTCTATACAACTTGAAAAAGCAGCTCATGAAAATAAGGGAAATCTGTCAAAAGACACTAAATACAAAATTACCACCCAAAACCTGGGAAGGCCCAAAGCTGCCATCAGTAAGAGGAAGGGTTTTCTGGGGAAGCACAGCTATGCATTGCTCTCTAATTTGACTCTTACACTGCCACTGAAAGAAATCTTTTCCTGACATTACTTTTATTCATTGCTTTTTCCTAGCCCTCAATGTACATGGAGCTCTAAAAACATCTGCAGATCAGGTAAGAACCAGAGGTTGCTTTGAAAGCCAAACTAAACATGGAAAAATAAGAGTAAGAAACAGATTCAGGTTGCTGTGCTTGTATGTCTGCACTGAGGATTTTCAACGCACTTCCTACTGTCCTTGACTATACAGCATACTTTTACTCTCCTGTAACTGCCTCTGCAAATGACCTTTTTTATTAAAAAACCAAACCCCTAAGCTGTGCCAAAAACCTATGAGTGCATAATACGAACTTACAGTAAAAGCAAATACCACCAGGAAGAACATATGGACTGCATTATTTGTTCAGATCAAGTAGATTCAAATTAACTTTGGTCACTGCCAGGCTAACCAAGCCCACCTCCCCCAGCTTTGCTTCACAGGCCCCAGCTCCCAGACTCTGATGGGCTCCCTCCACTGAGCTGCTTCCTTCTTGTGCTGGGGAGAATTCCACACACTCTCCTCTGGATACCTACTAAAAATCATTCCTTACATAATCCATAAAACTCATCTAGGTCTCTGTTTGCTGCTGCCACTTCAGATACTTCCTGCCATCCCTATCATGGCTCTTGCTCATTCAGGCTCTCTGGGACAGCAGAGAATTCTTTTTCCTCTGTCAATTCCTTGCTCTCCTGAAGCAACAGGGAGAGAACAAACAAGTAGCCTTTCCCCTGCTACCCTACAACTGCCTTTAAAGTCTGTATTTGGCTTAAAAATATTTTAAGAATATTAATTTTATTAAATCTAATTTCTTGACAAGCTGCTGTTAGCTCCATCTCAGCCAGACTTAGTACATAAGCAATGCAAGAGAATTTTGCCCTTCTTGTCCCACAGCTTAAGACACATCAGAAAAAAAAATCTGCAAAGCATACACAGGACAGGTCACAAAGCAACTAGGGTCCTACCACTGAGGTCTCTTAAAAAAAATTCTGGAGATAGCCACTAAAAATGCAATGTGAACAAAAATGCCAAAATGATGATCCAGTAGGCTGAACAGTAACAATATTTCACATTTTGACAAGTCAAAGTGATTGCAGAAACAAAAGGTTGATGTCTGGTGCCAGGCCCTTTGAACAGTGATTTCATTACTGAACAGACCGATTGCCTGCTGAAGATCGTGGCTGTTTGTCTTCTGTTATCAGTGGATCTTGTTTAAAAAACAAAAGTAATGCAGTTATAAATCAGAACATGGTATGAATGGAACATGAATGGAACCGTGAAATGCAGTGAAAACCACTTCCTCTCTGTAAAAGAAAGTCTTCCTAGTAAAATTTAATATTGTCATATGCTACATACAGGCATAACAATAATAAATTGATAAAGCATGAACAGATAAAGCACAATGAAATACCACCCTGACAAACAGTGCTGTCTCTGGTGACAGTAACGAGAAGGAAAAGATGGAGGACATTGATAACCACATTTTTCTCATTTACTTTTAAAATGGACACTGAGTCATTTCTCCCACCAGCATCACATGAAACACACAAAACTGTTTTCTGTTATACAGCACTATATGATGTTTTTTTATCTTCAATTAACAATTTTTCCCCATGTCACATATCTGAAAATTACATTTGATCTTTACTCTGAAAGCAGCCCTTGCATTTCTCAGGCTGTTTATACTGCATCCTCAGAGTCAGCCTGAGCCTCCCATTACATGACTTCTTGTGTTCCTGACCCAACCCCTGCACTTCCTTAGTTCCACAGAGACCGGAGTAGCTGGGTCTAGCTAGAAAAGGATAGCCCTAAACCTACAGACAGTGAATAACATTTGCTTTGGGAGAAGGATTTCAGCTGTTCCAGGCCCCTGTGTCAGCAGCACTGTAGGGAGCAGGCACATACAGCCAAAGACCTTCTCCTTAATGCCAGAGCAACCTCACCCCTTGGTCCTGAATTTGTTAATTGAAACAAATCGCAGAGCAGACTGAAATTCATCAGCATGGCAGAACTTCTGATTCCTTTGAGGTTTCAACAACTTGGCAGAAACAATGCTAGCTGGCAACAGAATAATGAGGGGCTTTAATAATATCCAACGAACAGCAACTGGGATCCAACACAAATAAAAGGGGCTTAAAAGGTGAAAGTAGAACAGAATGAACCATTATCTTTGTCCCCTATTTAATATTTTATTTAGCATTTGCTGTTTTATTAACAGTTTATTATTCTGCTATGCACAATAGCCTGTCAGATTGAAGTCAATTAAAAACCATCAAGAAACTAATGTGTTAAATCTCAGGGGACATTAATCTAAAATCACTGATGCTGAATTAGCACAAGACCACTCATAACCAACAGCTCTGAATTTTAAAGGTTAATGTCATAATACTCTAAACTACAACTTTTTTCCTTCTGAATTTACTTTTACAGGTTCCACATTAAGTGTAGATAATTTGACAGTGAAGAAGCCACCACCTCCCACACCACATGCAGCATGCAAAAATAAATCAAAATATTTGCTTGTAGAACAGGAAATGCAATCTCTTACCCAACCCACTGAAAAGGTAAAGACAAGCTTTGCTAGAATAAAAGGCAAGTTTTTAGGAAACTGGATTAACACTATATGGCACCACCCCTAACCCCCTCTGAAAGTTGTGGGTATATTTAGCACCCTTGAGAAAGTCCAATATGAGCTCTTGAAACCATGGATAAGAATTTAAATGCCTAATTTGATTAACACATCCTAACAGGACTTCTCAATATAAATGCATTACCATTATATACTGTGCTGAATCTGTTTTAAATGCAAGTCAGATACAATCTGGTTTTGCTTCTGCCAGCTGTTGTAATTTCTATACACTAATTATGCTATCTTAAAATTAAGGATTTAAACAAATGTGAATGGTATGTTGGAGAATGTGATCGCCATAAAGCAGAGAAGATACTGTTACAGGAAAACATTGTAAGTACCATTTATCTCAAAACCTGGGATGTAAATTCTTGGGGGAAAATTTCTGTAAGCTGTCCACAATGGCTTACAAGTTTTGCTGTGAACTAACCATACAACCCACAATTTAAATCTGTACAATATAGGATGAGACATTCTTGGTTAGAGATTGTTCAAAGAAATCAAAGGCTGAACCATACGTTTTGGTTGTTTATTATGGAAGAAGAGTATACAACATTAAAGTACGTTTTCTGGAAGAAAGCCAACAATACGCATTGGGAACAGGGCTCAGAGGAGAGTGTGTAAGTAAAATCCCACCTGCTGTCACAGTCTATAGCTTTTATGTTGGGCTTCACAAGTTCTTAAGACTAAATATTAGTTACAAACTCTCCCACATAACAAACTTGCTGTTTCATTAAAGTTTATTTCACAATACCCTCATTTTAAGTATGCCTCAAGTTTCAAGCAGCTTCAACACAATGACTTAAAACAAAATTTTGCATACTATGCTCAAATTCAGATTTAAATCAATGTAAAAATTTCCCAAGTACTTACAATATTTCTGTCTAGCATAAGTAACACCTGCAAAGTAAAAGGGAAAGGGAAGTTCTACCTTTCTAGTGTACATATTATTGTAGCATATTTTTAAACTTTTGACAATTTAAGCAGGCATTTTCAAATATATGCAACTCCACATATCTGACAGCAGGACCTGGTGCTATGAAGCAATAGGACAACAGTTGTCATGGATATTCAGAAGTAATTAAATCATGTGGTTCCCTAGCAATGAGTCTTTCAGATATGGTAAATTTCAATTAGAAAATCCCTTTAGACGAGCAGTGCTTCTTTACATAATTAAATTCAGTTATAGTAATGATAAGAGTCTAATTCTTATTCTACATATATGATTAAATAATAAACACTGTACCTGCCTTTCACACAAGAAAAAATAAAACATTAAAACCAAAAGTCAACTCTACAAAAATGTGATACTTGCAAAACAAAATAAAACAAACAAACAAACAAAAAAAACCCCACAAAACAAAAAATTGAAAAACACAACCTAAAATTTAAAGAATGCTCAGCTGCAGAGCAAAAAAATCAAAGCAACAATCTCCTTTGGGTTATCTGCTATGTAAATCACTGACACAAATCCAGCTCAGGTGAAGCAGCAAAGACTCTGCAGCTGAATCTTCAATTATATCCTTTTCATGCAAGTCAATACTTTCCAGAACTTACCTTTTGTATAGATAGACTTTAAAAAGCCTGAAATCACAAATGACCCAAGCTGATTTAAGGCATTTGACGGGTCCAAAATTTACATCAGAAAACATGGGATAGGATTCATGAGCTTTCACAAGAGGAACAAGTTTTACTGGCAAGTTGCTCTTCAGGGACATTGGTTTAATGATAAAGGGGGAAAAAATCCTTCATTATGCAAGCACAGTGAAACAGTTTGGAAGCTGAATGGTAGCACAAATCAAGAACTGTACTGCAGGTACCATCACCTGGGAGCTGCTGTAGTGACCATCAGTCTACTGCAAAGCACTGGCTGCATTTCTGAACTTAAACTCCCAGATGATTTCCTGGAATTTTAGTATGACTTAGGAGAAAGCAAGTTTAGTTTTCCATGGTTCTTAAATTGTTTAGTCTTCCTGTAATGCTTCTAATACAAATAGACTCAGAACAGAAACAATGACAGAAATAAGGCACACTACAGCATAATGTAGTATATTTATATCGTCACTAGAGAATAAAGACATAGGACTAAATTTTCCTTATGTTAACAGCTTTAACAATTAAGGTAACTGGAAAATTACTTGAACAGTACATGAACAATTTTTACTGGACTAAAAGGAAGGAGAACACAATCCCTCCCACCTCAGGAAATACCAAAATATATGACTTTGTTGTTTGTTCCAACTTCTGCACAGACAGTACCTATCTTAAACAGTGGGTCTGGACTGACAAGTCAAATTGCAAAGTACAACTCCAAAATAAGGATTCCAAGCATCTAGTTAACAACATACAGTGCATCCAAGACTTGGCTCTACCAGGCCAAATCTGTAATCATGACTCCTTACCTTGGGCCTTCTTTGAGGATTCTTTCTCTTTAACTCAAATCTTCCCATAGATCAAGCACAACAGATAAAAACAGAATTGCTTTGCTGGTCAACTAAGTGTTGAACCAGGGAATCACAAACCTGGCAATCTTCCACTCCTATGTATTACTCTCAGCAGTACACATGAAAAAAAGAAAACGTGCAGCAATGAAAAATCAGTGGCACCAACATTGTTCAGAAGAGCTTCTTCCATCTCCATCTCAGGCAATCTCAAAGGATTCCCCAAAAAGGCCCTCTCTTGAAAACTGTCACCTCAATTTTTGCAGCTTATCTAAGGCTTTTTTCCAAAGAAAGTGAAAACACCTTGCTTCAGTGACTTTGAACATAAGCAAAGACAAAACAGCAAAGTAAAACAAATGCATGTGAGTAAAAATTATCAAAACAAAACTTTAAAAAATTACCTTACTGGCTTTGAGATCAAATAACTTTCATCTTAATACAGGAAGAGTTTCATTAAATCACATCCTTAATAAGATTCTGTTGTCATAAACCAGGTGTGAATCAGGTGGGGGAGAGAGGCACTACCATGAGACACCACCAGGTGTAAAATGAAGAGCCATGCTTGCAGTAAATATTATAAAAATAGGTGATAAGTATTAATGTCAAAGTAAGCTTTCATTACTGCATGCAGTTCTGGTAGTTTAATACCAATGAGTCCAAAGAATAGCTCAAGTGAAAAACACTGATATGATGACAGCTTTGTGCTGTGATGAGAGCTGAGAAGTCACACACAGGGAAAAGAACTATTTAAACTGAAGGACTGCTGACCATTGGAATAGGGTGCTTCCACTAGGTCAGATGAGAATAAACACCTTGGATAGCTTTCTGTTGCTGTTTGATCAGGTCAGCAACCTTGAACCAGACCTTTATCTCTTCAGGACTTGCTTAGAGAATGTCATTTTTTTGGGCATGAGAGAACAAGATGCCTCTTGTTCCATACTTCAAAGGGATTCTATAGCAATTGTTTCAAAAAACTGAATGGGAAAATAAAGTGTACATTTAATAAAGTACATTGAAACTTGCAGTGTAAAATATCATGTACTGCTAATTAAGCACAACTTGTGGCAGGAAAAAGTCAGTAACAATTTATAGTTGCTTCATTGTTTCAAGATCTATCATCACATCTGGCATCACAAACTTTATAGGTGATTCTGCATTATCAGGGCTTAGACATGCTTCCTTTTTGCCTTAAGGAGCTAGTTGCTTTGTCCTGCACAAGACAGAGACACAAAAAAGAAATAGGAGGATCAAAATACTGTGCTTTTCCTTTTAGAATTGCTTCTACATATTCATAATTCCATGCAAAATATTATCTATTTTTAATGCTATCATTTGCAAGTATTTTAATGTTATAGATTAAACCATGTAGCAATTGCATTTTCAGTCACTGATTACTATCTTCCCCCTCCCAGAAATTTAATTCTGTGGAAGAGATCATTGACTTCTACAAATCTGTTCCCATAACGCTCATTGACGGAAAGGATCAGACAGGAAACCACAGAGAACAATGCTACCTCACACATCCATTCAAGTCATGCTGACGTTTTCTGCCTTATTGTCACTGATTCATTGGTACAGATATAAATGGAACAGTTATTTAAATGTCTCGAGAATCAGATTCGCCTTTTGAGCAAGGAGCTCCACATAATATAATGAAGCATTCTACAGATCTACTCCATTTTTATATTATTGCATTTTCACTTTGAGGATACAAGTAAAGAATATGTCAATGTATTAATTCCCAGGAAGGTGTTGAGAATGACTCCTGATATCCTGACAACAACTGACCAATTTGCTTATCTTGCACTCTACCTTCTAACTGAAGATGAAAATGAAACTCTCCCCTGCTTACCTAAATGTCACTGAAACTCCGCTAAGTAGCAAGACCTAATAAAGTATACCACAGTCATTAAATAAATATTCTTGCTTTTAAAAATACACAGGAAACACTGTGTGTCAGAGTTCTCACTAACAATTTCATGTGGTGTGCATTTGTTTGCTCAACAACAAGCTGTGCTCAGCTGCCACTGAAGTTGGTGTCAGCTGATGCTTATAGGCATTGGAGATTTTAAACCTAGCTGCAATTATGCAAATTCTATTACTCAATGAGCACTTATTCTTTAGCTTAAGTAGCAGATACTTGTATTCCATACCTGAGCCTTCAAATACTTACATAGTAGGACCATTATACAAATAGACACTTTGAATTCACACCATGTGCAAATGTAGAGATAAAAATCAGTAGGAAGAGTAGATGTACTTCAAAATCAGCAAGAAAACATGCTCCAGTGTGTATGAGCAAAGAACAAGAGAATGTGATTATCTTTCCAGAAAAAAATAACCAGAAATACTTATTCATACAATTTGAGTTTTGGAAGCCTAGCTAAATTTTGTATGTATATGAAGGCAAACTACAATTCTGTGTTGTACATGAAGGGATTTTTCTGCACATCATCGATAATCTTCCCAACCACACTCAGAATTTTGACTAGGTTATTGTAACATACCAAAAAAGGAACCTCAGTTTCTTCATCCTTATAGAATAGGAACAAGAAGAACAAAACCACTCAAGCCCAAAACCACAACATTCCAACCCAATTTACGATGTACTATGTAGTGGCACAAACTAGCTCTAAAAAAATTTAGCAGTTGATTGTTATTTTCTTGCAACCTTTTTATTTTTCAACACTGCATCAAAAGGGAAGAAAACATCCACTGTAAATTATTTCTCTCAAATTGATGAGACTGTTAAACTTGAAGGAAGTTATTCTGTGATAATTTTATCTAATAAAAGTAACAAAACAGAAGCTGCTAAAATAGAGTTTGAAAGAGTCCATAAAAAAAAGCATGACATAATCGGCTTTAAGAATTTCATAACCACAATACAATTTAACTTACAAAAGGTTTTCATGTTGAAACAAAAAAAATTCTAAATTAAAAACCATAAAAAACCCAAGGCTTAACAATTTAGATTATGGCAGCAAAATACAGAGATTTGCAAATGTTTACTAAAGTAAACAGTAAACTTGCTTAGAGAAGACAAGCATTACTAGTGTACTTAAACCACCCAGAGTTCATAAAACTGAGCAGCAACACTTCTTCCATCCCCCCCATAACAGCTTTCATAAGCAATGTTCTGATTTTGCCAATGACAATGCTTACAAACCAAATTCAAAACTATTTATTTGGTAGCTCCTACAGAAACAAAATTAATTCAATCAGTAACCCGGATTGAAAGAATTAAAACAAAGGAGGAATGCTGAACTTGGGTTTTTTTGTTTTAACCATTTCAGTATTTATTGTATATGATACACCGTAATTTTAAAATGGAAACTATTTTCACCATTGAAAATGCAAATAGCACTGTTAGGTTTGGCATCAAAGTATAGGAAGTGAAAAAAAACCCCTCTACTGTACCCATCTAAAAAAATATAATTCCATTTGAATACAAAATGAGAACTGTCATTTCCTTATTATTGACAAAACAGGAAAAACAAAGTTTGTTCTGTGGAATAGGTTAGTCTGATACAAATGATACAAAAATTTTCCATGTGTACACGATGAAAAAAACCTGACTTAAAGCACCAGCTATCTGAAGGATTTTAACACTGTATTGCAAAATTATGGGAAAGCAATAAGTGGTTTTGAAAATAAAGCTCAGTCAGATGTAGTCTTAAAATATTTACATTTCAATGTAGATATGATAAATATTTTATCAAAACAATGTATAATCTGCTGGAGTATATAAAAAAATATTCCCAGCTAAACTGTTTACAAAAATGCACCATCAGTGAAAAGAGTTAGGGACTACCAGTTTACCAGAGAAGTCCCAGTTCAAACATAGAACACACATCCAGCATTAGAGTTAGTATTGATTTTCATACTCCTAAAACTGTAACACATTGATTTAATTTTAAGTATGTGCTTCAATATACTTCATTCTATATGACTATATGAAATGATTTAAAATTGACAAGATGAAGAGAAACATCCTTAGCTCACATACTGAAACAGTAACTTCAGTGTCATCCATCCCTCTTTTTTACTAAAAAACAGTAATTTGGCCCTGATTTAGAGAAGTGTTTGAGCAACTGAGCAATGTTTACACTGCACTGAAGTCAGTACACATTAGACATAACCTGTAACTAGGCACATGCTTGTAAGAATTTGAGGCCTACAAAAAATAAATTGTAACAACATCTAAATTCTTAAGCACAATGAAAGATTGCACTGAAAATCTGGTTCAACACTGTCAATGTAAAAGCTGTGCAACATGGCTTTTCATTTTGAAAAGTCTTCACCTTCAACAAGTTCCCCCGTAAATAAGATCAACAACTAGAGTTCTAACCAAATACTGAGTTCTGTAAATGCCTGTATCACACACAAGGTGTTAGAGGGTTTATGTTTGTCTAATACTATTTCTGAACAGCCTTGAGACCACATAGAGAAGTGCTTTTCACTATCAGCCCAAGCCTGATGGTATCTCTGGCTTGATGGTACAGAATCCT
This sequence comes from Drymodes brunneopygia, assembly GCA_013400955.1. Classification (NCBI taxonomy): domain Eukaryota; kingdom Metazoa; phylum Chordata; class Aves; order Passeriformes; family Petroicidae; genus Drymodes; species Drymodes brunneopygia. The sequence goes on along the minus strand of VZTZ01003501.1, from coordinate 935,700 downwards.
GACAGTGTTCTGCTCCCTCACATCTACACAATACAGTCTAGGTAAAGACTAAGTACTAAACAAAATCAAATTTTTTAGTGCTATCTGACCTAGCAGGAGTAACTGATTCCACAGATTTTTCATTTACACCCTTTTATCTCCTCTGAAGTCAGCAGAAGTGTTTTTATTTCACTGAAACAGAGCACTTGCATTTAAATTTTACTTTTTATGCATAGTGCCTAATTTGCCACTAAAACCTATGACATACACTTGCTGTCCATGGAGGACCAAAGGTGCATTTCCGTACAGATGTGCTTGATCTCTGAAACACCATGCTGTAATAAAGCAAACTAAATCCTGTTACATTTACAAAGATCTCATCATCTAAGACTTTAATCCATACAGACCTAGCACAAACCACATACAGCACAGTATCTTAAGGTAACTAGAAAGATGTTTGCATAGCAAATCTTCAAATTTCTCCTATGGAATAGATGAAACTGACCTCCAACATAAATTTCAAACACAAGAGTGCAAAGTAGTGCTTAATCCTCACTATCAGCTTCTCTATCTCTCTGTACCTCTACTCTCTCCTTCACTTTGCTAACAGTAGAGGACTTTTGGCAAAATAAAGCAGTTATTTCCATCCTCCATTCCAAGCAAGTTAGTGGCACTCATTAAGCAAGAGCGGAAACCTCCCCTAGGCTCTCACTTAATGTTTTCTGGCTTGAAGAGAAAGAACATCCCAACCCTTGGTTGCCTCTATTAAGTGCCTCTGTCCATGACTTATCCATTCTTCTTGGTCCATATATACTCTTCCACAAAACCAACACTTAAACAGACACTGAAGTGCTTCAGCTGGTGAAGTTTCCACCACTTGGTAGTTGTTTTTATGGGTCTTTTTTAGCTTCATTTTTAGCATACTCTGCTTTTTTGCTTGGTTTCCTGTCTCAGCATTCTGAAGAGTAAGACGTTTTCGATAACGTTTGACACCAAGACAACTACTTGTCCTTTCTGACAGAACTACTTTCAGGACTTGACCTTTATACTTGTTGATAGTCTTCATGACATTAATTATCTCTGGTGAATCAACATCAGGATGGTTTAGTACCACAACTGGCTGATTACGACGAGGGCATTTTATCAACTGATTCGTTTTCAGAGGAACAAGTCGAAGGCGTCTTGCTGTCAACAGGTAGGACATATCAGCACTTGAAGTGCTTTCCGACTGAGCTCTTGTTTTCCTCTTAGGAAGTTCTCTGAAGCTTGCTTGTTTTGCCTTATTTTTGGGACCTGGTTGACTTTTTGAATAGGGCTTGCTTTGCTTGCTCACATCACTGCTTTTTTGAAATGGTACACCAGCTTGCTTGCTGTTATTTTTAGCACTTGCCTCTCGCTTTGGTCTTTGCCTGAGTGATATAGTTCGGGACTCAGCACTTGATTCGCTCTGAGCAGGCAAACATGGCAAATTACTAAGTGTCTCAGAAACACTGATGGGGACCGGGCGAGGCAGAAACATTTCATTGCAATGCACAGGAGCCGATGTTTCACTCCTGTTTTCTATTCCACACGAGCTCTGGCTGCTAGTAGCATTCACCACTCTCAGCATTGTCCCTTTGGGGATAAACACTGGGGTAGCAACATGGGAATTTTTAGTTACCCTGTTTTTAGAAGTTCTTGCACATGTAAACAGCTGGTCTTCACTGTGTTCTTCACTACTAATCACACTTCTGCCATGCGCTTCAGACAAAGTCGCAGATTGCTCCACTTCAGAGGCACAAACAGCTCCCTCACAGCTTGCTGAACTTTGTTGAGGCAAAAGCAACTTTTTACTAGAAGCCTGACATCTCAAGGGCATGGATTTCATGTTAGGTTCAGCAGCAGACATGAGTTGAGCAATCTTTCTACACAGCAATGTTGCAGATTTCTTCCTGCGTGTTGAGTCATCCCATCTGACATCCTCTGGAACATTTTCAGTCCCAGAGCTAAGAGAAAATACAGATGAAATAACAGGTCCTTCAAAAGGACTGCCTTTATTTTCCATCTTCTGTAGTTCTAGTGATTCCACAAGATGACTATTCTTTTGACTTACGGTTTCAACTCTCTTTACTTTGCTAAAGCCAAAAGTTATATCCTCAAAAGGTGGAGTTTTAGTAACACGGAAGTTTTTACCTTCTTCAGAAGACGTAATAGATTTTTTATCAAAACCTTTTCCAGTTAAATGTGCCTCAGCAGAGCTGACTGGTAGACTCCTACATTCTTTGTCAACCCTCATCACAGACAATGGATCCTTTTCTTTATGGACAGCAGAAAAATTTTTGCCCTTCTGAGCAGTTTCTACTGAAATATTCTTGGAACTTCTACCTTCAGAAACACAAGTGTATTTTGGATGGTACATATCCTCACCTTCATAACAATACAGATCACTATGCAAGTTATTTTTTCCATGTACTTTCCCCCTTGAGGATTTAAGGTCGCTTTTTTTTTCAGTACTGTTCATTACCAGAGATGGAGAACAAAGTTCTATAACACCTGAATGAACATCAATACCTTTCACCAAATGAAAGCACAATTTTGATGTATCTTCCCTCTGTATAGATACAGAGCTACAGTCTGAGAGTTGAGAATCAGAAGTACAAAAACATTCAGAATTCTTGTCATACGTACTATCCAAATTAAGCTGGTTACTAACACTGGATGATTTGTTTACATTCAATTCCATAGTTAGTAACTCATTTTGACACACAGATGTTTTTTTCACTTCTGCAGATCGTTCTATACCTTGATTCTCCAGTTCCTCTTCAGGAGAGTTCACAGGTTTATAAGTTGCTTCTTTCATAGGAATTAGTTTAAGAACCAGTTGTTGTGCTCCATTCACTATTTTAAGCTCTACTATCTGAGCTAAACAGTTGGAAGGAACTACAAGTTCAGATGGTGCAATTACTGTTAAAGGCATCCCAGGTTGTAAAGGCCCTGTTTTTGGAGAATAAACCTCAACCTCCACACTTTGATTCTCACATACACTCATTTCAGATGGCTCAAATATTGTCTTATCCTGGACTGAGGATGTGTTTATGCTACATTCCACATTTTGAGATGAGCAGACTGTTTTAGCTGCTTTACTTGGAATCTCACAAACCATATTTGAAGACAAATTTGAAAGTTCATTTCGGAAAGGAATTTTATTGTATTTCTGCTTTTTACATAAAGTGCTTTGACTCTGCTTCTTTTGTTTGTGGTTCATGAGAGTATTTGACAGCCGTTTTCTAGGTGTTTCATGTACTCTTCTTGTATGTTTAACTATATAGTCATGTCTAACAGCACCATATTCACAGTACTCACACTGATATGGAAAGGTTCCAGTATGTTTCACCAAATGTCTCTGGAATTCTCCTTTGGTGTAGGATACACAACTACAGTGGGAACAAACAAACTTAATTTCTTCATGTTGCCCTATATGCTTTTTATACTGTAAAGGATCCTTTGTTGAAAATCTGCATTTATCACAGTAGTATTTACCTGGCAGAAAATTCTTTACTTTAAATGCTTTCTGGGTTTTACTTGGGGTTTTTCTTTCAGGTTTTTCATAGTCTGCAGCATTGGCACCCTCAGGAACAAAATCAAAAGCTGGTGGTTTAAAATGACTGCACTTCTTGCAGATGAAATTTTTGTCTTCAGTCCACTCAAGCTTCTTATGCTTTTCTATATCTTGCATTGAAATTTTCTGAACATTTCTGCATTTTATACAGCTTATCAGTGACAACTTATTGTTCTCAGCCTCAGTTCCTTGGTAACAGCAGTTTTGGTCATCCGCCCCTTTTGACAGATTTGTTTTAACATCAGATTGCTTTGGAGATGTAGTTAAGGAATTATCTTTATCATTAACTTGGCCAGGGTACAATCTTGGTAAAATTTCCCTCATTTTTTTCAACTGCATGTCAGAGGAAGCAACTCTGCACCAGTTTCATTAAACACAGCAGCAACAGACAGAATGTTTCCTTGGTATTAGTCTTGTGTATGTTGCTTATCAATCAATCATTCAGGCCAACAATCTGCAGAATATAAGCTTTGGAAGAAATGGTGTCCAAGCAACTGCATCCATATTATATTCCATGTTCTTAGTCAATCACCTTGCAGCACTAAAGAATAAAAGGCAGAAGATTAAGTCAGTTACAAGTCACTGATCACTGAAATACAATGTACTAATAATTGAACTATTATTATGTGGACTACAGCTGAATTACAGAGTGCAAGTCTACTGTTAATACACCACTGATTGTATTCTGCACATACAACCAATAGCTCTAAAACATACCAAATCAAATAATCCTTTAACATTTGCTCTCATTCAAAATGTTCCCAAATTCATGTAATTACCTGCTATGCATCAAAACCTGAAGAGTTCATGGTATTTCTCTCATGTCATGAAAAATTTTACACTTAAGAAACATATTTATAAGCCAAATAAGATACTTGATAACAGTACTGAGCAGCAGAATATGATTTCAGTTCATATACAGCCCTCAACTCAGGAGAAGATATGAAACACTGCAAGTGCCATTCATACGTGAACTGCAGAATGTGGCTATGATGGTTACTAGAAACACAGAACTATTAGTTTGTTTTTAAATAAAAGAATTTTTAAGTTAGCATGGAAATTCCTGACATACAGAAGGAAGTTCTTTTCTAATCAGTGCCAATGTTTCAGATACAAACAGTCTTGAACACTAATTCATAACAAGATGTGATTTATGCTTCACATGTTCTCAAAGTAATGAAGTCAAAACAATCTGTGGCTGCAAAATTAATTACTTTCTCTTCTATTAACATCACAGTGTAATCACTTCTATATATGTGGACAAGCATATAAATAATTCACTTCATCCTCATAAAACAGAACGTCAATCAAGCAAAATAAGCAATGCAACATAAGGCAGAGGGAGATCAGTAATATCACTGTAAAACACCCCATTAACATATGTAATATATTTGGCCCACAGGTTCCAGCTCTCTGTCTCTCTATTATATTTAACAGGAAGAAGATCTTAGCCTTTAAGCCTTTGGCAAGACTATGAGACTACAATTATTTGGAAAATAAACAACCAAATTAGGCTTTTGAGACATACATGAAGTCCAATCAACACCTTTCTTATTCTAACATCATTAGTTACAGACATACTGTTGCACACACTTGCCATCACAAACAGACTCAATTGCGTATTTCTGTTTTTCAATGCACCCTACAAAAGGCTTCTGCTTCTGAAGTCCAGACCCTCACCAAGTCTACCTACAGAGATCAGGGCCTGATTTGGACTCAAAAAGCACAGTGCTGAGTTCACTTAAGCAGCTTCCCATCACAGTAATCATACACTAATCAAGAAATTAAACTATGGTAATGGAAAGACATTGAGGTGCCCAGTGAGTCCAGAGAAGGGCAACAGCGCTGGTGAAAGGTCTAGAGAGTAAATCTTACAAGGAGTGGCCAGGGGAGACAGGGGTGTCAAGCCTGGAGAAAAGTAGGCTCAGGGGAGACCTTATTGGTCTCTGTAACACCCTGAGAGTGCAGCCAGGTGAGTGTCAGCCTCTTCTCCCAGGTAACAAGTCACAGGAAGAGAGGAAATTGCCTCAAGTAACACCAGAGCACATTTAGATTGAATACTAAGAAAAATTTCTTCATTGAAAGGGTTGTCAAGAATTGGAACAGGTTACCTATGGAAGTGGTGAAGTAACCATCCCTGGTGATATTAAAGACATGTAGACTTGGCACTTAAGGATATGGTTTAGTGGTTGGCTTGGCAGTGCTGGGTTACAGGTTGGACTTGATGATCTTTTAGGTCTTTTCCAGCCTAAATAAATCTGTGATCTCCCCAGTCACTTGACAGGACTAAACATCTCATTTCCTGCATCTTATGTGCTCACAGCCCAGAAAGCAACCATAGCCTGTATTGCATCACAAGCAGCGTAGCCAGCAGGTTGAGGGAGGCAATTGTCCCACTCTGCTCTCATTGGTGGTCTCAATTGACCCCACCTGGATTGCTCCTGCATCCAGCTTTGGGGCCCCCAACACAAGGAAGATGTGTAGTGGCTCTCCTCTAGACCCATTCAAAGCTGATCACAGGGCTGAGAGAGTTGCGGTTGTTCATCCTGAAGAGGTGGCTCCACAGAGACCTTACAGCACCTTCCAGTACTGAAAGTGGGCTTTCAAAAAGACTGGAGAGGGACTTTTCACAAGGGCATGCAGTGATAGGAAAAGGGGGAATGGCTTCAATCTGAAGAAGGGTAGATTTAAATTAGAAATTCGTTACTGTGATGGTGGTGAGGCACTGGAACAGGATGCATAGAGAAGCTGTGGATGCCCCATCTCTGGCAGTGTTCAAGATCAGGTTGGATGGAGCCCTGAGCAATCTGGTCTAGTGGAAAGCAAAGCATTCTTTCTTATGGTAGGAGGTTGAACTAGGTCTCTTCCAACACTCAGTGATTCCATGATCTTCCTCATACTCTGTCAATATCCATAACTGCTATAGCAATGCTGCCCTAAAGATGGGGCTCTTCAAAGTACACTGATGTAACCACAAACAACAGTAAAAGTACGTCAGAAAACTGGTTAGGGACAAAAAACAAGCTTCTCACTCTTAACCAGATGGATGGCTGTACACTAAACCTCCTTAGTGGGTAGTTCTAGGACTGTAGTAATCTTGTCTCATTGCAATGGAGACAGCTGTGAATATACACACAATGTGAAAAACAAATCAATGGTAGCCTTGCAGGAATGAGGAAAGTATACATGATCTGGAGAATTTTCTTCAAGCAATTCCAATGTGGACAGCATTATGTGTTCTATTACCCTGATTCTAAAGAGGAAAGAAAAGCAAATCATATATGGTGGTTCAGATGGAACATCCTTTCCCAGCTACTACCACTTTCTAGACTTAAGATGAACCTGCTGACACATAAGTGTGGTGGTAGGCCTATGTTCAGGACATCCACTGTTTTGTTTCAGGAGAAAGACAAGAGACCTTGATAAGCTCAAGATTCAGACCCAAGATGCTTTATGGATTTTTTTATACAGCTTTAAGAAAGAACAAATACAGCATTTAAAAGGAAATGGAGAACATCTATCCATTAATAGTGAAACCGCCCTCCATGTGAACTAACTGAAAGCTAAGTATAGAGAAGTTGTGCCATGAACATCCCTGACCACAAAAAAAAAAGTATAAACCCAGAGAACTTTCTTGTATTTTTAAAACTCTGTAGATTTCACCTTATGGGAGAACATGAAAAAGAATCCACAACATTTAAAGGGCAAGAAAGTACAAGAAACACAGTCCAACATTTTCAGAACACTTCAGTTTAACAGTTCCGGGCTTCTCAGTCCAAGACTATGCCAGAAAAATTTAACAGAGGTAATTCAAAGAACAGGATAGTAATCCTTCCAAATTTTCCTAATTCAAACAGCTATATGCAGGAAAGTGGAAACAACTAGGTTTGCCATGGTTTAAGCCCAAAACCACACTTTCATGCAGACCTGTGACAAACACCGTGTTGCAGGTTTCAAGTGCTTGTGTGTGCCTGCATTCCGTATGTGCAGTGCGCTGATCCCAGGCAGCAGCCAAGCAGCCAGAGCCAATTGCTGGTGTCCCACCCTCCCCTCCCTGAGTAGCAAGGGGAGTTAAGCAGAGAAGAAGCACCAGAAAGTTTAAAGGTCAGGACAAAGGCAGTTTAACAGAAGGAAAGAAGCAGGGAGGTGACATAAGGGAAATAACTCACCACCTTCCACAAGCAAGTCAATGCCCAGCCAGTCTCCAAGCAGCAGGCACCCTGAAAGGCAACTCCTCTCTGCCCTTCTTCCTCTGCTTCCAGTTTTCATGGCTGAGCACAATATTGTATGATGTGGACTATCCCCCAGACCAATTCTGCTCAGCTGTCCTAGCTTTGTGCCCTCCCAGTCTCTTGCCCACCCCATGCCTACTGGCTAGAGTGAAGTAGAGTGGAGAAAAGAAAACCTTGACATTGTGCAAACATTGGTCAGCAGCAACCAAAACACCAGTGTGTTATCAACACTGTTTTAGCCACAGATCCAAAACACAGCACTGTACACACTGCTTTCAAGAAATTTAACTCCATCCCAGCCAGACTCAGGAAAAGGTAAAAAAAGGACTGAATAACCAGTTGATGCTGAAGTAACATCTTTGTTGTCTTCCTATCCAGTTTTTCACCATGTACCCTGAACACTGACCAGTTAATAACAAAGGTTTTGATGCAAACAGCTCAAATTTATACTTATTTTGGATAAAACAAGCCCAAAATTATGTTTTAATTTTATGCCTGTACTAAAAAGTATATAAATTTTACTGGTTACTTCAGAAAACCGAGATCATCAATGTACACAGGAAGGTGAACATTACATACATTCACTCCATACCACTGGGGGAGGTGGGGGAGGAATTCTCCTAAAGATTTGTTTTGGTATTTGAAGGGTTGGCAGAAACATGCCTCAGAAGATGTAATTAAAAGATAGATAGTTGATTTTTTGAGTTATAATTATGTGCAGTGCACACAGATCAATCCAAAGACATCATTAAAGGAAGACCTCGAAGTATAGAAGGCGTTTCAATGGCAAATACAGGAATGGGATGGATGAAAAATGAAGTAAGAGACACTAAGAGTGTCAAAATCAATTCCAGTCACTGTCTTTACAGGAATGGATTAATAAAAAAATATATAAAAATATTCATAAATACCATAAATACCCGAATTAGAAAACATTAAAAAAATTAGAGGCCCTTTTTCAGGGAAAAAAAAAAGGCAAAAGCTTAGAAGCACATGGAAAAAAGACATAACAAGAAAGATAAACCAAATTTACTCATTCACTCCTACCAAACACCTGCAATTCAGTGACATTAAAAGGTCAGGCATTTAAAGAAACAAACATTTTCCCCTTTCACACAACACTATCATATCTTGAACTTTGCTGCTCAAGACACAAGAGATTAACAGATCCACAAGAGTCAAAGGCATTCTAAACTGTGAGTATCCCATGTACGTAAGGGTTAGAAAACAAAGATCCATTAAAACAAAGGAAAATAGGATGAAACATCCTCTGCAGCCTGACTATGCCAAATTCAACCAGTACAAGGGTTTTTGCACTGCAGCAGATTACAAACCACTGATATGGCCATTGTCAGACTGGAAATTTCTATTTACTTCAAACACATTGAAAATTTTTTCATCATTTCAAAGAAGAATATGTATATTCCAGGGCTTTAGTTTCCTTCAGTTCAGAATAAATGCTGCTATCAATGAAAAGGGTGTGATGAGCAGGATGCATTTAGCCTATGTGATCAAATAAATGAACCCTTACTTCAGCAAAGCACACACCTCTCACGCACAAAGATCACAGAATGCAGCCAATAATTGGGTTGTGCTTTGGCACTGAAAAACCCATATGTCATCCCCAAGAAAAAGAAGTTTAAACAGAATTGGAAGACGTTGGCATCACTGCACCAGGAGGATGCAGTGTACAAAATTTGAGCCACTGTGAAAAATTTAAATCTCTGTGCATGCTTAAAACGATCTTGTCTATATTTTACAATTACATATATATATATAGCCATATACTGACCGTTTAACATTGACTATCTCTGTTCAGCAGAGTTAAATGTTCTACTGACAAAACTACACAGCTGCCAATTACCAGTCACTGATTTTAGGCCTAATGACTGGGAGAGATCCAAAGTGCTTCCCTCAAGTATTACATATTGTATTAATTAAAGTGATTAATATTGTATTAAAAACAAACAATTCAAATACACCAAAGAAATTTTGTCTACAAGTATTTCTTCTTAAAAAGACATTTTGTCTCACAGTAACAGCTAATCACACAGTTGTAACAGTTTTTGGTATTTAGCTGAAATTCACACAAGGTTTTTCAAAGCAAGATGAACAAGGAATGACAATGCAGACAATTAAGAAGAGCAAGGACCATGCACCAAGTTTTTAAGCTCATTTTTATTAAAATATATACAGTTCTTTCATTCTACAGAGAAAAATTAATTACACTTGGAATGTTTATTACTTATAAAGTCATGCAAAACACCGATTGAAAGGAAATCACTATTTTTTGAATGCATAAATGAAAAATTGTCCAATCTACTAACATTTTTTGGCATTGTATGGATGCAGGAACATGTATATACTATGCAGCATTCTACTGAAATGGAGGTCTGTTTCCCTGTGGCACTAGGAACAAGGCCTAGCTTTATTTGTATCTGAAAGATACACATTTCTGTCATATCATTCAACTGCTTGGTGGTCTTCCTGCAATAAGCTAAACAAGGCATTACCAAATAACTACTATATCAAAAGCAGTATTCTAGAGAGTGCTCAGAGATGTTCATAGAGTTATCACTACATGTATGATCAATTTTTTAAATCTGTGCTGCTCATTTCATCATTTCATACAATTTACAACGATTTTCAAAGTCTTTCTGTATATCCAGAGCATACTGACTAGTATAAAGCACTACCCTACTCTTAAGTTCTAAGGCCTGTAGGAAATACAGCAAGGAAATATGGCACTGAAGAAAATGGGAGAAGAGGGGGAAGAGTCCCATTAAAGCACATATCCCTCCATGCCCAAGCCTCAAAGCACTCATGTAGATGTTAAAATTGATTTCCACAGACTTCATTTCTGCTAAAATTAGCCACATACTGTTTGTATGTGCAAGTAAAGACCCTTGACTGTAACCACCTACTGCAGTAACAATGCAGAACAGACTGCTAGAAAAATCCTGTAAAACACCATTAGTCTTCTCAAACATAAAACAGACTTTTTAAATTAAATGTACGCTGCTGAACATTTTGGCTACATCTACAATAACACTGGATCATTTATTTAGTAGAAAATCGGTTTGTATGTCTAAATTACTTTAAGTGTCCAATGTAACACTTTTCAATGATAGATTGTCTTGCAACAAAATTCAATATGGGATTCAATTAAGCCAATCTTATGCCCAAATACTCAAAAGAACCTCATCTGCACACAAAACACAGGATGTTCTATTTGCTCATGAATTCATTTACTAACCCGACAGCTCCTTTTCTTCAGGAGGATGACCAAGACGACAAACCTGGACAACAGCTTTAGTCCAGACGAGTCCAAAGCGGCCTGATGGCGTCCACGAGATAGCAAGCACCAAAAACCTCCTTTACTTGGGCATCCAGCCCACCAACGCATCAGTGCTGCCGCCTCTCCGCGGAAGGGAGGCCTCGCCGGTCGCTGGCAGCCCGTGTGCGGGCCCGGGCGCGGCGGTGCGGGCGATGCGGTGCGGGGAANGTAGAGCTCTACCGAGCGCGGCACCTGCCCGCCGCCCGCGGCACCGACACCCCGCGGCACCGACACCCCGCGGCACCGACACCCCGCGGCACCGGCTGCGCTAAACAACGAGGGGAGCCCCGGGCTGCGCTGTGCGAGGAGCTGCAAAGCCGGGTTGTTGCCCGCTGGCCGATCCTCCACTGGCACAACAGGCCAAAGGATGGGCTGTTGTTCCCAATAACCTCTCTCCATCCCTTCCATTGTGTTTTACTACGGTATGGTGCGGGCACACATTTCTTGGGCATCACTCAGTGAAGTGCTACAATGACGTAGTGGTTGTGTATTTTCAGATCCTTCCTATGAGGTCCAGATGTCTTTTGAAATAAAGTGTTCTTAGCAAAATTTGAAGGAAGAAAAAGAGGATTTAACTGACTGCATATTGCCCTATAAAATGCCTTTGATGTCACTGCAATATCAAATCGCTCTACTTTAAAAGTAAACCATATATAACACAGGGCCCGAAGTCTTGCCAGATGAGGTCTTTGAAATGAAGCTTTTGGGTACATGTCTTCAAAGTTGAACTCTGTGTTGCTGATTGTTCTCTTTGCATGGATTCTGTGTAATAAGCGAAACCAGTAGGTTACATTTTCCGATCTGTTCTCTTCTGGAATTATTTGAAAGTGTTTATCTTGTCTAGGCATGGACACACATCTTCAGGGATCTTGGATTTTGGGATATGCTCTTCAGGTCATAAAAAAAGAAAAGGGAAAGCTATAGACAGGGAAGTCTGGGGGGAGAGAATCCTCCCAACTATGATTTTTTAGTTCCAAACTGAGATCTTGCCTTCGACAGTCTGCTGCATCTTTTGGTTAGGAGTGTAAGAAAGCACCTCTTAATGGCAGTTTGGAACACTGTAGTTTACTGAATATCTTTAAACTTGTGAAGAACGTCTTCTGGTTGATAGAGCCTGTTGGGATTTCTGGAAGGCTTTTGACAAAGACTGTCAAAGAAACTAAACAGCAATGGCATGACACCAAATCTCTTGGCATGAATAGCTAGTTAAAGATGAAGTGAGTGCATGGTTCTTGTAGCACAGAGATGACGGGTGCACTGCTGTATCAGTCTCTGCTTGGACTTGCTCAACATGCAAGTGACTTGAAAAGGGAGCTGGGCACTCAAGTGACAGCCCTCTGATCACCAAGCTGTTGTGGGACCTAAGGACAAAAGCCCACTAAAGATCTGCAGAAGGACATTATGCAGCTGAATAACTAGACAGTAAAAGGGCAGATTGTGGATAGATTAAAGCACAGTGAGAAAAAACATCCTGATTTCAAATAAAAAGTCATCAACTCTAAGCTGACTAGTAGTGTACAGGAGCAAAATCTTGGACATAGAAAAAGTTTCTATGAAAATCTCACTTCAGTACTTCATCGAGTTCATAAAAATAAGCCTTATACTGAGATTTGAAAAATAACAGAGAACAAAGCAGTGTAATGCTGCCGTCTAAATTCATGATTTAACACATTTTTAAAGTGCTTTTCTAAGATCCCTCAGTTCAGGAAAGACAGAATAATAGTGGAAAAGGTTCAGTGAAAGGTAAAAAGGATGATCAAAGGTACTTTGCTCTCAACTTTCACATAAGGAACAGCTAAGGAAGCTTCTGCCTGGAAAAAAAATGAAAAAGAAGATTACTGTTGATATAACAAAGGGCTAAAAATCATGAGTGATCATTGTAATTGTGAGCAGTTACAGCTGGAAGTTGTATATGTGGATCCCGTGAAAGCCACCAGGGACAACTGGCAATTACTGACTGGTGTCAGCTATTCTGCAAAGGTTATTACGTAGTGTTATGAAAATTTGCTTCCCTAACTGTAATATCAGTCAGTCTTTGTTATATGAACATGTATTCACTTTGTTATTATGTATTAGTTCACATAATACAATGAAATTAAGTGAGATAGTGGAATTTTACTGGAGACTTTGGGTTTGTTCATACTGAAGTGAAAGAAACTAAAGGACAGCTCAGCCCTGAAAATAAGGACTTTGCTTCTTGGAAGTACAGAACTGTCCACAAAAGATAAAGGACACCCATGGACAACCCAGATAAAGCCAGAATTCTAGCCACTCTAATATGTCTTTCAAACCCTTCCAGTGTTATCTGGCAAAACTGACCCCAGGGACATCTGAATCAATAGACAAACAGCAAGAATGCTGCAGAAATACAGTTGCCTGACAAAATTTTACTATGATTAGAAATCAGTAGTGTGGGTCTTAGTTATTAGTCAAATCATGTTATATTGGAGTGGTTGAAGGGTATAAGAACCCTGTGTAAAACCATATTCAGGGTGACCCAGTTTGGCTGGGACACCACTTGCACAGGAATAAATATTTACTCTTTCAATTCTATACTTTGTTTCCTGTCCTCTCTTGGTCACCGCCAATTGCTGCAAATTTTCATAAAAGAGAACTACACTCAGCAGATCCTTTTTTCAAAACCAGAAAAATTAGAAACATTCCTGAAATGCAAGATTATAATATTTAACCCAATAATTCAACAAATAGTTTGCTAGCCAACAGGTTTTTTCACCTCATTTCTCTGTATCTGAGAAAGTCCAGACTGCAACAAGTATGCTTCATATCAGTAAAATGGAATCAGTTATCTCATACTCAACACTGATTAAGCACTTTTACCTCTCTTTTTTAGATCCGTGTTTCTAGTCAGCTCAGAGGTTAGAATGGCCATTTCCTCTAACAAATGCAAATAGATAATTCTGTATTTAAATAAAGGCCAAATGAAACAATGTCATCCAGAAAAAGCTTTGTTATGAAATGCTTGAGAGACAATTTGCATCTTCCTCATTGTTTTCCAGCTATATAAATTCAGTCCCTCCCCTGCATTTTGTAACCTTGCTTTCAAAGTAATCCGATTTCCCTTCCATATTACATGAATGCTCTCATCTTCGCACACACGAGTCGGACTGATCAGATCAGACCAGATCACAGCACCTCTTTCTGTCTTAGGCTCCAGCCCTGAACTGACTTAGAACACCAGACAGGGAGTAATTCCCTGCACTTTCCACCTTGTCTGTCCTCTTTGGTTTGCCATGTGCCAGGCATCTTTGGTGACCTCTGAATTCCTAGCTCTTGCCGGGTCTTTGGTTGCTTCTCAATTTGTCCTGTGACTCAGCCACCCACAATGCTGGTTAGGCATTTGTGAGCTTTCCCACTGAGGCTCCTCAAGGGAGGTAATGCCAAGGCTTGTTACTCAAGTAGGAAACACTGATGGCAGTGCTGCTGATTGGCAAACAGAAGCAGCATCCAAGCAAGAAGCCTCTTTAACTTCCTGCATCCTTTGCAGTATTGCTGTCCATGAAACTGGTCCTGTCACCAGGAATTCACCACAGCTCCCCAGTTGCCGCTGCTTGTCCTGTTGCCATCCTGCATTCCTTTCCAACTTCTCACAAAATTATCTGATATGAAATGCTGATTGTTGCTTGTGGATCCATGAGAACCACAGGTAGACAGCATCACATAATCACAGAATGGGTGAGACTGGGAGGGACCACAGGGGGTCATCTGGTCCCACCTCCCTGCTCAAGCAGGGTCATCCCAGACCACATTGCCCAGGATTGCATCCAGATGGTTCCTGAAGATCTCCGATGAGGGAGACTCTACAACCTCTCTGCAAAATCTGTTCCAGTGCTCAGTCACCTGCACAGTAAAGTTCTTACTTGATATTCAGGTGGAATTTCCTATGCATTAATTTCTCTCCATTGCCTTTTGTCCGATTGCTTGGCACCACTGGGAAGAGCCTGGCTCCATCCTCTCGACAAAGCCTCCCTTTAGATACATACAGATATTGGTGAGGTCTCTTCTCAGTTGTCTCTTCTTGAGGCTGGACAAGCCCATGTCCTTCAGCTTTGAAGTTCAGTTACAGAACTATAAAACAGTTGTGTTTGGAGAAGGTTCACAATAAAAGAAAATCAAGAGAGTGAGTAAATGAGCTACAAGATAAATCAGGTGCTCTAGGTGCTTCTCTGTTTTGCTTTGTGTGTTACTAAATTCACAAGTCCTTCTGCCACCAAAAACGTTGGCATGAATCAAACTCTCTACCCCTATTTTTAGTATTAGATTGCAGGCATTACTTTATTATGGGTGCTGAATCTTTCCCTGAACATGCACAAGCACTTTCAAAACTTTTCGCTATATGTACATTTTAGCAAAGAAATTAAAGTTCACTGAATATAATTTATATAATTCTCTTCATTAATTATTATTCTATCTTCTATTCATTGTTGATTGATTTCTTTCTTCTCATGCTAATTAGCCCATATTTTCAGTCTTTTTATTTTCTGTTTTCCAGGTAGAGAGGGTTTCAGTACAATTGCTGAATTCTTTGTTAGTTTCTTCTTTATCTCAGGGTTCTGCAAAATGTCCTTGTGGTTCATCACTTCTGCATTCCTAGTGTCCGGTTTCCGCAATATGTCTCTCTCCCAGGTCTGAGATCACTGAAGCATATCAAGGTTGATTACAGTTGTTTTAGCAGAACTGAAAGTTTCAGTAATTTTCCCAAAACATGTTCCCACTAGAGCAGCTTGTGGCAAACCTTACTGTGTGAATCAACGTGCAGAGCTAACCAGGGTGAGCACCAAGCGCCAGCTGAAGTGAAAAGGGTGAGTTTATTTCATTATCTCACTAACAACACCGGGCAGCAGAGACACAGGCTCTGTCAGATTTAGTTCATCCTAGGAAATAGAGACATGGGGACAGGAGCTCTGTGAGGCTTGGTTCATCCTAGGAGATAGAGGCACATGAGGACACAGGCTCCATCAGACTTAGCTCAGCCTAGCAGACCATGAGGATGGGCAGGGGCTCACTGCCTGCCCCAGTGTGTCAAAGGGCTTCACACAAGCAGTTTATCCCAAGGCTGTGCTTTCATGATCTCTCCCTCTCCAGCAGGAGGCTCAAGTTTTTGTGGGAGAGTGTGTTATCCCTACACAGGAACCCTGCTTCTTCAAAACAGGTAGAGGATAAACAACACTAGGCATAATAAATGGAATTTTCCCACACTGACATCCTGAGCAGAACGATTCCCTCCTCACCAAATCTTCTGGTTTTAACCCTTTCCTCACAGCACTTGCTAAATGTTGGCTACAGTGGCATATGACAGAGTTGAAAATTATAGTGCTTATGATTAAAACAATTAATTAGAAAAATTAATTAAAACAATTAATTGGAAAAATTATTAGGAAAGTTATATAGTCTCCAATACTCCCCCCAAATGAGTAGAAAACGGTGTGCAGGAAGACCTGAAAAAAAAACCCACTGTAAAGCAGTGATAACCCAAGTTGAAAATGGAGAAGGGCACTTTTTAAAGACAAACAGAATTTCTCTCTGAACCATTGCAGTACATTCACATAACAGCTTCTCCTGTCCCCTTTCAGGACACTGATAAAACTATAACCAAGTGGACATGTTTTTTTCACTTTATAGGCTGCAATAATGCAATAGTAGTCTACTGAAGTCAGGAAATGCACTTTGTAAAGCTAACCTATGTTGGGTGGAACATTTTGGCTTCCAGGGTAAAAATATACTACTCTGTAAGCCTTCAGAGACCTAGAAAAGAGAAATGCAATCTTTGTTTTCCAAAACGTGCACACAATGACTGTAGTCAGGATTTAAAACAGCAAGGGCAGAAGTTTCAGTTCTGAGTTTCCCAGCCCGGCATATTGCAGGCTTGGACTTTGAAACTGAAGGAACCAGCTGAGTTGTTGCTTTGCGTTTCTGTGGCCGTTCTTGATGCTGTTTGATACTTTCCCTCCTCAAGTGGCGGAGCAAAATGCGTACAACACATGACACTTTCTAGAGGTTTCTTTAGATACAGGTTGCTGCTGATGAGCAGATCTCTTCCTCCGGCTGCTTTGCTGGATTGGAGGGCATTAGGGGCATTAAGAGGAGTCAGGAGGACGTTTTACACGACCATGTCCGTTCGTGCATCCGCGTCTGTGCGGGCGCTGCGGGCTCGGCGCTGCGGGCTCGGCGCTGCGGGCTCGCGGGGCTCTGCTGCCCCCCAGCGGCCGCCGCCCGCTCCGCCGCCCGGCTCCGCTGCGGGCCCGGCGCTGCCGTCCCGGCCCGAGGAAATCGCGCTTGGAGCCCCGCGGCGGAGAAAACACACGCCTCTCGCGTTTTTCTGTCCTCTTTTGCCCCGACATTTCTAGTATTTCCACCTGCGTCCCCGTTTGTCGGTGATCTCACCACCCCACGGATGGTATCCCTTCTCCACCCCGAAGCGCGCACACAGACAAAGCCTCGCCCCCGTGTTCTTGAGCTACGTGGCAGCGCCTCTGCTGCCTCTCGCCGAGCAAAACGCGTTTGGATGGACTGCTAGCAAGCGATGCAGTGCGGCTACTTGGATTAAGTTAGTGGCTCCTCCAGCAAGCAACATGGTTTTACAGTCTTACGGGAAACACTCTCATGTAGACTTCAGCTCATTTATCAAATCATTTGATTTGGGAAATAGATTTAAGCCTAGGGGTGAAGGCTATAGGCTGTGCAATCACATAAGATCATTTGGGAACTCAGGTCAACAGATGAAAGTCAAGATGAAGAAGTGAAGAGCCAGCTGAGAGCGTGGTCAGGGCAGAAACTGGAACGAGGTTCTGAACTGCCAGAGACTGGAACTCCTGCAATGGCTTTTCAACAGACAGGCTGTGAGCAGTCATTAATTTGGGGGTAGTTTGGGCACTATTTTGTAGGGCAGCAAGCAATGATTACCTGCAAGAAAGAGACCAAAGGTGAGCTAGAGACCCTTCTGGCACCATGTTCGCTGCTGGTGGCTGAGCTGAGGAAAGCCCCTGGGATAAGGGCCTGGGGACTGTGGCCATCAGCCAGCACATCTCCAGTGGCAGCCCCCAGCAAGGAAGACAATGGGCAGTGCTGAGCATTCCAGTGTACCTTACAGCTGCCTAAAAGAGAATGGGGAGGAAATATGAAGTAAGTGAAAGCAAAAATTAATAATAAATCAGTTAGATTTAAAATACACCCAGTTACAAGTCAACAGTTCTCTCTCATCACTTATTTTGATGGCTCATAGCTATTCTTTAAAAAAATTTTGAAACTATCTAGGGATAGAATAAATTTTCATCAGGCAGTAAAATGTGTTCATGGTAGAGACGTGTCCTATAAACCAATACAGACAGAGAAATCTGAAATAGTCTTGCATTTTACACAGAAATTAGAAAAATAATGCTTAGCCAAATACCATTAACATGTCTTAATACTATCTTCAGGCCTTTCAGATTTCAAATTTCATTGCCTTAGACTTCCCTAGGTATTGTGACTATTGCAAGAGTTTTTCAGATAACTACCCATTCTGCAAAGTTTTGTATTGTCATCTATGAGAAAATTAAAGACAGGCAGAAGATTATCCCTGCTAAATCTGTATGTAGTTAAACCCTGTTAAAGCTATGGAGGTCTTAAATTGCATTCCTTTATTTAAAAGAATTTTACTGTGTGACTTTTTCTAAAATGATCTTAGTTTAATATTAAAGAAAACATTTAGTAATTATGCAAATCCAGACTGCCCAATGAGTGCATTTTTCTTTAGAATAATGAGGAAGGGCAAAATAGGAGTTGGGGGCCATTTTTGGTTTTGTTCTTCTCAAATAGCTCAGAAATCCAAGTCATCATTATTGCTTTTGTTTTACTTCTGTATCTATGGATTTTTATTTCTGTAGAAGTAAAGGTGAAGAATTAGTAGAGGGAAATGTTTTTAATCATTATCAAGGTTCTAGAATTAGTAAATATATGTTTCAGTCAAGCCTGAGAACAGCATTTTCTTTCTGCTGCTCAACATCCCAAAGCACTGGAGCTACTTTGTCAGCACAGAGTACCATGCATGGCATGAGACATGCTTTATGAAATATGAGCCCTTCAGTACAGCCCTGAGACATGATGTGGTATCAAAACTGCCTCATTTTGGATCAAAATCACATTAAAGGGATGTTTTTTAATTTCTTAACTAATTTTCTTTAGTTCCTCTTAGAAAGAGATGAGAAGATGAAAATATTTTATAGCTTCTGGCTTACATTTTTTTCTGAGCCTCTAGATGCTATAAAGTATCTCTGACATCTGATAGTTAAGGGTGGCCAATGCTGCACCCCTGCAATTTAAGAGAAGAATGTAGTTTTTAGGACAGTCTTCCAGTAAGCCCATTACTATAGAAGTTATAAATGATAAGTTTATCTTTTGATGCAAAAGAACCTGAATTTTAGAAAATGCTGCAGAGTCACAAATTTTCCATGTTTAAGACATCTGGATTTTAAGTTTCCTGCTGCTATGGCAGCTTTAGCAATAAATAGATTTTAAATACCCCTTTGATGAGTCACAGGTCTATTGAACTCTCTTTGTGGTGAACTACTATTTCATTTCCCTTCAAGAAGTCTCATTTCTCTTTTACGTTAATCATTCACTCTCTCCAATCTAATATTTAGGAACAAAGAGGTAATGTTTCATATTTGTACAATCACAAAAGAAATCTTGCCAAATTCCTTGATCTTCTGACATAGTCATGAGCATAGTGAGAGGAAACATTGCATCACATTACCAAGCAGCTCCAAAATACAGCCTCAAAAACCTTGAGTGCTCACATATCTGAACAACTTTGTAAACATCAGGCCCAACACACTGAATACCATAAACTATGGATTATAATCTGTACTGTTTGTCAGAAATAAGATCTAATAAATAGTCACTCTTGCTCCCTATACAGTACATCTGTAGATATTTTTAGTTTACATGTACCCAGTGGAGAAAGACGATAATAAATTACTTGAGATGAGGCTAAAAAATAAGCCTCTTTACTATAACCACTTTCAACCTCACATGCTTAAAGTTTGTCTACAGAATTAAAGAGGTTTAAAGCTCCCATGAGAAGAGACTATCTCAAAAGGCCAGAGATACCTGGTGATCTGTGGGAGCTTACACAAGTAATTGGGGAAGTCTCTTAGGCTTCACCATTTGGCTGCCTGTGACTGGTTTGATGGCATCAGTCATCAAATCCTGAGGTGGGAGAACAGCTCAGGTTGGGAGAAGAAGTGTACTGGGAGAGTATTAGACACCTGGAGGCTTCTGTTTGAGAACTGATACACCTCATTTCTTTTGCAGCTGATGGTGGAGAAAGACTTAGACATATATGTATTCTGAAATTCTGAAATTCTTTTTTTTCTTTTTCACATGTTTAATCTTGTAATCACCACTGAAAAAAATGTGTACTGTTGTAGAAAGGATTTCTATTTTTAAATAAAAGTCAGTTAATTTACTTTGAACAGATAATGGATGCAGGTAGTCTTTTAAATACACCTAATGAGCTTATTTGGCTTTTTGAAGTCAATTTAGTGTCTCAACAGGCATCCTTAGTGGTATTTTTAGTTACAGTAAATAATTTCATAAAATAATGAGGTTTTCAACAAGGAATTCAGTCAAGATAGAATTCCAAGACTAGAATACATTTCCTAGCAACTGCAGATTGGCATTTTTTCCAAGAGAATACAGTCTTCATTTCTGGAAACTATTCAACATAAAGGGAACCAGCACAGTAAAATTCCAAAGGAGACACTCCTTATGCTGTTACTTTACTGTAGTGCATTTAATTTTCACTATTATTGCTAAAACATGGCCTGGAGTCAAAATTGATTAAATTTATTAAGTCCTTAAAATTCTTCTGCATAAGATCTTGAGTTTAGACTTGTAGCTTTAAACAGCTGTTTTATTCTAGAAGCAAATGAATAGTCTGTTTTCGTGTTATTACTGAGAATTTCTGAGACGCCTGCTTCAAAAACCAATCTGAATGGCCCCAAGACCCCATCTACCTCTTCAGCTACCAACAGAACTTCAAAGCCCTTTTTAATAACACAAAATGCTGCATGGATTGCTGGTGCCTTTAACTATATTTCTGCAGAACTAAAATTAAGAAGTGCAAATGGCTCCACTTTTCCACTGTAATGCAATTTTACCAATATTAAATTTACTTAATTCCTATTCCTAATTTTTTATAACAAATGTTTATCAAAACGCTTCACAACACAATTAGAAACATCATGAAGTCTGTGTTCAATTCTGCGTTTAAAAGTCAGTCATCAACTGACCAAAATAAAGTATGGATGTATGATCCTTTCCTTTTGTGCTCCTAAGTGTATTCCTTTCTCATTGTCATCTTTATTCCAAGTTTCAAAGACAGGATTCAAAATCCAGTACATCTGATGGAAGTCTTTCCATTGATTTTTACTGGGATTTGGTCAAGCCCCAGATGTCAGAGAACAAGCTGAAACTCATTGAACCTCCTTGTTTACAGAAGTGATGAAGCAGGTCAAAATCCTCATTTAATCTCACTATGGGGGATAGGCCACTGATGAAAGAGCACACTAGCAAAAAGGCAGATTTTAAAGAAACAGACCTGAAACAACCTGCTGTGCAAGTGCCATTTAGTTACCTTAGCTCTCTGATCTTAATTTCTCTTGATACAACCTGCTACAAACTGAATATTTTAGCATAAACATAAGGCTATTTCTGTTCCCTGTCTTTGTTTTCAATTACCTTTGATGTTGGCAAAATGGATGAATGTACAAAATGTTGCAGAGAGCAGTGGGAAGACCTTTAAGCTTGAAGGGAGTTTTTCCCCATGGGTGAGAATGTGGCCCTGTCAGACCACCCAGAGAAATCCTGGCCTCCAGCTCTTTCCCTCTGCCCAACAGCCCAATATCTCAGTGTTCCCCTTTCCTCTCGTAGACATCCTTCTAGGTTTGAAGTCAGCAGCAATTGAGCTGTCTCCACTTTTTCTTACTACTCCAACAGCACTCATCTTTCTTAAAAGTGCACAGTCACTTAGGCTGTGTAAAACCAAGTGACTTTTAAAAGACACCACCAGTGTTCCCTCTGCTAGTGGCTGCATCAATCATCATTTAATGAATCTGTTCAGAGGGTGACTCTGAGCTTACATACACAGGGGAACAGAGCCCAAACTGCAGGATAAGCACAGCTGACAGCCAGCCCGTGAGCAAAGCAAGGCTGACCATGAAACACATTGCATGGCAAGCCCACCGGTTCTGAAATGCAGAATAACAAAGGGTGAAAAGTCAAGCTGTTACCTTTGCACACCATTTCTAAAAGAAACCATAATTCTCACAAGTTCACAAACCTAGATGAGACTTCAGGTGAGAGACCTCCTGTGAGAAACCAGCACAGCTTTGTTGTCTCCAAATCAGTGACCATTTACATCGGCTGTCAGTTCAGGAAGGTAACCCAAAACTTGGGATGGTAAATTCCTCTGAGGAATTGTATTCTGGACTATGGATCAGTATAGAAGCTTCATGTGGTTCTAGTTGATGTTCATCTCCAGGAATGGAGATCATCATAACATTTGCAAGTAGAAAGTAAGTTTGGTGGTTCAATTAACACTCTCTTGCATGAGGAAAAGACCAAAAGTTCCTAAAGCCTCTGGTACCTCCTAGCAGCACACACACACACAAATTCTATTGCAAATATCATATCTGTCAGCACAAAAGAAAAAACTATTTGTTTCAGTGTCAGTTACCAAATGTGTTTCTGTGTTTAGAATTCATGATAATTTATTCTTATGATTTTTTTAAGAATCTATACAATCTGTTTAAACTTCTATTTGTTCTCATATCAGCTGTTACACAAGATAGGGTCTAGACGTACACGAGATAGGGTCTGCTGGTTTTAGCAACTGAGTGCTTGGATGCAAAATGAGCAGACTCACTGAAGCAGAAAAATAAGCCTGTACAGAACGCCCACACATTACAATATTTTCCTCCATGCTACTGCACAAAGAGGAAAAACAAACTCAATAGAAAACCACATTAATTCTCTTGGGATTGTTTGAATCAGAATTCTGAGTGGCCTGAAAGCCTGAAAACAGTTAAATGGAAAAATATACTCAATTGACAGTGCTGTACACATCCACTGGAGTACTGCAAGTAGAGAAATGAGATATGGTCATAAAAAACATTGCATCAATTCAAAAGCCTTTTTGCTACCTCTTTAGTGTGTAGTTGCACATATGAGCTGAGCCAGGTATAATATTTTTTCAGTGCATTGACTCTTATCCACAACCTCAAGACAGGAAATATCTGCTTTTTTCTTCTCTTCTCTTCTCCCTATTGAAACGCCACATGTTGTGCCTTCAAAATTATTTATAGCCTTTTTCCCCAGAGGGGTTTCTTTATTGAGTGTTTAGTACTATCGCCAAGCAGTTAATGGTGACATTTTGGTCAGAACAGAAGGTGTTCATAGTGGAAGAAGACAGGACAAAAAGGGAGAAAAGCCTTTGTTGCAATTTCCAGCTCTGTGGCACTGACAGAAGAGAATCCTTTGCACATCTGTATGCTTAAGGTGTTCATGCACAAGATAGGCAATGACAGGGGAATTAGTGTCAGTACAGAATGTTATATAGGTCTGTGAACATCGAATTGCCTCAGATTCCTAAATCTAAAAAAAATCTTTCAGCATGATCAAGTGCAGTTTGTCAGATGACAACATAAGTTTTGTAAAAAATGAGAATCCAGAAAATAGGGAAATTTCATATCTAGGACATTCCACATGGAATATGCATGCAACTGAAGGAAAAGTAGATAGTTATGAAGGATTTTAAATGAGGGAAGCAAAGTGGAAACAGACTAAAAAATAATAGATCTAACTTTACCAAAAAAAAGAAATGCTGATCGAAATCTCTTTGTGGAAAAAAAGTATAGGGACATTTTATTTTTTAAAAAGAACTGCATATTGTCTAGGCTAGAAATCTTAGGACTGTCTCATGTGATGAAAACTTGGTTGAATTAAAATATGTCTCTGCATAAAAAGAGGGGATATTTACCTTTTGTATTCAAATTAGGCATGGCTTTGAAGGAGAATTTAAATTGAGTAGTAGCCTGGAAGCTTTGATTTACATCAAATAATTGGATATGTATTTCCAACATGCAAAGCAAGCAGCAGCTAAAAATGATCTGAAGCAAAACAAGATTTTCAAAATCATCACTGAATTATTTGGAACAAAGGCCATGAGTACTGGGGACAAAACCAGGAGGGAGAAAAGTATTAAAGAGCAGATGATTCACATAGGAAAATTTTATCTATAAAATAATAGCCTCTCTGACTGCTGCTGGAATTGAGAATTTTATTACAATGTCAACTAGGTGGTCAAGTGCTCAGGTCAGAAAAACAAAATAAATGCTAGAAATGACAAAGAAAGAAATAGAGGACACAACAGGAAACATTATTTTTTTTCCCTATATGAGCCCCATGTGTCTGCACCTTAGGTATTCTGGGATTCTATGACTCTTCTGTCCTAGGGCCTAGAATGGGTTCAGAGGAGGGCAGCAAGGATGATCAAAGTCTGGACCAGCTCTGTGAGGAGCAAGTGCCAGCATGAGAAAGAAATCGCTGAGAAGGGAATACAATGGAGGCCTCTGCAACTGTCAGCAACACAGAGAATAAATGGAGAACAATTGTGTTTTACAGTTCAAGAGACATAGATATTACTCTCAAATAAAGCAAGGAGGCAGCAAATGCAGAACTAACAACAGGAGGTGATCTTCCACACAATGAGTAAATAAGCCATAAAAATTCTACTGATAGTGTTGTTCAATGCAATTGTGTATATGGATTCCATAAGTGATTGGGCAAATGCAAGAAGAGATATCCACAGGGGACTAAGTTATAGGGCATCACTCTCTGAAAATACCACTACATGATCACTGGGTTTTGTATTCTGCACCAGACATCTGCTGCTGTTTGCTACAGATTGGTGGGTTAGAAGGACCATTGGCCTAGTGTGTCATTTTTATACTCTTAGGCTGCTGTAGTTTTGTGCTTCTGTCTTTACAAATTTAATTTGTATTGTGCATTAGGTTGATGCAAAACACAAATTATCTTCCACCTGTCGAAAAGGAGCATCAGAGATCTGTACAGGAATCTGTACCACTAGAATTAAATAAGTTATTGATACTGATTTTACCATCAAAATCAGCAATAGGCATTTCTTACATAAAAGCAGGTTTGTTGCCACACAAGCAGAAGGAATATAAAAAAGTGATATAACAAGATTACAACTTAGAAATCCACAAGCATTTGGGGTGCTTTAGCATATGGGAATTTAAGTTACCCATTGATACCTGGCTCAGATTTCAGAAAACAGAATAATTACTTTATAAATGTTTTATAATATGAATATTTAGCATATCTTTTTCATGTTATCCCTCTGAAAAACAATTTATAGTCCACGAGAACTGATCAAAATCTTGGGACACCTTTGATGTTAGATAAGGTAGAAGATTAGAGTGAGAGACAAGAGGTTCATTAACTGAGCAGAGAAATGAACAGTAGTGTAAGTACTCTAGGAAAGTAAGCTATGAATAGAGTGAGAGATGCTCAGTGAGAAGGTCTGTCCAAAACAATCTCTCCAATGTAGCAGCAGAATGACAGATGACTGAAGACAGCTAAGCCAAACCTCTCTGTCCTTTAAAGGCGCTCCAAAAACCCCTACAAAGACTGTAGTGATATTGTAACAGGACCAGCCTGGAATACTCACCCCTTCAATATTACTGGGAATAAAGTGTGTCCTTCAAGTATTAGTGTTTCTTTCTGTCTTCAATAATTGAATGCAGTTTCTTGGCTGAATAGTTTTGGGGAGGATTTGCTGCTCATAGAGCCTGTCAGTGCTGCTCAGCCATCCTGCAGTGATTGCTCCTCAGGACAATTACACTTCCTTTGCAAGGCTGTGGAAGCAGTAGGTGGGTGGTGATGGATGTGGGCTGTATATTCAAAGGCTGATATAACCTACTGAGTCTTAACATCTTGGGCTTCTAGCATTAACAGTCAGAGCTTGAGGTCCTTCAGAAAGAGGTTCAGCAGTAAAATTCCAATTTCACCACTTTGAATTTCTCTCTGGAGTGCTTATCTCTCTACACTCACTGTGCAGGGAGCTAAGGCACTGGGGCTTGCTTTGCTAATATTGAGCTTTGGGACACTACTTCCCTTAGAAGATCTGTCACTGCATGCCAGAAGCCTGTTGGATTTTGCAGTAACATCACAAAGCCTCCAAGAGTGCCAGGGAGGCCAAGAGCAGAGGCTCCAGCTGGGATGGAAACACAATCTACAGAAGGTCAATGATTCATCAGTGCAGGAATGCAGCCTTGGGAACCGGGAAGAGCTGTTTGGGGAGCCAGACTGAGCTGGCCTGGGAAGCCAGGTATTGCAAAGGGAGCAGAGATGTATCTTATATATGTAAACCATCCCATACACAGGATAACAGGGAAGTGGAGATAAGAGACACTACTGGGGAACAAAGGAAGAGCAGAAATTGCTCCAGCACCCTCTCTACCAGTTACAGAGGAGTAATGTCTGAGTAATGTCACTGCTCCATCACAGCTACCACCTTTTTCAGCTTTTGAAATGAAGGAAAACTTTCTGATTTGCCATTCCCTTCTTTTGCTCCCATGATCCAGCAGTTTTATGTAGAGTTTTATTTTATTAAATCCTCAGGTTAAGTAAATAAGTATATTGAAGAGCCATTTGTGTCTCTATGTTTTCTGCTTCTACTTTCCCACAGGACAGTGTGATTTATTACCCCAGTGACTTATTATCAAACCAATGTGAAGTAGGGTGCAACAGTTGTGATGGTGTGCATGCATTGGAAATGTTTAACAGTTCAGCAGTGAAATTAAAACAGTGAGACAGCAAAGTGAACTGTGAAAATACCTGTTATATGAGAGAGATCAAGAAGAACCAATGACTCAATGAATGTCACTAGTTTTTTCACAGTGTTTAGAAAAAGACACTTGAACACACACAAAAAGTCATTTCCAGAGTAGGTAACTGGATTCTTTTTAATGTACAATACTTACCAGTGACTGCTGACCTGTGGAACTGTTTCTTTATTCCTCCATAGATGGAATGTGCTCTAGATAGGACATCCCTTTGCTGAGTGAACTGGATTTTGTTTGTCTCCCTAAAAGGTTTCATATGTTTCAGGAAAAGTCTTCCACATGAAGTAAAGTAAATCTTATTTCCTCTGTATTTCCTCCTGTATGACTATTCTGACAGTAAAGAAAAATGTTCACTTTTTGAACCATGACACACTTGAAGAGCTTTAGTAGCTAAAGTCACAGAAATTCAGTGCTCAACTTCCTTTGCAGCTCCCATAATCATTTCTCTAGTTACCTTCTTCATCAGGCACTCTGATGTACACCTTGGAGCTTGCTGCATTTGAAGTTAAATTGTTATTGCCACACCTTTGAAAGATAGAATCTGGAGTTCAGTCATCACAATGCAAATATCACCCCAAAGCAGGGGCCTCCCACACTGTTTGTTCCCTGCCAAGTGCATGGGTGAATCTCATTTGTGTGTTTGTGTTAAGGACGCTTGTCAAATACACAAACTTCATAGCTCACCAAGTACAGGTTGGGGAATGTTTACTCTTTTATTAATAACCGACATAATAGAACAATCAAGTGCAGGACGCATCTGAAAAAATGAGCTCTGTTGAAAGGGGTGAGAAAGTCTTTAGTTTAGGGCAGAAGTGTCACAGCAATCTCCAAGGATGATAGAGACAGAGAACTGCAAGAAAGGGACCAGTAAAAGAGATTTTTTTTTCTGATAAATGTAACCTTTGACATAAAGCCTGGATGAAGAGAGAAGTTTCTGTTTGTGTGGGCCAGCATAGAGCCTACAACAGGTTGTCTGATTGCAGGGAGATTTAATGGTTTCCTTGGTGTGTTTTGTTTTGTTTTAATTTTTGATATGAAAAGATGAAAGCACAGTTTTCTTTTTTTTTCACTGATGTCGTTTATAAGCACTTGTAACTGTGTAGCTGTCCTGGCTGTTTGAGAAGTTGTAAACAAATACTTTCCACGCCAGTTATCTTAACCTAAATCAAGTGAAACAGGATATCAGCCTTTGGATAATATTATACAACTTTTGCCCTTAAAAGTAGGAAACTGAAATTTTCAATGAGGCCATTTGGTCCCAGCAGACTGTTTTAAAATATTCAGCCAGTAATACGGCTTTTTTTGCTGAAACTGCTCAAGTCAGTTTGAAATCTAGAATCACATGAGTCAAGAAAGATGTAACACATTGGGGACACCCAGCAGTCCCCAGGGTATATCTCGCAATTGTCACTTCTTCATACAGTTTAGCACATTTTTTTCATTAATTGTTAGAAAGCACTAAGAATTCCTCACATGCCTTATATCCAGTAATCACTACAACACTCATTACCAAGTTAATTGCATAAAGCAGTCGTTACTTTAATACTTTTCCTGTCACCTGTTTAAAAGAAGTGCATATAAGCATTAAATAATACAGGTACTTAGTAACAGCACTGGAAATGGAATTCAGATATCTAATGGAACTATACTACTCTCTAAGATCACAATGTTAAAATGCAACAAAAGCAGAATAGGCAATTGGAATAAAGGCAAAAAACTTGTTACATTTTAATTAAGGAACAGTTCTTACAGCTCAAGTTAGACTGAAAGCATATAAAAGTATAAACCAAGATAAAACTTCCCATCGCATCTTATTTTAGGTGGAACTACAACTTGAATTAAGCATATAAACAAAAGAACAGAGCATGTGCCTCAAACAGGGGTATGTAAAAGAAAGGTAATGGACAAAAGGAAAGAGCAAAAAACAGTCTGTTAAAATGAAATGACAGTTGTCTCACATTTCTTGACACTGAATGAACTACTTCAGAACAGAAACAAAATCTAAGAAATATTACTGTTCAGGTACTTTCATCATGTTAAACCTTCTTTGCATCAGATGAGAGAAAAGATTTCTTGGAAAAGAGACAGTTAAATAGGAAAAAATTCTTTATTGGATATTTATATTTATACAGAAGAAAAAAAGAATCAAAGTTCCGGTAGTTCATGAAAAGAATACAGTAATACATTATAAATTGCATTGTAAACATAGGAAAAATATTTGAAAGGGTGAAGGTCTTATCCAGTCAATACACAGCCAAATCCTCCTGGGTTTTACCTTGTGTCTAGAATAGTGTAAATGCAATTTTACCAGTGAGTCTCCACTCACACCCTGTTGAAAAACACCAGGAGAAATGGTGCAGAGAGGTAATGGGCCAGGAGGATGCTCAGTGCCTGCACCTCTACCTGTGTCCTACTTCTACTCCAGGCAGTAGGAGGACAGTGGGAGTCTGAACCAATACTTTTTTTCCTCTCTCTTTGCCTGTTTTCCTGGTTTTCCTGCTGTGCTGTGGCTCTGATGCTGCTGCTCAGCCCTACTGCATCAGCACACGAAGGAGTTCCCAGAGCAGGGCCAAACAAACTCATGGGTGAGATGCAGGGCACTGAGTGTTAACAGAATCTCTGAACCATTTTGTTACAGCTCCAGCTATGCTACTTGCTAAAAGTTTCCTGCCAGGGATACACTGCAATAGTGAAGGCTGCAAATGTATTACAGCTGTCAGCCAGCTGTAAATAACAACCAGTTGCGTTCAACACGTCAGACCAACGCAAGAATAGAGCCTGAGGAATCTATTTTGTTTGGAATAGAACCAAACCTTAGCCATAGTTCTGTCCAAATGATTGAACTGAAGCTGCAGTGCATTTGAAAAAGAATTTAGGATTGCTATTAAATAAAGATTGAATATTGAAAACCTTCTTGATGAGGACAAAATGTCAAATAAATGTGAAGTTGCAGTCAGGACACAGCTGTGGAAAGTTTCTTCAATTTAAGTCACTGATTGAGCTGTGGGAAGTAAAACAGTGATTTCAGTTACTTCCCCAAAGAGGAAACTGGAATGAGAAGTCAATATAACAAGTCCTTTGTTTACTCCCCAACTCCTCTAAACATGGCTCAAGAATGAGGCAAAATTTGCAGTTAATTACAGATGATTGAAAAGTGAAAACAAATTTAAAAGTATGCCAAACAAAGCAGAAACCGTACACAGTATCTGGGGAGGTGGTCAGGAAGATCCAGTTAAGCATCACAACTCAAGAGGCAGCTGTAGCAGCGATCAGTTCGTCTGTGGGACCAACCAACACTGAAGGGAGGTTGTTCCTTTGCCCAGAGATTTGCAGATTTAGACTTCATAGTGGTAAGAGTTCCTGACAAAACAATACAACTTTTAAGAGACATCAAATAATATTTATAGTGATTATAAAATGTAAATTTTAGAGGCTGATATTAGATTATTCTAGCATTTGGAAGATTTATATCATGCCTAAGCTACTTTTTTGTTAGTTCTGGCAGGAAATGGGCTTGTCCTGGCAGCAGCAGGATGTGATGCATTAGCAGCTGTACTGAAGCCTGCTAAAATAACAGCAAAGATTTTCAGATGCAATAGCTGTCCTTCAGTTCCTTTTATAAAGCTTTACTGAAATGCCAGCTGGAAATAACAACCATCTCCTTTGTTGCCAAATAATTACCAGCTTTAATAAAGACAGCAAGTTAAAAACTTCAATGGGCATTTCTGGCTAATGTCTATATCTGAATATCAATTTTTGCTATCAAAAGAGGACAAAGTCAAGGTAGAAGTTAGAGTAACATGGCCTTCACGTTTTATATATTCATGACTCTGTCTATACTATAGTTTAATTTTTCAGATGATGAATACTGAATTCCTTCTCTTGCTGGCAAATTTAAACTTTGATGAAATGAAGATTTTGTGTAGAAAGAAGTCACTAACTTAGCAGAGGTGCCATTTTAACCTTATTATAAAACAGAAAGTTAAATGGGTCCATTTTGTTCTGAGCTTTGACAAGAATTAAAATATGTGTGCTTCCTTTCTTTAAAACTTGCTTGGAGAACTGCCATCAAATCAAATCTTTCTACAGCATTCTTTACCAATAAATAAACATTTTCAGCATTTATTGCTGTTAAAAAAGAAGACTAGTTCCTCCAAACTGGAATTCAAGGTGCATTTTATTTTCCCAGACTGCCTACATCCAGCCGATCTGGAACCCATTCTGGTTCTGTCTTCTGGGAAGTCAATATTGCTATTGATTATCCATTTCTTAATACAGCACCATTTATAAGACAGTAATGAGTGTCATTTCACATAAGGTTAAGCATTTGCCTGAACTGATTTTTCACAGTTATCCAGGATAAATTTGTCCTTATTTTCTTGGGTATGGCTGTTAGCTTATTTTTTTTTCTATAATGCCCCAATTCTTCTGGAATCAGCAACACTCAGAGGGTTTGTTACACTGCAACACTTAGCAAAAATGCTGTCAAATTGTCCAGGATTTCCATTTATTCAAGGAGAGTATTTTAGTTCACAGTTATATCTATGAATCTGACATTCACAAAGCACAAATGGTGAAATTAATGTGCTTCTGAACAGCAAAAGATAATATCTGTCTGACCTAAATCATTTCAGAATAGTAGAAGGTATTAGTACAATGTGAGTCTTTCCTTTTACATGACTTACATCCTGTTTTCAAGTCCAGACTAGTCAGGGTGTCTCTATAGCCTTTGAAATCTAATCCCTGTCTTTTCATAGGACTGTGGGTGGATTTGGCTAGAAAACTTCTCTATGCTAGATATTGTTGTAGTGCAATTTTATTCTGAGAACACACCAAAATTTTCTGCCTAGTATTCCTCCTCTTGTGGATCCCTGTTTGACAGACAGGATTTACAAATTACTCTGAGCCTTGCCAATAGTGTGTTTTAGTCAAATACTTCATCAGTTAAGGGGAATTTTGTTCAGATGGTGTGGGGGGATGTGAAAGCTAGATCTCTTGTTACACTGCTTTTTGAACAATTTCCTTGCAAGTCTCAAGGCAATGAACCAATGTCTCCTGGATGTCACTTTACTCTCTATTTTCAGCACAGAAATGAAACCTGATTTGCATATATTAGTATCAGGAAGAATCATAAATGTTGAAGCTGTGGGAAAATAAAGTACCAAATTTGAGATCCACCAGCTGGTTTTTCCACAGACAACAATGCAGCCTAGTTCAGAGCTATTTTCTAAAAGCTCAGCCTGCCATTCCCATAAATGAAAATAATTTATACACTGAACTTATAGCAGACTTCTTGTAAATGGCCTGAATAATAATCACTCTTGGGACAATATTTCTGCTTATATTATCCTTGTGTGCCATGGGTTGATTTCTCAGCATTGCAGTTCTTGTATTTGTGTGGTTTTTTACTTGCCTTCCCTTTAGCA
Source organism: Drymodes brunneopygia (assembly GCA_013400955.1). Lineage (NCBI taxonomy): Eukaryota > Metazoa > Chordata > Aves > Passeriformes > Petroicidae > Drymodes > Drymodes brunneopygia. The sequence goes on along the minus strand of VZTZ01003501.1, from coordinate 903,199 downwards.
GAAAGGGAATGATCCTATGCTGTGGCCTCAATATGACACAGACAGAGCGCGTTGCAAAAACCACATGCATACTCTTAGCAGAGAACTCACACATGCTGCTACAAGGCACAGAGAGCTGGTTTCTTGCTAAACGTCATTTTCTCCTCCCACAGGACAGAAATAGAGTGGCAGAAGAAGGGAAAAGAGTCACAAGCAGCTAAAGCCCTCTCCTACATCCTTCTGCATTATTTTGCCATGCCAGAGGCAGGTAGCTGACCCACCTGAGTAGGTGACCCAAACTCTGGAAGGCTAATTGGCAAGATGACTTTCACAGACCTTGACTGTGCAGATGATGTGATTAACTGGAAGAACATCTGAAACACCTGAACAGTTGAGATCAGACTGCCCTTTGAGGTGTTCTCCTCTCTCCATTGCTCCTGAGATGAAACCAATTTTGTGCAGGGCAATGCCACTTGCCAAGGCCTGCAGTCCTGCCCTCCTGGTCAACATTTGCACCCCTCAGCTACCACTGCCTCTGGATCAAGACTGAGCTGCCATGCATGTCCCTTGGCTGTATCATGTATGGCTGTGGCTTGGGTGGTAAATTGATCAGGGGGTGTTGCTATCTGCTGAAGGCAAGTAAACGACTGCTGAAACCCCATCTCAGTGCATCTTGTGCCTGTGTTCAAAATGGCAATTGTTTTAGTGTCAGTATTGCATAAAGGATGTGGCTTAGAGCAGAGCTTAAAGCTCCCCAAAATGTGCGGTGAGAGAGCACAAGAGGGAACAATGATCTGTCAAGTTACTCAAGCTTTTTGAGAGAATAATTAAATTTTTTCTTGATCCTCTGTCTTTGTGAGACCCCTGAACACTGACCACAATTTCTTAAAATTATGTGTCTGTCTTTTTGCACTGTTTTTAAACTTCACAAGTATCTGTTGGTCCCTCCAGGAGCCTCAGAGCAACAGAACTTGCCATTTAAGAAGAACTACTGAGCAAATCCCCTTTTGGTTCTGTGCCCAGAGAACACAGAGGAAAATGACCCCCAGATATGCTCAACACTGGCAATGAGCAGCTCAGAGCAGTGCAGGTAGCTCACATACATGGATGGCAGCACTGGGCAAGCAGTGTCTGAAAAATGAGCTCCCCTCTCTGCAGAGGGGCATCAGCCTGGTCCAGGGGGGGCTGGGCACAGTGGTTGCTGATGCTTGGTACAAGAGTGAAACCCTGAAACAGGGCTCACCTTTGTATGAGGTGATTATTCACTTTCTCTCCTAGCACACTTGGGGCAGAGACAGCATCAGACATTTAGTGTAGGCAGCTGTGAACCTGTATTTTGGTGTGCTATACTAAATTTTAAGTTTCTTTTGCCATTTTTCTGGCAAACAGTTCAATGATGCAGTGAAAACCGCTTGGCCTCTTGAGTGTGAGAGTTGTTAATTTTACAGAACGATCCCTTAAATGGGTAGGAACTCAAATATTAACGCATAATGCTGGATCTATTGCACCTACTTGAGAATATATACCAACATCCATGCCAGTTATTCTTGAAAAAAGAATTGGTCAGTTTCAGGGTTTAAAAAAGTGATAGTAACACATGCAAATTTAGCAGACTGTGCAATTTAATCATTGGGATTCTGTGCACAGGCATCCTGGCAACGGTTTATCTCTCTTATGGGCTTGTTGATGTACTTGAGCTAATCACTTCATTGCTGGTCCTATGTCACCCCCAAAAATGGCTGAAATATTAAGTTACATACCACCAGAAAAAGGAACAGTGTGCATGAAGGTGACAGGTATCTTAATGCAGAAAACACGGCATCAAGAAACCATATATCCTTCTAGGAATTACTGATTAGAGCACCTCAGAGACAACTAATCCTGTGCACCAAAACAGATATCCAAATCTCAAGTTGAAAGTCTCAAAAATAACTCATGCAGGTAATAATTACTCTGCATATGGTGGAGATTTGACCAACTAAAACCATACAGTGAAAAAAATCCCATTAAAATACAAAAAATGCTATGTAGAAAAACTTCTTTTGTACTATTTCTATTCACTTCACGACAGAAACGTATTGTGCCACCAAGTGTCAAATGTGGAAAAAAAGACTGAACTCCTCCAAATTTCTTTAGGGTATCCTTCAAAAATTAAACATGCGTGGAGATTTGTTATTTTTGATCACACCCCAATACACAGGGAAGTAAAGGCATGAATTTATCTACCCATGAAATTCAATAACACATATTTACATGATCAAGAAAATTACTCTTAGAAACAAACAGTAAATAAATGCTTAGAAAATAAATATAGCTACTATTGTTTTGACCAACAATGAAACCAGTCTTGCAGTCATCTGCTGCTCTTACTCAAGCAGAAATGAGTAAAATTGTAGACAAACTGGTTTAAATACTGTAGTGTCAGAAACATTAGTAAATAAGCAAATGGAAGAAAATACTGAATCTACTGCACAGAGATGAAAACCCTCAACAGATATTATAGAGAGGTATAGATGCACAGTTATATCATTATACAGAGAGATATAGATGACCAGATATGTTACTATATGGAGAGATACACATTTATTTAAATAAACCACCCTCCCCAGTTGGTTACTGTTTAAAATAAATGCATAAAATTTTAAAGAAATCAGTTTTCTTAGAAAACTGATACAAAACCTACAAATATGAGACAGGGAAAATTAAGATAAGTGAGAAAATATTTCTAGGGCTTTGCGAAGAAAGCTTATAGAATGAGCTAAAAAGTTTAACATAATAACTGTGAGTGGGGTTTTTATATCTCTGAGAAATGATACTACCCTGATATTTGCACCAAATTCAGTGCAAGACTGACAGCTATAATGCCAATCATTAAAAAAATTAAGCTTCTGGTTTGTACATTTAAAGAATGTTAGATATCATGAGCAATAAAATTATAAAAGAGGATTTTTATTTAAAGGATTAGATTCAGAAAAATAAAGACATCTGAAAAAGAAGCAAATCAAGCCTCTTTAACAAATAGAGAATTCATACATAATCACATCTATAATCTCAAATATACCCCATACAACTACAGAAGAAGGATTTGCTTATGGAGAATACTGCATTTTGCTACTTATTCATAGTTTGAACAGGGAATGCATAAAATGGAGCACAACATAATGCCAGAACCTGTCAGAGTAATGGCAAACCTACAGTTAGACCATCAAGCCTGCTTGAGACAGGCACAGAGACATGCACACATGAGCCAACGCTAACCTTGGAGCTCTGTGCTGGCTCTAATCTAACAGTTGACCATAAAAAAAAAGGATATGACACAACCCTGCTACTTTGGCACCTCAGTAATTCAACTTGTTCTTCAGGTTAGATTTTTAATGATGGACAATATTTTTTGGCACTTCTGGTCCCAAAAATACCATTCTTGTTTTGCTGAACTAACAAAACAGAGATTACCCAATAAATCAGACCAGTGACATGCAGTATTGCTCTATAAATCAGCAGTTTTGTTCCTGGATTATCTAATAGGCATCTGCACAAGAAAACAAAGAGAAAATAAATACATTTCCAGGCTTAAATCCCCTTCAAATAACTCTCAAGTGCTGGAAGAAAATATTTAAGGGCTTGTTATTGAAGATAGTACAGATTTTACAAAAGAGATTTCACCATAGGACTTCTCTCTGAAAGACAGAATGAAAACTGGAAAGAGGGATTGCAGTGTTCTGTACATCCTCAGAGACGTTACACTAGCTTGATGTTAAAGTTGTCATGGACTACACTACAGGGTACCACATCTCCAAAACAGGCAAGAGATTATTCATGAACATCATCTGTAATTGTCCTGAAAGCAACCATTGATTGCAGCAAGAAGTTGGCAATTATAACTGTGGGATTAATGACTGTGACAGCCATGACCATATTCCTCTTCCAGTTAATGATATTCTATGACAGGAAATATGCATTTTTTACATGGTATAATGTTTAATGTGAGAGATGTCTGGGGAGTCCAAATACGTATGCTTTGAATTCAGTCATTTTTGGACCTGAGGCTACTAGCTAAATTGCATCCTGCTCCACATTGTTCCTGGATAATAATATGAACTGGGAGTCCAGACAACTGATTAAGGCACAGATGAGCTACATTTAAAGTACTGAAGAAAGAACTTGTACTATTTTCTACTCTTTGCTTAGAAATATTTGAATTTTTCCATGTACATGATTAGGGCTACTTAGGAAGACAAAAGCTGCTGTGGTAGCAATGTCTCTTTCTGCTCATCTGTTATGACAGCGGCTGTCCCAGTGACTGTTTATTATCCCAAGTTGGGTACTGCTCATGATTTACAAGCCAGTGCCTTACGCTGTCTCTCAAACTTTGGGTTTTTACATGCCCAGAGACTGTAAACTGCAGCCACACTGTAGTGTTTACAAAATGTCTTGTTCTACGCAACCATGCAGGAACAGGAAATGCATAGACTGGCCTTCAATTCTTCATTTTGTATCTCACACCTGTCATCTGTGTGCCACCACCAGCTGAGATTCTGTTAGCTTGTATTGGGAAGGAAAGGTATTGTGGACAACCCAAGTGACCACACTGGCTGGAGGAGTTCCCTTCCATTTTTGCATGGGAGATACCTGGCATCTCCAGAGATGAAAAGTTCCAAAGTGAAAAAGACACAGTCAGAAACTCAGCTTTTTGAAGAACACCTGTCTCCACTGAAGTAGTCTTTTGCCCTTCCAGAGCTGTGCTCAAAACAGAGCTGTGCTTAGGTCACGGTGCCATGAAAGAAAGAAGTGGCAATGGCTTACAGATTTCAGTTTCGGAATACTCTCCAGTGAAAATATACACAGCATCCTTGTGCAGCTTTTATCTTAGAATTATTAACCCTAATTAATTAATGCTCAAAGCACTAATTAATCTGTTGTTCTTGTTTTGCACAGCAACTCAAAACCCCTCTCCCAGTGGGTCAGTATGCAGGATTCTTGCCACATAATCATTTTTCCCAATGTAATACAGAAGTATTTTCCTCCCAGTGTTGATCACTGATTTCAGAGCAAATAAATGATAATATCCACCCCAGAAGAGGGTTTCTGAACACACATTTAAAAAGGGCACAAATTAATAACAGGGTTTGTGACTGGCCAACTGCTCCTTTGCTAAGCATTAGGTCCACCTGGTTTATTATTTTCAGGATCAGGGAGGAATTATTCTCATCCACTCCCTTCCTGCTCTAGCAGACTGGTCTGACCATCAAGATTTCATCTGCCAGGAAGTTGGGAGGGATAAAAAGATGAGGTTTGTTCTTGTTACTGCAGTGCTGCTGCTTTGCAGAAGGAAAAAGAGCCCTCAGGGGTGTGTCTGACTTCAAGAGATACTTGGAAATTCCACTGTAATTCATTGGATTTCAGGCATTTCTGTTGTCTGCCACTAGTCTGCTGGAGCAGCAGTCTCTGTATGGCTAATTTCCCTCCAACACCCCTTGTAAACTTGTCTGTTTTATGCGTTATTTTTAAAGAAATAAAAAACTATAATATAGGAAGAACATAATGAAGTTTGTGACCTTTACTTGGCCTACTGTTCTGTATTTTATTTTAAAATTTTAGATTTTTCTTAATCCAGATAGGATGAGAATGCACTTATAATTAATTCTGGATGTTAGCAGACAAGAGTATAAGAAATTACAGTGACTGGAATAATGCAGAGCCTCAAAAACTAACTGCTGTATAACAAAAGGCAAGTTTTATTTGTCTACAGAGCAAAGAATCTCTGCCACAGCTATTTCTATCAAATAATTGCAGACTGCAATTTTTTCAGTGTAAGCCCATCTGCAAATACTGTGACTAATGAACTGGAGCAATTGCAATTATGTTTGAGGAAAGCTCTATTACCTGACAATTTTGTGGACAGTTTGTTCCACCTCTTCACTATTTGTTTCCCATAAGCAAGATACAAATTATGGTTTCAAAGCCACAAAAACAGACAATCTTTAATTTCACATTGTATACCAGTTTACATTATCTGGCAAATCTTCAGTGTCTAGAAATAAAAATGTTCAGATAAGGTAAGGAAGTGAAGACCACATCTTTCTTCCTTGCATTGTTCAGGGAAGGTTTGGCACTGGGAAACATTTCGTCTATCCTTTTCTCAAAACACTTTTTTTTTTTTTTTCCAAATAATCAATGACTGTTTACATGGTTCAGAGAATTTGTAATCATAGTGGCAGAAAAAGACAATAATCTGCTGCAAGAATGAGGGTATATGTGAAGATCTGTTAGCACACAATTCAGGCATTTCATTCCAGTCATTCTTGTATAACTCACCAAAAACCTATTCTTTTAAAGCCATTGTGCTACTTTGAGGAGAGAAATAACTACAATTATATGTCTAACATTCAAAAATACCAGTCATATCTTTAAAAGAAATTATAGTATGGTGATCAGAAATCTGTATTTAATACAGAGGAATTTTTCTTTTCTATCCAGCTTTCCTGCTATTATTGACAGAATTTTAAAAAATCAGGATTATTTTAAGACACTTCAAAAGCCTAATGGTTAAATCTTCTTACCCACCCTAGGAGATTAATGTCAGATAAAGGGGCTAGAGTGATACAAGCATTGCTTCAAAAGCCACTCTTTTCCCTGGGTAGACTCTCCTGCCTGAAGCATCCTGACAAACAGCCAAGAAACAGCTTCCTTAGGGTCCCCTTTCAGGCAAGGCACAGAGGCACCCAGCACAGAAAACTAAAGAGAGTCTTTCTGAAATATTTTCAAGACAAGGATATTTTCCTCTGCTTTAGTGCTGCCTTCCTTCTTATCTTAAATAGCTTCTCGCTTCACCCGGGCACAGGTTTCTACAAGGCACACAGGCAGAAAACAGATCTCCTTTTAACACCCCCCTCCCCAGCTCTCTCAGTAGCCTCTCTCTTTTTCCAGTCCTTTTGAAACATCAGTGATCCTGGCCAGGACAGTCTTCAGGGAATCTCACAAGGCCTTCTTACTGACATTCATACCAGCACTGCTGGAAATGCTTGTCCTGGTATGTTCTGGAATTACATTCACCTTTTCCATGGCAACTTAAAATGGTATCCAGCCTCTTCTTCTTCTCAGGTCCTTCTTTGTGTTTGCTTTGTAATGAAACACCAACCTTCTAGGAAGACTTGCATCTGCCAGACCTTGAGTACAAAATCTTTCCCTTTCATTCTGTGCTCTGAATTTCCTGCCAGCTGTAGGTATACAGTAGTCAAGGTTGTTTAGTTCTTCCTTTTTGTAATTCTGGCCCTCTTCTGTTTTGACAAAGCATCCAAGTTCAATGCAATCAGGAATTTTCATTTTTAAGCTCTTGCTGAGTCAGAGTCATCAGAGAAGATTTCAAACACAAGCAGTCCTAGGAATGATGCTCCCTTGGTCACTGTTCCATGTCCTGATCCATTCCTTTGCAACACAGCCCACGGTTCCCTCCTTTCTCACCAGTTCCCCATCCATTCTCACACCAGTTCCCATCTGTGATGATGCACCCACAAGGGGAAGGAAGCACCTAATCCACCCTGGGACTTGAAGCCAACTTCTCTGGGTCTCTATACCATCTTCTATGCCTTAGCTAGTACTTTTCCATATAGGGCCTTTGGGCTACAGGAAGGTTACTAGGAGAGTTCTTGATTAATAGAACCTGACAGCACCCATTCATCTAATATTTAAGGACTTGTACAGAAATGTCAAGCACATTTCACAGAAGAAATTAGTTGATAATGAAGTGTTTAGGGAAAGCCATATGGGATTCATATAATTTCCTTCCTCTAGAAAACTGGGAAGTATCAGGACAGCCTGGTGCCATCTATTCTGGAATATCTATATTGCATTTTACCCTAATTTCCAGGTAGTTTCATGTCTTCATAATTATTCTTAAAATACATACAAATTATTTATGCACTCCATGTGCTTCAAAATTTATGCACTTACTCTTGTCGCTGTAATTGTCCTAATTTGTGTGTTTTGTCAGGCTTCAATTTAAGGATGGTTTTCTGAATTTGTAGATTTTTTAGCGTTTCAAGAAAAATCCCCTCAACACAAGTACAGCAGAGCAGGCAAACAAGAATTATCAGCTAAATTTTAGTTTATTTGTTTTAGCATCCTTCAGGTCAATTAAGGAATAAAACTGATTAGGCTTGAAAGAACTTCTTTTGATCCACATTCACAATGGCTGGTGCACACCACCCACCAGACTGAGGGGAAGCAATATCAAATGTGACACGCAAAAGAAAAAGAAAACATTACGTTCCATTGTACAGATAGATAATGGGCAATAAAGCAGGCTTTTGAGTTTCTTTTGCCCCTTTGAGTATGCCCAAATCTGTATTTTTGCTTCCCAATGTGGAATAGAGACTCAAGGGTGATTCCAGGCTGAGGGGCGCTGAGTTGACCCTCTGTTCTTCTCTGCAAGATCCAGTCAGGCCTGTATCTATCTCAGGAAGGGCTCTAACATTTTCTCTTAACATCATCAAAGACCCTGCTCATTCTGTGGCCAAGGGGAAATCCAAACTTAAACCTCTAAGACACCAGAAGCACAGAGTTATGGTGTTGTGTGGGTTCTGGCTGAGATGAATTGCCTGTACAGCACAAAGCCTTCTGTTTCTTACCCCCAGTGAGGAGGCTGGGGGTGGGTGAGGGTTTGGGAAGGGATGCAGTCAGGATATTTGACCCCAACTCACCCCAGCTGATCCCAGGAACATAACATTACATCTGATGTCAGGCTCAGCAATGTAAGGCAGTGAGTTTTCTAAGGGGCTGTTGCTCAGGAGCTGGGTCAGCAGCAGTCACTTGGCAGGAAGTGATTGCCTTTGCATCACTTTGGGTTATTTGGTTTGGTGTTGCCTTTTCTTTTAAAATCCCTTTGATTATTACCCTGTATTTTATCTCAAAGCATGACTTTTCTCATTTCTGCCATTCCAGTTCTTTCTCCTATTCCACTGAGAGCTGTGAGCAAGCAGCTCTGTGAGGCTGAGCTGACATCCAGGGTGAGCCCATCACAGTCCTTCCTGGCACCCAACACAGGGTGTTCAGAATAATAACAGATTCAGTCAGGGCACGGTAGAGGAACCTGATTCTATATCTATTTAGCACTTGCTGGTTGCAATGTTGACTTATGTGTTCTTGACACTGATTTTTTTGTTCCCTTACCTGCTCCATGCCACACTCTATGTCTTGCTGTGCATCAGATTTGAGAGGGTATGAAAGGCTGGTTTTGGCTTTTGCAGTTTGCTATGCCTGGGTATTATTTGTTCACTGGTTTTGAGAGTATTCTGGTATTTGGGCCCAGCATTGCAGTCACCCCTGTACCTTGGGCACCATCTCATGAAAACAATTAACAACTACATCTTTTCCCTTTCTAAATTTAAGAGTTAATTTATGGTCGGGATGAAGAGTGGCACCCTCCCCTTCTCCTTTGGTGAGATGCTTTCTGCCTTGTTACAACGGCTTCTCAGTCCCTCCAACATCCTTGGGTAATCAGAATGCACACATTGGTATGTCTCATGAACCTGTTCTGGCTTTTCCCAAGACACACCTGTTTAGGAATTTCACACAGGAACCTGTCCTCAAGCAGTATGGTTGTAGGTAGCAAGGTGCATGGTAGAATATGGGCAGGTACCTCTGAGGGTATGGCACTTCACCCCAAACATGGATGGAGAAATCTGATGTGCACTTCAGAGAGAATTCATCTTGGGTTAAATAAGCCCTGATTTGAATTACACGGTGCCATTGCTGTATGATGCCATTCCTGTATGAGACTGTACATCACCAGCAACAGCAAAATATCTTCATGTTAAAAAAGCTGGTTTGGTCTGAAACAGCAGCGAGCAAACAGTGTGTCAAATAGTGGAGTCTTCCTACAGGAGCTGGCTTTTGAGCATTCTTTAAGCCAAACTGACTCCATGTCTGACCCATCAGAGCAGTGCTGTGTTCAGGGTGTCTCACCTGTGCCCAGCCCTGCAATTAGAGCTCACATGCAGCTGTGGGAACTGGCTGGCACCAGTGTGGAGCGAGGGCTGCTGGGCTCATCAGTCACTGTGTGCACACTCCTCTGAGAACAGAGAGCCAGACCCAGCCAACTGAAAGAACACGATTACAAACCTAATTCTTATATTTTCAAAAACCAGATCAGTCTGATAATCCCATCTGCCTGAAAGGAAGGCCATGCCACCACCTGTCCATAAGGAAAATCCATCTGGATCAACAAGAGATGCTTGTTTATACAATAAATGAGTATGCATTGATTACATGGCTCCCTCCTTCTGTCCCTCTGCCCCACTTTTGCTCACAAGCCCACGCTATAATCCCACATGGAACACTGTCTGTCTGATCAGGCCAACCTAATGACACACTGGGCTGGTTTGATTAGCTCAATACATACAAATTCTGCAATACACAGAGAGTTTAACACTGTGTTTACAGATGGTTTGATTTCTCACAGCAGTAACAGCATACACTGAGTACCTTATGTTTTCTGCATTTATATAATGAGAAAAAATGTTTAAAAAACAATTCTGGAATGGAGAAAAGTGAAGATATTAAATACATGTCGATTCACACAATTGTTTTGAATTGAAGCTGCACACTCCTAACTGAGAGTGAGATCTCTATTTTACACACTATAAAGTCAGACTTATTTTTCACAATTACTATTGTCTAGCAAACAGCACATACTGCTTTGGGAATGCCACTCACCAGGCTGGGAAAGCCAGGATTTGAGAATTATGTTACAGCACTAGTAAAGAAAATATTTCATTATTTATTTACTTCTTTAATAGTCATAAAACTAATATAATACTATAAACACCTTTATTTATAATCAATTTATTATATCTACATATATATATATATTGGATTTGGGCTCTTCTGCATCTATAGCTGTGTACAGTGACTTTCACATCTGTTGGCAGAATTCCTATTTGTTTCTAAATAAAACATATAAATAAAATAGTTTTCATCCAATTTAATTTTCATTGAGTGCTGTTTTATGAGGCACGTTACAGGTGCAAGCATGGTAACATGGGAAAGCTGCAGCTTAATCAGAGTGTATTATTTCAATTTGTGATGGTGAAGAAAGAACCACGTGCAAGTCTGTTTGAACATGATAAGAACAGGAATAAACATTCAGTCTGTGTTTTGCTGGAGATTGTCAGCATTTTAGTATTATGTGGCAGGCAAACCACTACAATAGAAGTGAGAGCAGATGGAGAGAACACTAATGCTTTCCTAGACTGCAGGACACAACTGGATATTGTACTTTAGTTGTCACTAGGCTCCACCATCCATGTATGGTCTCACATCAGCTGATGGGAAAAGTGATAAAAGATAATATTTTAACAAATTAAAATGACATAATTCATGCTGCAAGTGAGTAGCATCATCTGCCTTAATAAGTCTGTGTCATCAGTTATGAGATTCAGGTACAATGGAATCAATGAACAAGAAACACCAAAGGACTTCACACAAACTTAGACGTATTTTAAATACAGGGAAGAGAGAGAGCTCTCAACTCCTTTTCTAGAACACTTATAGGAAAAAAATAAAAGTTGTGATTAAAAAATATTATCAAAGCAACAACTGTGCAGTAGGATATTTATTTTGATTTTTTTTTTTAACATCTGCACTTGAATTCCCAACAGACCAAGATATGTCATCCTATACATAAAAAGCGTTGCTCATGTATACAGTGTAATAAAGATATATATCTTGTATCTTAAAACTATAGCACAATATGTAACCAGATTTTTCACAAAGTAACTTGATAAGCCTGGCAGTTAGGCTTGTGAAAGAGATCAGAGTCAGAGCCAGCCCTGAAAATCGTGCAATCCTACAGATGGACAGAGGTTAAGACAGGGAGATACCAGTCAGAGATTCAAGCCTTTATAGCAGCCCCTTGTTAAAGAACAGGTAGTGTGTGAAGTTTATACAGTGTCTGACAGCTTCCCAGAAATATCTTATGAAAGTATAATACCCTTTAGGAAAGCTTTGAACCTCTGATGGCAGGTCTGGCTCTGAAAATACAACGTGGAAAAAGTCCTGCAGAGAGGAATAAAGAAAGAAAACAATCTGGAGAAAAGACTGGAACCATTGCTGGAGCACGGGGAGCAAGGTAAGAGAGAAGATCAGGCTGCTGAATGGGGTGGAGCTACAAAGACCTTCAAAACCAAGATGAGACATTTAAAGTGATTGAGGAAACAAGGAAAAAGAAGAAACAGTGGCAGATGTTGGAGGGTGTTGTGTTTTGAGTGATGGGGAGTGAAGAGAGACGGTTCCCAGCGAGACTGCAAGGAAAGAAGTTATATCAAGGGAGGAAAACTACCTGAAGGACTGTGAGTATGGTTAAACTGTATTTAACTGAGATGAGGGAAGGAGCAGAAAGACTTTTGCAGCCAAGTCAGGATGTGGAGGAGGGAGGAGCTTCCTTCAGTGAGGAGTCTGAGTGACAGGATAGAGCTGTTGTCAACAGCGACAGATAAAGGCAGCAGCGAGAGGATTAAGGGCAAGAAATAAGAAGCTTTGTGTCGCTGGTGTGTTACACCTGAGCTGCCAGGGAGCCATCCACTGCCATGCCAGGGACGTGCAGCACAGCACTGGACACACAGCACAAGAACAGGAGTGGATTCATGATTCCCCAGTGAAAAACTAATAACTGGAATAGTTTGAGAAGTTCTCCATGAAGTAACACATGAAGAAGTGAGTTGAGCTCTATAGCACAAACTCCTCTCATTCCTTCAGAACATTTGCTCTCTTTGGCCCATGCTGTGCACCAGCTCTGTGGACTGCCTGGATTCTTCCCAGGTACCTTCAGTTTTCTATCACCTCTGGCAAGAATCTTTTTCTAGACTGTAAAACAGTTTCTGCAGTTTAAATTTAAAGCATGCACATGTGTGCAAGGTCTTCACTACTGACCAGGAAAATGGTGCTTGCTCTATGTTAGACTCCTGTACCTAAGCTTTTTGAGCCTTTAAAGCCTTTTCACTCCTTACAGCTTCAGCATATTTGACCTACCAGTTTCTTCTCTTACAGTTATTGATTTTGCAAAATTAACATGAATGTTTTCATCTCAAGACTTTTTTGACCTGTGTTTTTGTATTCACTGAATTTCAGTCTAAGGAACACAAAAGCTTTTTTCAAAAAAATATACCAAGAGTAATGTTTATAATTCTGCTGTGATCCAACTTCCACTTTTCCTGGTTTATTTTCACCTAGGCTCTCTGACATAAGCAAGACAGATTTTGTTCCCTAATATGAGTCTTTTATTTTCCTTATAATTGAAAATGGATCAGACACTCAACAGATATATAGGAAAACAAATTACCTGAACCACATCTTTTATATTAAATACTAAGAAAGTGTGAGTTACAAGTTCATTAACCTATTTTAAAAATTTGAATGCATATAGTAGGAAATTGTATTATAAGATATTCCTATAAGGCATGTTTTATTGGCTAATCACTAAAAAGAAATCGTTTGTAAAAATTGATATAAAAATTGATACATTAACAGAATCAAATAGTCAGAAAGAGAATTAAGCAAACTTATTCCTCATTCAGAGAAATACAATTAGCAATATTTCCATGTCTTAACCTGCCTCATGGAGGAGTGCTTTTAAGACATGAAGCATATAACCATCCAGGCCTTAGTCATAAAATATAATCCTCATATATGTCCCTACAATAAGGCTTAAAAATTAAAATTGTCCCATGCTTGTGCCAGAAAGAGGATGGGTTGAAAGTGAGGGTAATGCCAGACAGGGAGAATAATGCCAGATGAATACCCATGTCTTTCTGTCCTACTAGAAAGAGAGGAACACCACCTACCAGGCAGTGTCCCTACCCAGCATGGAGCAGGCAGCCTCACACCTTGCATTTAGATTGGCAGCTGCAAAAAAAAGTCCTTCAAGCAAACCTGGACCTGACATTTCCAAAAAGGGTGCAAAAAGCCCATTAACCAATAATAGAATATAATGTCATTCTAATAACAGAAATTTAAAAATGCTGTCAGCTTAGTTGAGAAGGCCAGCAACTTACAAACACAGTAAAAATGTCTGTTTTGCTTGTATGTTCTGCAAGGAAGAACAATTAACAGTTAACAGTTATTGAGAAATTGTTTCAGAGGACATCTCTGCTGCTTCTTGGCTCCTGGAAACCAGGTGTCCACTCCTGGGGATAACAGGAAAACCCCTGGGAACAGTGTCACAGATATATGAACTCACCTGTTTTGCTTGGTAAGAAGGGCAGAAAATCCTAAAACTCAGATTAAGATCCCAGGAGATAACAGAAGCAGGGATGAGATTGGCAAGTGAATGAGCATCAGTTTAAAGAAATCAAATCTACTGGAATGTCTCCATGTCTCAGTAAAAAGGGATGCAGACAAAGACTATAAATATTTTATATGTAATTGGCTCTACATTTTAACAGTGATTGCAGTGGGGAAAAGTAAATTCTGAATCTTGTCATTCTGAACAAGGACTCTCCCTACAGACAGGCACTGATTAATGATACCATCCTCTGAAATCTGAGCCACAGAGTCCTTCAGACTTCAAGAGCATTTTAAACTAAATTTATGTGTCCTTCCTAGTTCACTGAGCTCACTGTTTCATTGTGTCACATTTGCTTACAAGAGAAGACTTGAGACCATAACTGGCTGATATTTTTCTTGTTTTCTTGTGGCACATTGACATAACATTTGGAAAAAAAATTGTGATTTTGAGCAAGAAAGTTTATAAGGTAGAAGTGGTCACTCTGATCATACATGAAGAAAAATCCATGCACACTGGAGAACTGTGTGTCTTTGCCATTGCTGTTTGTGCAGGAGGACTGGAGGAAAGAAAGTTGTTATACTTCAAACAGAAACTCTTGTACCGGAGACATTTCTTCCCTTGGCCAGCAAGATAAGCACAGAATCCCACAGAAAATACTAGGTTTCTGCTGAGCATACAGTAAAAAGGCTTTATTGCTTAGACATTTTAAGGTAGGTATATTAGGTTACAGAGGCTATAGGTTCCCAGCACTCTCTTGTCTTGTGTGGTACTTTGCCACTGGAAAATCCCTTTCTTCAATTCTAGAGGCAAAGCTCTCCCTCCTCATCCTGCATGTGGTTAACCCTGACACCCTAAATGTTTGGAAACGTGAGTGTTGTCTCCCCAGCTTGTGACGGATTGCATGGATAACAACAACAATAAAATAGGTGGCAGAGACCAGCAAGATTGTCAGCTGGCCATAATTTTGTAACCAAGCAAAAGAGAGAATGTGTCATCAACAAGAAGGTTACTGACCATGGCTGTCTCTTTTCCTGGTAACTTCAGCTGGGGATGTGCTGCGTGTCCCACCTCTGTACCAAGCACTCCTGGGCAGGTGATTGGTGCAGTAGAACTGAGGCACAAGTTAAGAGCCTTGCCATGGACTATGGAAGCTGCAACCACAAATCCAATATCCAATATAAAAATGAGTTTCAAAAAGATTATGGCAGGGAGGAGGGGGGAGGTGAGGAGGGGGGCAGCCAGGGTGAAGTGTGATACTATCTAGAAAACAAGACTAAACACAAGGGGCTTCATGCAGAAAGCCGAGCGGAGCAGCTGCTGGCGTGCAGCCTCTCTCCGAGCTCCTGACACTAGGTGTCATTGGCACTGCACCTCCTGGGCTCCAGAGCCGGCTCCCGCGGCAGGGCTGTCCCTGTGCCTTGCTGCCAGAGGCCTGTCACTTGCAATGCTTAGGAATATAAGCCTTTCGTTCTTGTTGTTGTAAATACTTTTGCCCTTTTCTTCAGCCAGTTTTTAGCACTATTGTTTCAGACTGATGCCTAAAGAGAGAGGGTCGGTCAGGGAGGGAGGCTCAGTTCCTTGAGCAATTCCCCAACAGCCAGAAGGGATGTGATGCTGCGATCCTGCCCTTGCATTATGTCAGCTTATACATACAATGTGCATGTGGGCAGATATCTCTGCTTGTTCACATCGCTGCCAGGAGGGCTGGAAGGGCCTCCCATTGCTCCACTTCCACGTGTGCTGCTGGTGGAGAACCACAGGGTAGCATCCTCCTCACACTCAGCATGCCTTGCATTTTTGTCTGAGAGTGATGACTTCCTTCTGTCATAGCAGCATTTTGTTCACATGCAGGGTTACACCTTTATCATCCTTCAGAAGGTGCAAATGAAATTCCCATTTTCTCTCGTACTGGCCCAGATGTAGCCAGGGGGATTGGAAATAGTGTATTAAGGTTACATCATAAAAAACACTGATGAATTAAAAACAAAAATCAATCTTACACAGCTGGCAGGTGGATGAATGTTGAAGAGAGGAAAAAATTAAATTTATGCATTGAATCCTTAAGAAACAAAGGTTGTAATTTGCTCCAACACAGAGAATTTATATATTTAGAAACTCTGGTCTTACAAACCATAGAAGTTTCTTGAGGTATTTAATGATTCTTAAAAGCAAGTAACTCCAAGATTTGATTAACTAGATTTTCATACCCTGCAAACATTGAAGTTCACAGTTTCATACTGCAGTTCTCACCCACAAAGAATACTACAGAAGAAGCAATTTTTTTTTACTGAGTGGTGCATTTTCTGAATCCAAAGAGTCTGAAAGAGATTTTACTGTGTCCAGTTTTCGGTCACCTACTACCACAAAGATAGATGAGTCATCCCAAAGGAGGATCACCAAGGACATCTGAAGCTGGAGCACCTTCCCTAAGGATGAGGGAGCTGGGCTTGTTTAGCCTGAAGAAGAGAAGGCTTCAAGGGGGGAGGGGAGGGCTGAAAACAGCTTTCACATTCACAAGCTGCTCTGAGATCCAGCTCCACACCAGTGCATCTGCCTTAGTTTCTGGACAGCCTGGCACAGGCTTCTGCTAGCACAGGAATAGAGTGACACAAGTCCTTAGCTTCCCTGTGCCTTTATCTCTCTCTCTGTGAATCAGGAAGAACACAACTCCTTTTTTCACCTTTGTCTCTGTCTCCATCTGTCTGAGCCTCTCACTATCAGTGAGTGCAGTATCTAAAGCTGCTGATTAGGGTTTCTCCTCACAGTGATGACACAGATAGATAGTCAAAATCATTAGAGTGCCCGGTTAAATCTCCTTGAGTGGTTTCAGAGGTTCAGGGCTGCCATCTGCAGTTTTTAGCTATGTTTTCAAGAATCAGGTTTTTCATAAATCAGATATCACCAGAAGCTATTGTTCTCAGGGACCACTGCACCACTTGTAAGAAACATTCCAAGTTATTTATCATCTGCTTAACAGGCATAATCTGTCAGACATCTCCATTTTCAAATAAATTGTATTGAGATATAAAGCAGGTATTCTTCAGCTGTAACAGTGAATTTCTCCATTTCACCTCTGGATAGTTTTTCCTAAAACTGTGACAATCTCATTAGGTTCGTGCTGATTTTTCAGAAGGACTCTTTTTTTTACTAATTTATTAATGCTTCTTAACCTACGAGCAGCACTAACTGAAAAGTATTTTGGCAGCATCTCAAACTGTATCTTTAGTTTCATGATGTTTATTTTTATTCTCAAAATAATCCTTATGCCACAGTGTACCTTTTTGTGTAACATTAAATATTTCCTAAAAAGGACTTTTTTTCCTTTTGGTTCAGTGATGCAAACCCATGATGTTGACCCATATAAGGATGCACATCTTTGCCAGATCTGAAGTACTGGCAGTCTTTTTCATTCATTTCTGCAGCTAAGGGAAGGGATCTAGTAAACATGTCCACTTCAGCCACACTCCCTATTTCCAGAAAGGTACAAGAGCAATCATCATAGGAACTTCTTTCTTTATAGGAATGAATCAGCTTAACCAACAGGATTTGTTTTGGTATACTCTATCTGATTTGCTGTAGTGATTCTGGTTTGCCAGAACAAAATGTCATGGTAACACAGTTAAACAAACACTCATATTTCCCCCAGCCCTAATGAGCTTTCTTCTGCTTCCTTCAGAGAGGCCAAAGAATTCTCCTTCCGTGCAAGCCAACAGGCTGTGCTTCCTGGTGTGGTTCCTGAGAGTGGAACACGTCAGCCCCTGCAATGCTGAAGGATGACTGCAGGGAACATGACTGACCTGACTTCAACACAAGGAAGAAATCCTGTGTTTTCAGCCTGCTGTGCTTCACTGCCAGGAGTACACCAGCAAGAGAGCTACACGCCTACTCAGGAGTGCCTACAGAAGCCATGGCTCCTGCAGAAAAGTCCTAGCCCAGTAAACTGAGGGAAAACCTGTACCCTCAAATTTACACTGACCTCGTGGCAGAGCTGCTGCTTCCCAAGCTGCTCTCTCAGTTCTGTGCTCTTGGCACTTGTCTGGTTCAGATACACTTCATGTTCTTGCATCATCTGCATTTCTCAGTCGCCTTGCTCACATACAGACAGTTCTGCTGGGCTGAAGTTAATATTGCATGACTGCTTTCTGAAGGGAAAAAAAAACCACCTCTCCTTTCTCCTTTTATTTTTAGACTATGGCACAGTTTCAGATGATCCTGGACTCATTTCTACATCAACTGACACTTGCCATTAATCTCACTGATCTGTGAGGGAAACAATTCTTAAAAATTAAAAGAACTCTGTATGTCTGTTAGAAAGGCCCTGGAAGTAAGATGAAACCAGTGTCAGAAGCAAGAGCTGCTTCTCCCTGATGCTTGCTTGCCTGTCAGCATCGCCTCTGCCCAGAGAAGCATCTCCCCCAGAGAAGTCAGGCTTTCTGATACGTGGGAGGCTTATCAGATGGTGTCTGTCTACATCAAAGACCAAATAATGCTGTTACACAGCATGTAGAGGTGTTTTGTTTTGGGCCTTTTTAATAATTCTGCCTAAAAAATAAGCCTTCAAAGTCAGAATATACCTTTTATAAATTCTCCTTTAGAAATTGCTCATCTTTCTCTGAGAATCATAAAAGAAACTACTGTTTTCCTTCACTTAGGAAATTAAACATCTATTAAATGAATATTGTTATGCTTAGAAGTCTGAGTGCTGAGGCAGTGTTCCAACATATCCTGTCTTCAGTATATTTCACCAGGCACAGACCAGCTCTGTTATTTGAAAGCACTGCCATCTGTATGCTGAGGATCAGTGTTAGAAGAGAGTACACCATGATCTAACAGCCAGGAGGGGAGGCTGCACCATCCCTGTCTCTGTGTCCAACCAGCAGTGAGGCTGAGATGTGTTCCCAGTAGGTGCATGCATGCAGAGCACACATTTATGACATGTTTACTTATATTTATGCCTAGACACACAGATGGCAGGTACACAGAGCACTCACATGAACACTCAGAAACACCACAGGAAATCTGTTTTTACCCCATTTTTTCAAGACTCTCTCCTCTTCTCTCAAGGCTCTTTCTCCCCTGGCAAACCACAGCACTGGTGACTGTCACACATACACGGAGTCTGTGCACAACTTGAGAAGCAACCAAAATTAGTGTCCCTCAAGGAAAGGCCCCAGTATAAACTCAAGAGCCTTCTGTTGGCCTGCCAAAACCAAACAGCATCAACACAGCTCCATACTGAATGCAGCTCAGGTAGTGTAAAGGAGACTTGGTGTGGAAGTGATGGTTAGTTATTAAATGAAGGTTACTGGAGGCATTACAGGGGCAAAGAGTGTTGCAGGGGACAGAACAGGAAAATGCTGACAAAATATAGTGAGAAGAGTATAGAAGGAGTACACAAGGATTTAGAACTTGGCTGTTATTAGTTCCATCATTAATGTAATAAGTTTTTTCTGCCAAGACTTTAGTGTAGAAAGTATGTCTTCTTTTCCCTAAAGAGACTAGGACCTCAATCTTGCCATTTAAGGAAACTTTTAATGTCAGAATTTCCACTTCAGTACTAAAAAAGGGGTCTGTACTTGTGCTGTCTGAGCTGGAATGCCTCAGGTAAAAGCAGATAAAAAGACCATCATGGATGAACAAGCTTGCCTGAAGTGAGTCTTGCTTCATTGCTTGCAATCTTCAAATACTGAGCTCTGTACTGATATTAATAGGCACAGGAGTGGTGCTGTAGAACTTCTGGCAAACAATTGCAAACCCAAATTTCAAAGGTCCTTTGGCACATATTTTAAAAAGGGATAATTTAATATGAGTTTATATGAAATATTTCTTATGTGTGCACAAAAAGCATTCTGTGCTAAGATCAAAGCTGTGTGCTGTGCCACGACTACTTACAAGTTCCTGCTTCTGCCCTGCTGTGAAAGAGCAGCAGCAATCCTGTACACAGTAGGAACCATTAGGGTGTTATTTGAAATTACTAAGATGCCAGTTATGAAACTACATTTATGGCAAAAAAAAAAAGAGAAAGGAAAACAAGAAGGCTTGCAAAGCTCAGGAGGATGTGCTTATTAGTCAGTGCTTATTCATGCACTGACTAATGTGAAATGTCACTTGTACAGAAATCAATGTGTCTCCACAGCCTGCAGCAGTGGCCCACAGGTGGTCTCCAGACAGTTACAGACTTCCCTGAGATCAGAAACATTCTGTTTAAACTATCTTGGTATTTTTCACAAAGCACAGTTCAAAATTATAGCACAGTCTTCCCTAGGGTGTTGTGTCACTTTCCTGAACTTCTGGGAATTTGCTGTCTGTGCTCCTTGCTTTCTTCATTGTCCCATTTCTTGCCAGTATAAGGGAACAAAGGAGACAACAGGTACACAACAGATGATTGTGTCCTTGGGCTCCTACAACACAGACTGATGTTTAAGCTGGAATCTCATGGTTTGGAGGCAAGAGGATGTAGATGTGCTAAATAACAAGATACCTTAGACTGATAATGAAAGGCAACTCTGAAAATCACAGACGATCCTTAGATTTTTTAACTACAGTATCACAAGCAGATAGGAAAATATCAATGTCCTTGTGTGAAGCATTTCTGCTGTCTTCTCTGGGGTAATGCACCTCATTCCAATCACTCACACTTGAGACATAAACAGAAAAACAGCCAGCATGACCCTGAATTTGAGAGACCCCATCACATATAGGTGGCTTGATTTATTTAATCCATCAAGCAGAACTGAGAGTTTATATGATCGTTGATTACAAACACATCATTGCATTGTTATGAAAAGAAAATTCTGCCAAAGTGAGAGAAAAATTTGTCACTACTAATTATAGGCTCATAATAAATAGCTTTAGGGTAGAAAATTAGGAAAAAAAAAAGCTCTGAAAAGAAGCAAACTGAGCGTGTGAAGCAGTCTTCCAGATGCAATAGAGGATACAAAAAAGGTGTCAGGGCACAGCAAGGCCAGGTGAGAGATCCCCAGGGGATCCATCAGGGCTCCCAAGTGCAGCTGGGGGCACCAGGCCAGCCTCAGCCCTGGCCATCTGGCACCTCCCTGGGGACAGGAACAGCCCAAGGTCAGGCCAAGCCTTCAGCCCCAGGGTGGGCCTCGCTCAGGGGATCCTGTGGCTGGGCAAAGGAACTGGGCACCAGCATCCTACAGCATCACTGGGGCTGGACATCCCTAAAAAGGGGCTGAAATGGCATCCTGGACAGCATGGGGAGAGTCCCCAAGGGGCTGAGAAGGGACTATCTGGCCTCTTGTTACCCCCTCCCAGGGCCCCAGTGAAAAGAAAAGCTACAACCTAGCTGTTACTAAATTGGGGTTTGAAAGTCATTCATTGTACCATGTCTATAATAGTAAAGTACAATAAATTATACACACAGGATCACTTCCAGTCCTGGATTCCCACACTGTATGATGAAGTGGGCCAGAAAAAAAGGACTCCCACAGTCAATTCTTCCCAAATCCATAGAATAGACTCAGCAGCAGATGGATAAGATACCAAAAAAAACCAAACAAAAAACAACAAACAAACAAAAAAACAACAACAAAAAAAAACCAGGCAAAAAGATGATGTCTAAATGATGTTCTATTTTCTGCTTTCAGAATGAGTCACTCAGACAAAAAAGATGGCTGATAAGCATTTGTCAGTGCTGGGTACAGTTCTGGACTACACCTCTGAGACATAGGCCACAGTCAGAGATGAGGTATAACATCTGCAGCCTCTCCCTAGAGCTTTCAAATTCTGCTGATCTCCTTGATGCAGCAGAGTAGTCATCTTCTCTTAACTCTAAATCTGCCTCTGAACATTAAGGTATCAGCACTGAGTGATCTGTCAATAAACTTCTCAACAGCACAAATGATGCTACATCAGTTTTAGCACAGGGCCTGTCTGGAAGACATCCAGACATCCTTCTGGATCACCAGAAAGCCTTCCTTGGCAGAGTTCACTCACCCCACTGGAACTGCACAACCATTAATTCTAGAGGGCCCTTGGTACTCCTTACCTGATGTGCTTGTTTTTGACCATATTCTTCAGGTAAATAATATGTATGAGAAAGGGGACAGGAAATCCACTGGCTAGTGAAATCCTGTGAAAATATTAATGAACAATTCATGAGCTGAACACCCTGTAGGGGACACATGGTAGCTCACAGAACAGTTTGCTCAAAATTACCTATATTCTACAGCTCCACTCTTTGCAAATTTTAACAAGAGACTCAAAAATATTGGTTATTATGACTCTAGAGGTTCACAGAATGTGTGAAAGCTATGACTAGCAAAACCCCCTCTGTTAAGCTCAATTCTACTCTCCTGGGACAGTATCTGGTTCTTTGCAGACAAAATACAGCAGTGTATTTGGCCATGGCAGGGTTGTCACTGTCTTCCTGGTGCTGAGCCCTGCAAAGCTTGCTGTGCTAAATAATGGCTTTGAGGCACTGGAGGTCATGGCTGTTTTTATAACAAGAGAACCAGCATCTAAATGATTTAACAATTCCATCTGCCAGAAATGTTTTTAGACCATAAAACCTCAACATTCCTGAAATAGCAACAGAAAAACAGACAAACAAATACCACAAACCCGAAGTTTTTAGCAAATAATTTACTGTGGTATATTAGGGGTCATAAACTGAGTGATTTTTAAGGTTTTTTAAAATCAGTACTGGTTGCCCTAGATTAAGAGTGTTACATTAAATTTGAATGTGCTGCCAGAGTAATTTGGATTGAAGAGGAAGGGGGATAATGCTCTCTCAGTTGCATTCCTGTATGTGTGTAAAATCCATCCTGAGAATAATTTAGTCTTGCTATTAAGGTAAATAGAGTGAATTTACTCTAAATTCCTGGAACATGTGTGGTGTGATCCTGTATCACAAGTCTCTGAGGGAGGTGCCCTCTGGACGTCCTCCATTTAAGTGAGTTCACTGTAACTAGGCATTGACAGTGCAAAACATAGGCTGGATGCAATAT
Organism: Drymodes brunneopygia; assembly: GCA_013400955.1. Lineage (NCBI taxonomy): Eukaryota > Metazoa > Chordata > Aves > Passeriformes > Petroicidae > Drymodes > Drymodes brunneopygia. Next base: position 879,967 of record VZTZ01003501.1, on the reverse strand, counting down.
TACATAGGTATTAATAAATGTTTATTTATAATTCAGATGTGATGATCAGCCTTTTAAGACCATATGGTGTTACTTACATTACCTTTTTGAATGAAATGGCATGAATGAACAAGATATGTACCTGTGCATGTCTGTGTCTCTTCATGCAATTAACGTGTGGTTTGCTGGAGAGTAAACAGTGTACTGTCAGAATTTGGGGTCTGTTGTGGGTTAACTAAAGTTATACTCTCTGGCCCTGTATTGACCTGGGAGGATGGGACCAGACCACAGCCAAAACTCACTTAATTGTGTTTTTATCCAATATCCAAACCTTTTTATTATCAAATAGCTAATATAAGTTAGAGAAGCATAGAGATCAGACCTTCACTCAGTACCATGGAAATTCTTGATGCAGTTGTGCATTTGGAGCGATTGCAACCCACCAGTGACACTCTCTGCCAGCCCAGGTAAGCTCTGCCAGCCTAGCAAAAGTCACTCCAGATTCATAAAAGCTTCTGAATGACACACGACACTGCCTTCTTTCATGGGTTGCTTGTGATCTCTACAGCATGACAATATTTCTTGACAGCTTACTTTATATTATAATTCTCTGCATTTAGGAAAAGCCTTTCATCAGTAGATCTCACAGAGCTGTACAAGTGACAGATTTTTTTTATAGTGAGTTTATATAAAAACAGATTTCATGTTCTGACTCCCATGCTTTACTTAGCAATCAAAACTATTTCTTTTCTAATAAATATGTCTTACTTAACTGCCTATCATCATCAGGATTGTGTGAATTTCTGTCTGCTTTTTCTCTAGAGGAAGTTTTCAGGAGCAGAGTAAAGGATATTCATATGGACCAAGAAACAACATAGGATCACTCACCATCTCGATTTTCTAAAGCAGGGATCAAGCGAGAATCAAAGGGTAAAACCCAAAGTTTCTTTTACTGAAGAAGAATTAGTTAAACCTGTAGGGAAAAAAGAAACCCAAACCCCTACAAAGGAACTACAGTTCAGTCTACTGTGGTTTTTGGAGGATACTTAAGCATAAACATGTGAGGAGGTATTAGTGGCACATGGATCTCCTTTGTTAATATATTTCATTTCATTGAGCTAACTCTTGAAATCAGCAGACCAATTTTTTATTAATTCTAGCTTAAAATAATTGTTACTATTGTTATAGTGCATTCCTCTCTGCAACAAGTGACTCTGCATAGTTTTTTGATGACAGAAGTGAAGATGTGACTGAGAACAAGAAGTGCTTTGTGTCACAAATTCAATTACTTTTAGAATTTTGCCTTTTTAAGAAGGACTGTCACTCAATTGTCATCTAACAAACAGGCCCCCAGAACAATCTAAAGTCCCCACCACTAAATGCTGTTAAGCCTCCCGTTTAAGGTCAGGCCTGACAACTTATCATCATTAACAGTCATGCCAAAATCATCAGCAAAATCACGAAGTTATCTTTCTAAAAATTAAAAATTCGTCTTTATATGCTAACATGAGGTGACCCAAAAACGTGTATGCCTACAGTAATTCACAGATATGTGAACTGTTTCAAAAGTTATTTTCCTCCATTTGCAATTATTATGTAGCTGAAAGGTGCCCACAGGTTGTACAACAGTCAATAGATGACTTGATAAACCAGTCTAATATTTCCTTATGGTGTTCCATTATTTACACAGATATTGCAGATAATGACATTGGTGCAACACCACAGAGATTTAGGTTTTAAGTTCTATTTAAAGACTTAATTCTCAGTGGTTTCAGTGGAAAGAAGGCAATTTAAACAGGATTTAGGCATTTAATTCCCTTAAGGATGTAAGCCTTTGTCTTTCTATAGTAGATAGATCACCATTGCTTTCCTGACAGTTCAGTGCCGATGATTTTAGTTTTTGGTTCTTTAGGCTCTGTAAAAGCTAGTCATTGATGCAGAAATTCTAGGAGAAATTTGGATCATTATCAACTATGTTTTGCAATCCTCTTCCAAAGCATAAATAACTCCACCATTAGAAAAACAATTCTATCATAATGTCTGAACACAGACAAAATTGAGCTAAAAAGCCCATGTGACATTTCCTGGCAGGATTTGATTTTCGTTCTGCCACTTTGTATTGCATTTTTCATGTGTGCATTAAAGCATTCTGAATTAGGAAAAAAAAAAAAGTGTTCTTTTTGTCCTGTCTAGCAACTATTAAATTGAAGACCTTTGAACTTCATGGATGTAAAGTTGTTGAAAATACTCTTACTGGGCTTTAGAACCATTGGAATTAGAACTATTTCCTTTTCAATATGAAGAGTTTCATGACACTTAACTCATTGAATAACCTGACCATAGTAATTTAAGAAATTGGTTACAAATGGAGTTAATCTAATCTCCCTTAAGGAGCTTCTCAGTTAAGTAGCTCTGATTCCCCTTTCAGGGGGGTCATCTTGGCAAACTCTACTTAAAATCAAGCTCAGAGAAGCACAGAAAACAAATGTCCCTGAAGGCTATTTAAATAGTTTGGAATCAGATTTTCACTATGTGGAAAATTATACTGACCTGTCTACAGCTCAATTCTGTCCTAATAAATGTTGTACAACTGAGAGTTCCCTTTGCTAGACGGAGCAATCTCCCATGTAAATGCATATTTTGGTGGTTTACATAGTGGAGATGAGACAGTCCCTCTTCCAGAGCTCGGAGTAAAGCTTGGAATTACAGTTTCTCATGGCTACATTGTCACATCTTCTGATGCAAATCCTTCTTCACCATTTGAGAAGTTCCCTCCAGTCAGATGAATTATTCTCTGACAGTACTGCTTTTTTGAAGTCTTTTGCCTCTTTTTTGTTCCTCTTGCCTACCAGGATTCTTTTTAATTTGCATATGTTAGTCTTTGTCTGCTTCATTTGCTTAATTAAGAGTACAGTTCTGCTCTACTAATGAGAACAAAATCCAAATTCTAAAGAGCTTGTTAATGTAGAATGGAGAAACTATGTTATGATTCTAATTCTTGGAAAGCAATATATTCTCCAGCACAGGATTAATATTAATGTCAGAAAGAAGAAACTTCTCATGCCCCAAGACATAAGAAATATCCCCTATGTTATTAACTATGCTATAGGAGCCTTAACTGTGTATAAGCTACCATCAGACGGCAGAAGATCAACACTTTCACACGTGGATGCCTCGGGGTAATTCATTTAAGCTGTTTCTATTGTAGGTCTGATTTTTATGGTAGTGCTACATGCTCACCATACCCTTCCTTAATGGGGGTGTGGAAATGGGGTGGTGTATGTGTTCACAGCACCTCAAAATGAGGCCACCTTACTTTGAGGCCTAAATGGCATTCCTGAACGCTCGGCTTTGACAAGTTTAGTTTGGATTCAAGCTGTTAGAAACCAGAGCACAGCGAATCCAAGCAAGTACAGGAATGGCACGGGAAAGCTACTGCATCCCAGAGAGCTGAATCTTCCTGTGTGCATGTCACTGTCACGTGGCAGTCAAAATTATTCTGGCTCTCACCAGTGGCATTAGTGGTATGCTACAGGGAGCAGAGACTGGGTCACCAGCGAAACGTGACAACTATAAATGGAGTGGCTGACGATCAGCTGCAAAAACGGCATGTAGGAAAAGAGCAGCACGACTCCAAATAAAATGTTGATGTCAAGGTTGAATCCCATGCAAGGCATCAAGAAGTTGATTAAATGAAGGATACTGTCTAACCCTCAGGGGTATCCCAGGTACATGAGTGACAGCTGAAAGTTATTGAATTTTTTAAAAGTTTATTTGCTCATAATGCTCTTAATTTTATTCTTTTTTAATAGCTAAAATCTTTGTATGATGAGAAACTTCATTTTTACTTGTCTCCAGTATACTCTCACATTTCTCCTCGTGTTGATAACAGCACTGTAAGCGAATATTACAGCCTTTCTTGACAGACCAAATCAACAACGGGCATTTAGAAAGGAATATGTTTTGTTTGTAGCTGTGTCACATTAAAAGACAGTGTATTATCTGGCTCTGGGAAGAACAAAAGCTTCCCTGGTTTAGAAGCTTTGTATTCCTTTTGTTGTTGGGAGTAACACAGGTAAGGCTTCTCCTGTGCATGGCAGCAAACGTGGAAACATTGCTGACAACAGAGTATCTGCAGCACAGCAGTCACTGTAACAAATGTAGAAGGTGTTCTGTTACATGACAGCTCTGTTTTGTAATCCCAAATAGGGTAAAGATGCTTTTATATGCCCCTAAAGCTTTAACTGCTCAACAGTTTTGGTAACTGCAAATTGCCTCATTTATTTTGGTCTAGGCAGTTGTGGAATACGGAGGTATAAATATATATGGTTTCCCAGGCCGGCATTACACCTGTTTCAGGCAGGATAGTTTTCAATAGAGTAAAATAGATTAACCCATAACCCACATAACGCTGCACACACCAGTCAAAGCTCTGGGCTCAAAGACACCATACATATTCAGGTAATGTTTCACATGGGGAAGTTTACATGTCCGTCCAGGTGGTGTATACCTTATGTCTTTAACCACGAAAACAACTGCTTTTCTTCTTACTCAAGGCAATTATAGGGAGTATTCTAATGTATATAGCATCTTAAGTGTTATCTTTGTAAGTGAGTGGATTCAGCGAAGGAATTCGACTGGAAGTTAGCCTGAGGCAAAGAATTTCATGGATTAATTATGCAACATTCCTTCTATCTCTTCTAAATCAATTGCCTCTTGATTTCAATGTCTGTCCCCTTAAGAGGGTGAGAAGGATCTAATTGCCTCCCTGTGGACCACTTGTTACTGCCTATCCCTGTAAAATTCACTTTTATGAGCCTGTGCTGTATTTGCAATTTAACTGGATCAAAATTCCTTCCTTCCCCCACTTGTTAATTATTTTGTCATTGCCTCAGATTATTTCTTACACATTTCCTGACAAGATGTCCTAAACAGAATGCTGTATTACTGGTAAAAGTGCAGACCGGGTTGATACAACAAGGTTTTCTTCTACGCACTGAGGTTACTAAAGAAACAATTTTTTGTCAGTGGTACTGACAAGAACCACCTTTGCTAAAGCAGGATTTAGTTTAATAACATCATATCCTTCTATTACTAATAGCTCCAGGTAAAGCTGTATTGATTCAGACATAAAAAGGGATGTAGCTTCTGGAGAAGGGGGACTAACAACAGTGTATTAACATGTGTTAAACACTCTGTTTCAGCCCATATGAGATTCACATTATATAACTTGGAGAAGAGCACAGAAATTAAAGGTCCATATATGCTCCTCAGCCTAAAGTGTCAACAGCCTTTATCTGGTATTGACTTTTTAGGGCTCCCACGGTTCTTTCCAACACACAGGGTTCAGAGAGAGGGCTTCTGCAACCGTTCCTTATTGCTGGCACATGTGAAGTGTATGTGTGGTTACTGTTCCAATTGCTTTACAACATTCAAGCTTTGCCTCAGATTTTCCCTTGTCTATCTGACAAAGCTAAGTTGAGTTGTAAGAAATAACCAAGGTTTAGCTCTGTAACACCTGAAGCTAATCTAAGACTGGATTGCTGATTTTGCATCCTTCTTGCACTCATTTAACAGTCTTGTGAAACATGCCAATATTTATTTAATTGAAAACCAACCTGGCACTCCTTTCATTTGGTTTGGCCCAGTTCAGATCTCAGATCTAAGAATGGGAACACATAAATGCCAGTATCTGGGCAAGAGATGGTGGAATAAGGGGTGGCCTGGGGAAACGAGTGCAGGATTGCAACAACTCAGAATTACATTATTTTGAACTGCAGAGAATTTGATCTTCACCATCTGGAACAATTTCTGATCCTACGAAGGTCAGTGGAAACAGAATTTCATACTAATTCTTAGTATGTTTGCATTTTAGTATATTGAATTATCACGTTGTCATAGTATTTTTATAATGATAGTAACTCAAGCTATTGTATTTTTTAACTTTCAGTGTATCTCAGTGTATCAGGGTCAGAAAATATTCATCACAGTTTGTCTTTTATCATTGAATCAGTGATCACCATTCTGAGACTGACTGCACACAAATCTGGCTAGAATTAAAATTAAGTGTTAGGTCTTAAAAAAGAGTATTTATTTTGTTGGTGTGTGTAATAAATATATTATTAAATATATATAATTCCTAAAGAACCTACATATTCACAACGGGTGCCTTATAAAATGTCATAATAGCAACAGCTATGGATGTGTAAGATTCTCATTTCAAACTCCTTGTACCACTTCTGTTTTACTATCAGGGGGCAGATTTCACCATTTAGACTTCAAAACAAGGAGATACAACAGCTGAAGCCTGTAAGGAAAAAAAAAAACCCAAACCACAGCATAAAACCATATTTTACTTAAATTCCTTTTAAAAAACTGATGGCTACTCAGCATCAGACAAAACCCGTATATAAATGCATGCTATGCTAAGTGATGTGGAAATACCAAAAGACAGTGAAATACTTTCTAAGGAGTTGTTAACACGTGCCTGAGGCTATACTGCTGAGTTGCAAATTTAAGGGGTGTATTTTCATCAGTATTCAAGTCACCTCTTAGTCACCAAAGAAGAAGGGTAAATAAAGCTAAAAAACCGTGCAAGGTTGCTATGAATTTTAGAAATTCCGTGTGATGAGCATTACAACAGCATAAACTTTGATTTTTCATTACTTTCTTAGCTACTGCTCCAAAGTGGAGCTGTAAGTCCACACACCTCCCTCGCAGAAACTTCTATTTTTTCTGGCCCAGAGCCTTAAGCATAACATTAGCATTCAACTCTCAATATACGAACATCTTTGATATCACGTGCCTACAGGCCTGGAGAACTGAACCTTCTGGAATAGAAATCAATCATTGCATGTTTCACAAGCCATATATGTATCTGCAATCCACTAGGTAAATAATAAGAAGTAAGCATTCTCTGAAGCAACCTCTGTATGATGTCCACGACATCACTGTGTAATTACTGCTGTGAAGATGAAACACTCTTAAAAAAGATGCAGAGAACCAGGTTTTCCAAATAACTGATTAAGGTTTGAATGTGTGCCCAGTGCCAGGCCAAGGATAGCAGATTTTTTCATCTCAGGTATGTCAATGCAAAGTGGCATTGCAGAGATATCCCCACTCAGTCATTCCAGAGAAGACCCGTAGGACATCTGCGAGCAGTAATTTCTTCAACTATTCCTAATAAATCTGCAGCCAAATATGAGCTGGCTGTGGTTCCCCAAGAAGCTGAGCACTTGCAGCTTGAGCCTGCTGAAGATCTCTGTTCAAAAAAACCCAAGACTTAAAGCACAAGGACAATTGTGGAAACACAAAAAATTGCTAAGACTTGCTAACCAAGTAATTAAAAACTAAATCAAATATTTAAAAAGGGAAAAGTAACAATTCATGAATTCAATTTCCTTCTATGGTCTAAAGAATGGAAACTTCAGGAGTACCATCAGTTTTACTGAGAAGATCCAGATTTGGATTTCTCATCTCTTAAATACTTGAGGCACCTGAAAAAAAGGGAAAAAAAAAGATTCTGAAATGGACTTTGGATTTTTTTACAGGAGTTTCTGCAGGCATACTTGCTACTTTCAAGCCATGGCCATTGTTTGGCTATTTATGAGAACCTAGTGAACTGCATATTTATAATGAAACAGCTACATAATTTCAAGTAAATATCAAATCTATATTAAAAATCTTAGGATGTGAGTAGAGATCTGCTTTAAGAAACTACAAAGGCAACCCTTACAAGGAGGGAAAATATCTTCAATGAACTAATGTAGTTGCAAAAATGTAAACATGATTCTGGGCATGTAAGATTTTATTTATGTACATAAGAGATAATACAGCTTTGGTGCACAAAAACAACTTATGACTAATGTAGACTCTTTGCTTTGACTTCGGCATGAAATATTGACATAATAAATGCATACAGATTCATGTATTTCTAAAAGAACCAAGGAGGTGAAGAAAAGAAAAACTGGTTTGATATGGATAACTTGATTTTGAACGGACACATGGCAATTATTCAAGGAAAATACAGCTCTTTGAACAGTGAACAAGGGAAAAATCCAAATACATTTTGCAGAGAAGTGAAAAATACAAAAACCTCTTGCAATAATCCCAGCGTGGTTGTGTGTAGGCTTTACTGCTCTTTGAGCAGAATGGCTGCATAAGCCAACTTGAGAAAGGTTCTTGAGAAATTTCAGCATCCCTTCATTCTGAAACACTTACCCCTCTCTGCATGAAAGGCTTTACAGCCCTGCACTTCAATACTGATTCTTCCTGCATCTGAGAATCTGAAGCTTTTCCCTTCCCCAACCTGTTCTCCCATTCCTCCAAAGGAGAATCCCACAGGGCTTCCCCATGCTGTTTTACAGGTCAGTGGGCCAAGAACACACCAAAAGCTTTGCTCTTTGTATATACTTTATTCACATCCTGTACAAGGCAGTCCTTTCATACCCATCTATCCTGACGCTTTTTTCCTGTTTGATAGGAAAAATCTCATTCACTTTACAAATGAAACAAGTTAAAGGAACAAAAGCGCAAAGCAGTACATATTTAAGGGTTTTCTGCCAATTAAATATGAACGCTTTGCCTTGCTTTATCATGCAGAGCTGGATCATACATGTGATTTATATTAATAGCATTGGAACGAGAGAAGAATTCAATTTATTCGAAGTTATATAGGAAACGTGAAGGGCTGTATGTGGTTCAGCTTAATTTGAACAGACATCTAACTTGGCCTCAGGAGACAACTCAGGTGATAAACTAGCAGCTTGTAAAGCATCTCAGCAGCATCTAGAGTTGAATGGCATAAAACTATAGGATATTATAATTGTAAATACGTGAGGGATGAAGATGAGAGTGAGGTTAAAGGAAATACTGACTGTGGACAGGAATTGCCTTCCCAAGAGCTCTGTCAGGGACCTGCATAGCACCCCCCCCCGCAGGAGGTTCCTACGGCGACTCAATCCCTGCTGACAAGGACGATGCTTCCCCAGCAAAACCAGGGGTCTGTCGTGGCAGCAGCTTAAGGCACAGTGCCGGTACCCCACGTACCGCCGGGGCAGAGCCCGCACAGCAGCCGCGTTTGGGGACGCGGTGGGAGCCAGGGGCCGCTGCCGCAGGGTGAGGAGCGGCAAGGCAAGGGCCGGCAGCGGCCGCGGAGGGGCTCGCCCCGGACTGTTCCTCCGCACGGCCGCGGCGCCCCCGAGCCTGCCCAGCATTCCCGCGGATATTCCCGCGGATATCCCTGTGGATGTCCCCGCTGCCCGCCCAGCATTCCCGCTGATATCCCCGCTGATATCCCCGCTGCCCGCCCGGCGTTCCCGGGACAGGGCGGTACCGGCGCGCGCAGCCCCGCCCGCCGCGGCCCCGCCGCC
>VZTZ01003501.1:800523-859345 GCA_013400955.1 Drymodes brunneopygia | reverse complement strand
TTTTCTTTTTTTTTTTTCTTTTTAACAAATTTCATCTCAATTGTTTAGTCGTAATTATTCAATGCAGCATAGCTTGTGCTCCTCCTTAAAAACAGGTCTGTTGTATCAAAGTATCAGACACTATCTTGGGGTTTTTCCTATTACTGCTTTTCCCTTTAATTTGTATGTCTGTGTGCTCTTTTAAGATTTTTGTCTATGATGGGAAGACTGGAGAGAAAGTGTGTGCTCTTGGTGGAGACAAAGCACATGATGGAGGTATTTATGCTGTAAGTATCACTTCATTTGTGCAAATGATCCATAGTGTTTCATTATCCAGTTAATGAACTGCAAAGTCTTGAATTAATAAATGCATTTACTGTCTTGTGGTGACATTTGTTTTTACAGATTAGTTGGAGCCCTGACAGTAGTCAGTTGCTTTCTGCTTCTGGAGATAAAACTGCTAAAATCTGGGATGTTGGTGCTAATTCTATTGTAAATACTTTTAACATGGGATCAAATGTGTTGGATCAGCAGCTGGGTTGCTTGTGGCAGAAAGACCATTTACTGACTATCTCGCTGTCTGGCTATATCAATTATTTGGACAGGAACAATCCAAATAAGCCTTTACGTGTCATAAAGGTAGGTTAAAGTTCTGTTACTACATGAGTTTCTGCAGTAAATGACTCAGTGGTTGAAGTTGTCAAGATGGAATAGTAGCTATGGAAAAATAGCTTTGTTAAATTAGCATTGCCAAATGAGCTATGTGTGACTGTTTCTTGAAGTCATATGAATCAAGAAGTTGCCATTTGCATGTGTGAGACTGTGCTTTGTGCAAATACCCAGACTGGATTTCATTTAAATTAATGTTATCAACTTATCTTCTGTTGCAGCTTTTAAGCATTCTTGAGATGAGTAAAGAAATACAGCATAGATAGAAAACTACCAGTGATGTCTCATTCTCCCAGAATTAGTGTATTGTGGACAAGGTGACCAGGGTTGCCATGCAATCGAACTTTAATTTTAGGATTTAAAGAGTTCGCTGACATAAGACTCTTTCTCGTGGGAACTTACATTTTTATATGAACTAGAAACAATGTCCCAGATTTTTGCCATCACTGCTATAATTCTGGAAGTTGGTGTGGGTACATGACCATATTTAGTCTTCTTCCCTGAATCATAAAGTGCCTGAAAAGCAGTGATGAAAAGGCCACAAAAATATTTTGGCCCATCAGGCTAATAAGGACACCCATGGTGCTTATTGTTTCTCATCAATGACATAGCAATTGCAGTGCTTTAAGAGTTAAATAACTCCACTGTAAAATAGTTGTTTTTATACTGGGTGACTTTTAATGCTTGTGACTAGCATGTTATCTTCTGAATAACCTACAATTCTTCTCAAATAGGTGTATGCATGTGTAAAAAAATTGCTCATCAATAATTATTTATTCCCATTTACAGGGTCATAGTAAATCAATTCAGTGTCTTACAGTGCACAAAAATGGTGGAAAGTCCTATATTTACTCTGGAAGTAATGATGGTCATATTAATATCCTTTGAATGATAGTGATACTTGTTCTAGTCTTATAGTCTGAGAGAGCTCATTAAGGGAAGTGAAAAAAAAAGAGTTTTGCCAAAGACAAAGTTTATTGGACACAAGTGAATATTTTGTCTAAAGATGTTTGTTTTGCTTCCCTCTAATGTCTGTTTACTAGCTGCCTGCACACTTTCCTGCTAAATATAAGATGGCTCTTAAAATTTTCAGTTGTTGCTTCTTCATGATAGGTAGCTTGTTTGTATGGAGGAGCAAGTAAATGTATAAATTAACATCTTGTAACATCAAGAAACAGCAATACATATTTTCTACTTATGACAGAATATGTAGAAAGTTACATTTCCAACATTCTGAAGCTTATAGTTACAACTACAGTCCTTCATCCTGCCTTTAAAATGGTGTCATGGTGGCATAAACCCTTATAAATATAGGTCCTGTTTCTTTGCAGACCTGTAGTGCAGTGTTAGTAGTTCACACTGATGTTACCATATAACATGAGGGAAAGCCAATATTGCAGGACTTCCAACTAAAATTCTTCTAAAAAGTATTTGCTAGTCTCAGACTTAAAGCTAATTAATCCAGTATTTGCTAATGTTTGTGGTAGGTCATTTAGCTCACTACAGAACATCAGAGGTTCACTTAATAAATATTATGAGGTTGCCCATGGAGCTTGTAGAGTCTCCATTCCTAGAGATACTCAAAACCTTACAGAACCCTGTAGCCCTGTAGCTGACACCAATTTGAGCAGCAGGTTGGACTAAATCTCAAGAGGTCCCTTCTAACCTTAGCTGTTCTCTCAATTATTTAACTTTTGTTGGTGTGGTATCTGACTGCACCAGTATCTTCAAATGTTCCTTAATTCTATTATGCACATTATTGGGATTCTGAAACTGGAGAGAATGATGGCTTTTCTGGGAAAGGTCACACAAACCAGGTTTCTAGAATGGCAGTGGATGAAATGGACCAGCTGGTCACCTGCAGTATGGATGATACTGTGCGCTATACCAACCTTAGCAAGAGGGATTACAGGTTAGTTAAAATGTTGCCTTTTATTGCACTATAATTGTTTTAACAGCAAGAGTTTTGTTGGTTTTATATGGCAAAAAAATGTATGCTGGAGTTTATTTAGGTTTTGTATTACCATGGAAACTGTAGAAATTATTACTGTACCAACCTTGTGCTTTTTTTCTAACAATGAGAAATGCATCCCAGGCTTTTCAGTTTCTTGTATCCCTTCCATGGGTTAGATGGAGACCTGTGTTGTATTGGGTGACTTAGTGAGGGACTGTAGGAAGGATGTCTGCTTTGTGATTCATAAATACCAAGGGATAGTGGTGATAAGTGTGGTTAGGAAGAGTGGGACACAGCTGTTTCTTCATGGAAATGAGAATTTGAAGAATCTTGTTAAAATAATCTAGTTAGTTTAAAAATTAAACTGTTGTATAGTAACATAGACTTTCATTTCGAAGTGCTACCTGATCAAGATAGTAAAGCTTTAAACACAAAACAATAGGAAACTTTGCAGATTAGTAGATAAGAAAATTACACTATGTATGTTCTTGATGATTACTGGGTAATTATTTGAATAGGCAATGTTAAATAATGGTAGACACAGAATATTTTTTTCCTGCTTTGTCCTTCCTGCTTCTCTGCCTTGGCATGTCCTCTTCCAGTGGCCAGGATGCTGTGAAAATGGATGTTCAACCAAAATGTTTGGCTGTGGGTCCTGGTGGTTATACTGTAGTTTTGTGCATTGGACAAGTAAGTATTAATTTGTGAATTATCAACAATTGCTGTATAATTAATGCCATGTATGGTAACGTTTAGGTATTTAGTGTGGGATTACCTTGCACATCTACAGTATTTCCTAATAAGAGCTATAGGGAACATAATTCAGCAGGATACTTGGTAGCCTTGTCTTTTTGCACCCTGTACCAATTTCACATTTATGTATATATTGGAATTTCAGAGAGTCCCTTGTGTGGATGCATCTGTATTTGTTATCAATACAGCTTTGTACTGGAAGGTTAAACGAGTCAGAATCACGCTCTTGCCAAATCTGTTCAGTGACACAATTTTGGCAAGAGGATGTTTTTCTCCTGCATTTTATTATTTTTAATAAATCCAACTAACCAATTAACTAATACAGTTGTATAGCATAAGCAGCTCTAGCTTGCTTGCCTCTAATACACAGATCACAGAAAGCCAGAGACATTGCAGCAAGGCTCTCTTTTATCAAAACATGACTAAGTTCTAATGATTTATGCTTTCTGTATGGGTGCTAATTTTGTGTTGGGGATGTCTGATAGTGTTGTCCAAACCTGTTTTCATGTGAGTTAATCCCAGTTATGCATAGCCTAGAACTGGATAGGAAATAGCCTTTAAAGTTTAACATTGCAGCATGAACTTGTTACTAACTTGGTCCTGCCTCCCTCCTTTTAACAATGAACCAGAAAGGGAGTAAGCATTGCTAGAAATATTGTTTTGTCCATATTTATTTCATGTTCACACTAAGTGAAGCAAAGCTGAAGGCACTGGAGGATGCCCTGCACTGTGTAACTTAGAACACATGAGTACTCCAGTATAGCAGATTAATTAATCACCACATGTAGGCATTTCTTCAATTTTTTTTAAGAATGAAACTGTTCCCTTAAGATGAGAATACAATAAACTTCTAAACGACCAGAGGGAATTTGTATTTATGACTAAGCAATGTGGCTTAGTAATAGTTTTATATTAGGTGCTTTGAAAAAAGGTCTTAGTTTCTCATTTTCTGCTTACAGATTGTCTTGATGAAAGATAAGAAAAAATGTTTTGCAATTGATGACCTTGGTTATGAGCCAGAAGCTGTAGCCATTCACCCCACTGGAAGTACAGCAGCAGTGGGAGGAGCGGTAAGGTTGCACTTCCTAAAACTGTACTACTTTGAGCACTGGAGCAAGTAACAGAAAAATTTAATAATAGTAGGTGTGTTGTGTTGAGAAATGGTAGGTGAATTTGCAACAACATCAGTATTGTATCAAGTAAGCTGTGTGTATTTGGTATTCCTGGGCTTTCATTTTCCAGGTTCTGCCACAATTGTGACCTAAAGTCTATTTCACTTCTTTCTGAATTGGATCTTCTTTCCTGTATTTGCTGTTTTGAAATTGCCAAATTGTTTTTACCCAGTGTGTTCTTGAAGTTGGCAAATTCTAGAAAATGCATCTATTTCCACACTTGGTGGATTGCAGCCAGCATAAATGACAGGTTAATTAAACTTTTTCTTAACACAAGCACTGCCAGATAGAATTAATGCAAAAAGTTTCAGAAAATCCTCTTTCTATTGTAAAATGATTTTTCTGTTTTCTCCCTCTTTGCTATTAATTTGCAGGATGGGAATGTCCATTTGTATTCAATTCAAGGAACCTCTTTGAAAAGTGATGATAAGACTTTGGAAGCTAAAGGTCCTGTTACTGACCTGGCATATTCTCACGATGGTGCCTTTCTTGCAGTCTGTGATGCAAACAAAGTTGTCACTGTCTTTAGTGTTGCTGATGGCTACGCGGTAAGAATTGTTGTAGTGAGAGTTGGCTTTGTTTAAAAACAAATCGACTGACAGCTCGTGTCTAAATGTGTTGTGGTGAAGTGCACTGTAGCTGCTGAGGCTTAACTGTAAATCATTGATGTAAATTTGATGTTTCTGTGACTGTTTACCTGCTCTTTTGGGCTAGTACTGGCATTTACAGCAGCCTCCAGACTGTAAGAATAGTTGAGGAAATGTGCAGCATAGGTTGGCTGCTGGGAAAATGGTGTGACCCATCTAATAACACATGCATAGGTAAAAGAGGGAAGGAGCTGGATTTCCACAAACTAGCCATAGTTAAATACGAAAAGTTCCTTTGGGTCTGCTGAACCACTAGTTTGTTAGTTCACGTTTTTTTAAAGGAAATAACCAAATACATGCCATGTCTGTTAGAGAACTTGTGTACATTTTCGTAAAATGGAAAAGAATGCAGGCTCAGTTTGATAAGAATCGTGCAGTACAATAAAATTCAATGAAGTAAATAAAGCAGACTTGGCAATAAAATTCTGGTGGTTCTGGCATGCAGTTCCATGGTAAGGACTAAGCAATGAAAAAGACATGAAAAGGAAATGCTAGGACAGGGAATCTTGCTTTTTCTGCCAATCTATTGTCTTTTAACCAAAAACCAAAAAATGGGCAATTTCCACTTTTCAGCCCAAGCAGTCAATGTGTATCAGCCTGTAAACTCCTTAAACTTTGACTGAAACAACACTGAAGTATAAACACAGGATGGCATTCCACAGAAAACATTTCATTTTCTAAGTAAAAATCAAAAGAATTTTGACTTGAGAAACATCTCTGGGGTCATTTTAGAAGCCTCTAAATTGCATGTGTACTTAACAGATCGAGCTTTCATAGAAAAATGTCTTGGTGGTTTTGCAAAAGGGTTTTTATTTTATTGGCCTACTACTAAGTATTTAAATAAATCACATAAAGTGATGACACCACTTGGTTTGCTTAGTGCATCCATCTGCACCTGAGATGCACTTGTCTGGAGTCTTGCAGTAGCTTGTTCTGATGCTGCACATTGAAAGCTAGTGATTTCCTGAAGTAACTTTCAACTACTGGAATAACCCTTGTCTTTCTAATTTTCAAATAGGAGCATAATGTCTTTTACGGACACCATGCAAAAGTTGTTTGTATTGCATGGTCACCAGACAATGAACACTTTGCTTCTGGAGGCATGGACATGATGGTATATGTTTGGACTGTGAGTGATCCAGAGACCAGAGTCAAGATACCAGGTATGTTTTCTTCAATATACTACTTTTGAAAGTTGCTAGTAGTTCTTGAAATCCAGCGCTGTTCCTGTTTTCTAGACTAATGGTAAGCAGGCTTTGAATGTTCCCAAAGTAATTTAGCCTTTATGTTCATCTTTATCTAGCCACACTAGCTGGTATTCTTCTGTTATTTTTGTAGTTACTTTTAAAATCCAGTACTAGTATTTAATGCAGCTAAAAATAATACTTGGAATGTGCTGAAGTTACCTTGTCAACCCAGCCTTCCTAATTCTTTTCTGTTGCTTTGCACTGCGATACAGATGCTCACAGACTACATCATGTCAGCAGCTTGGCGTGGTTGGATGAACATACTCTGGTAACAACATCCCATGATGCTTCTGTTAAAGAGTGGTCTATCTCCTACAATTGAAATAACCCCCCTCTTTGGAAGGACCTAATCAGGGACTAGAACTACTGCAGTGGAACATAGCATTTCTCTTAAAGAATCTGTATTGGCCTCTGGGTCTGCTGTCATATCCTCATATCTTTACAGGGTGTTCATATCTGTAATTAAATGTACTTTGAAAGCTTTAGCAAGTAACAGTTTGCACATGAAAAGCACTTAAATTATGTCTGGAGCTTAACCTTTGTGCTGAACATTCCAGAGGCAACAGCCAAACGAGTTGGTGTGCAAGGTTCAGGCGTGAAAGTTTCAAACTCAATCAGTTGTTCTTTTCTAACCAAGAAACATAAGACTGTACAGCATGAGAGTAATACTTCTCATTTTTTCTAATTACAGAACATTTCTGTACTAACAGTCATAGTAAGAGTATTTAGTTGTGGTCTGAAACCAATCAAGCTGTGTGCAGCTACTGTATATTGCTTTGCTTCTCTATACTGCACCAAACTGTTGCCTCAGATTTTCTCCTCCAGATAAGAAGATGGGGTACATACATAATAAACTTTTTATGTATTTCATGTCAAATCTTTGTGGTTTATTTTAAGGTGGAAGTGTGGGATTTTAATGTACTTACTGTTGTGGGTATAATGTTTACAAATATCGTTGTGGCAACTTGTTGCTTCAGAAACACAATTGTTGCTTTCATGAATTAAGACTGTCTCGTCATTTCAGTGTCAGAGAAAAGAAATCATTCAGTTTCAAAGATTAAAGATATTTTCTGTTTGAAGGAGGAGAAGCATGTTATTGTTTAAAGAATGCAGTACTTCTACCACCTTTTGGAAATACAGGAATTAAACAAAGTAACGTGTTGTTATGACTTGAAGTGATTTTTGAGAAGATGGTGTTTGCTCAGTAAGTTTTATGCCTTTGCATGTGCAGAACAGTTGCATGAAAGCATTACCTCATGCGAAGAGATCCTGATGTTGTGTTTAGTTCCCTTCTCACACTCCACAATATGTTTAAGTGATTTGAAACTAGCAGTCCAACAAGGGTGGAGGAGAACACTCTGATGCAAAGTAGTAGGAAGATTTGTTACCATCTTTGATGGCCAAAAAGAGTTGTTGCTGTCTAGAACCTTGGAAGACTTAAAAAAAAAAAATTCTCTGCTAAGTCTCTACCACCACCACCTTTCCAGTTGTCTTTGGGTTTTATTAAGCTCTCCTTTCTGTGTGGACTCATGTGTTTTTTTTACCAATCATATTTCTAATGACACTAATAACACAGCAAATAAAATGCTTTTGCTGCTTCTCGTACTGTGGACTATTGCTCAATTGCTGAAAAAAAAATTGCCTTTCAAAAATGAAATGTGGGTGAAACATCTTTGAAAAAGGAAAAATATTGATTTCTTTTGTGATGATCCAAATGTCTCCTAGCCTGTAAACCAGCATCTACAGTGGAACAGTTGGCATAGATTTTTTTTTTTTTTCCTTCTAAGGAGTGGGATATTTTGCATCATAGTTTATTTGTGTTAACTGTGTCTCTCTATTAGCAGTTTTGCATGTTATGTTTACTAACAATGCAAGGAGAAGAGAAGTTTTGGAAAAGGGTGTGTTTGATATTTAGCTTAAGATCCAAATGAGCAAGGTTTTCTCAGTATCTAGCCCCTAAAACTTGTTCTATTGTTGCATAGGGACGGGCACAGCAAGCAATTCATCCATTGTTCCTGAGTCTGATCTGGAAGAGTTGCTATTGAATCTGCTCAGTGGGCTCCTGTGGTAGTTGAATCACTGTCATTTAAGTAATTATAAGGGGGAGGAGGAGTGAAGCAGTTACCAGAGCTTGTGTACTATGCCTGAAAGGTGATGTGTAGGATGAGCTATTTTTTGATTCCTCAAAAGACCTTATAGTACTGCTCCTGCAGAATGCCTGTTAGCTGGAAATCTTGCATTGAGGTTTGTGTTTGGATGGCAGTGAAGGGTGACTGCTCGTGCTTCAGCTTCCACTGGATTTGTTTATTGGCATATGGCCTGAGCTTCTAATTCCTTAAGAACTAATATGGTCTTTGTAGTTGGCTAGCAACTCCTGACTAAAAAACTGAAACCGTGTTCTGCTGTTGGACCAAATGTCATGGCACAGGTTTGTTGTTGATCCAGTGTACACACACCACAAACTGATCTAAGGAGTCTGGCTGTACTGCTCTAAGTCAGGCCCCTACATTATGTGTGTTTGCCCCAGACCCCAAATGTCTTGTGCTAAACTCAAACCCCATGCATGGCCTGTCCTTAAACAGAGAAACAGGAAAAAAAGACTGGATGGTCTGTACAGATTGTAGTGACTTCAAAAGGAAATAGTGATACTTGACATGAATATGAAACAAGCTCAGAGAATGCAAATTAAAAAAAACAAAACCAAACAAAAAAACTCCACACCTAACAAAAGCCACAAATCATCTTATATGTTGCTATAGTAAGAGTTGTATTTTAATGTTAGTTCAAGCATAGCTCCTCAAGCCCCCTTATGCTTGAAGGCTTCTGTTTAAAACATGAACATGCTTTTGAGCTCCTCCTGGCAGTTACTTCACCATGACTGGCAGTTTGCCTGCTTTACAGTGAAAATGCAGCTTAATTAGGCCAGGGCTAGATTTGGAGAACTAACGTGACCAAGTAATTCCTCACAAGGCTGTAATGCAGGCATTCCTCTCCCCTCCCCCTTTAACTGTGATTTAATCCCGGTTGCCTGTTCCATTTCTGCTACACTTGTACAGCACATCGGCCTTCCAAGAAGCTGGTCTGTACAGTCAACCAGAAATTTACGAGCAGCTGTTGTGTGGAATATCAGCAAATCCTAAATGCAATTCTTTAATTGGCAATTGTTAGAGGGGGAAAATAAAGGGCATCACTGATCTATTTGGAGATGGAAGTTATTTGTTTTGTTGGACACAATGAAATAATGGATAGATGTTCTGGCGCCTCTGTTCCTCTGCCAAATGCTTTTGCTCTTAACAATTAGAGTTCCTCAGAGTGAGGATGGCAACTTTAAAATCTTAATTACATGAATGTTTTTCTGAAGCAAAATACCAAATATGTAGAATCCTTCAACCTGGAACTGATTTGTTTTTTGGTTTTTTTTTTTTTGTAAGTATAGCTGGTAGTNTTTTTTTTTTTTTTTTTGGAGGTACATTTCTAAGCAAAGAACCCAGTATGTCACTGTTTCATGGTTGTGGCACAAGAAAGGATTTGCTGTTAAAAACTTCCCTACAGTAGATTTAGCCATGTCTGTCTCTGTGATGAAAGAATACAGAGAAGAAAAAGGTACCTTCAGTGGGCCTGGGGGCAGAATTATGCAGTTAACTGTCTGGGCTGAGAGTAAGTCACAAGTTCACATATACCCAGCAGATGCTTGTTCGAGGAGTCTCTCCCCAGGAGAAGATTGGGAATGAATCTAAGCACTGAAAGAACCATAGAATATCTCAGTTTGGAAGGGACCCATAACAGTCATCAGACTGCAATGAATAAATGCATCCGTTTTATATACTAAAGGCAGTTTGTTTGAAATACCAATATTTTTACTGATAAGAATGAAATGTGTTACACCAATTCATAGATGTGTTGGTGGAAGGACCCTAAAGGCCTCGTCTCAAGTATGATGTAGGGCTATGGGCAATAGTAGACCAGGTCAGCTGTGTTCTATTTTCTAATCAAGTCTTAAGAAACTTGAAAGAATGGAGATCACACAGCCTCTTTGAGTAATTTGTTCCACTTAATTTTTTCCTAATATCCAACCTGAGACTCCAAGCTGTATTGCGTGACCACTCATTTACATTATCTGTTACTAGCAGGAGAAAGTTGAACACTGTGCCCTTGGTATTGTCCTGCTGGAATATTTTCTCTGTTACCTGCTGGCCTTAACCTGTTGGGTATTAAGTTGTTGACTTCCTCCAGCCCACACACCTCAGCTTCTAAGGAAAGCTGTTATGGGAGGCGTTGTCTGAAGCCTGGATGTGCTGCATCACCTTCCTCACCTCATCTGCATTGCTGTCAGCAGTGAGATGCAGAATTATCAAGTGGTCAAGTCTAATTTGCCTGTGACAAGTCCATGTTGGTTATTCCTGTGTCCTGCAAGTATTTAGGATTAAATTCCAAGGGGAAGTGTACCTTCATCCCTCTGGGAACTGCAGTGGAAGCAAACTAGCTCCTGTTTTGGGTCTTCTTTTCATTCCGAGTTGAGGTCTTTTTCCAGTGATCAGAGCCCTCCCATCATAAACATGGTTTGTTTCATGGATGATACTTTAATTATTTCATAATCATGTGAGGTAACCACTTCTACAGCTCTGTGTTGGTTCCTTCACCACTCTATGGACTTGAATACATCCAGTTTTTAGATAGATCCTAACACTGTTTTCTCCTGATGGTTGCACCTCTCCAGAGCACACTGGCACATGCAGAGATATGGGACCAGGCCTGTAAAAACCAAAGCCAGAAAGGGTTGAGTACTTGAGCTTTTTCTATCACCTTGTGCTAGTTTATTTCCCTCATTTAAGAACAGGCCTCCATTTTTCCTTGAAAAATTCAAGTAAAAAAGCTGCATTGTGCATGTTCTAAATATCTATAGCGCTGCTGTGTTTCTCTGTTAAAACAGAGACAGCAGAAGAAACTTTATGTTTTGTTGCTGGAGATTTGCAGGAAGCACATCAGGTCTGAGGAATAAGCCTCGCTTTAAAAGCATTCTGAACTTTATTTCTGAAATATTCAGTCCTGGAGCTGTAATAACAGTTACTTCTTGATGAGAAGAGCTTCAAAGATATCTGTATCTTTATGAAATTCTACAGATCATGGTTCATTAGCTCTCTATGAGCCAACCTGAGAGAAACAGGCAATATACAAGCCAGGCTTAGCTGTTGCCTTTTCCTGCTCTGTAGGTTAGCTGGCAGCTGAGTAAACTGCCTATGGAACTGGGAGCAGTGGGGCTGTTGGCCCAGACCAGCCAGCTTGTGCTGTGAGCAGTCAGCCTGTGCCCGTCTGAGTTAGATCAGTCAGTTCTGATTTCCTGCAGAGAAAGGTAGTTTGAAGTGCAATTTACCCCTGGCACCAAAGTGGGCTTCTTCTATGTTACCCAGAATTGCTTGACATTCCCAATTGCCTGGTCTGTGTGATTGCCAGCAAGTCTGTCCCCCATGAACAAGGGGGAACAACCTGTATTTAGCAACCCCTGAAAACCTGGCTTATCAACATCATTCAGCCTGGGTTGTCAGTGGATCAGACTACCTGAGAGTTGCTTAACATGTCAGTCAGGCCTCAGTGTTTTCCTGTTGATTTGCTTTACTCTGTAAAGCTTGCAAGCATTAAAATGGGAAGGGGGAATCTTCTCAGGGTAGCCAGGTGTGAATATTATGGCCAAATAAATATTGACAGATATCTATGCTGTGATTCTTATGCTCTACAGGCAGGCCAGATTTCTGGATTGGCATATTTAACCTTTGTTTCCTGGACCCTGTTGCCTGCAACCTGTGCATGACTTATACAGAGCACAGGAGCTTGCTCCATGTGTTGCATTTGAAGGCCACTGACCTGCAGGGAAGCAGCACTGGCTTGCTGCTGCTCTATTCAAGGTTCTCAGTATCATTCTTAGTGCAGAGACTCTAGAAGTGCCTTTTGCACCCAGGTACAATCCCACAAGGGAGGAGTACTGGTTCCAGGATGGGGAAACTGTGTGGGAAAGAAGTTGCAGCCAAGTTAAAGCATAAGGTATTTACACACAATCTTTCTACAGATTTCTCAACAGCATTTATTTGGACGTGATGCATTGCCCTTCTGCTGAGTATTTTTGATAATCTTCATGGACAATCCATTTCCAAGCAGTTAAAACCCAAACCTTTAATGCATGCAGAAGACTAAGCCATGCCTCAGCTTACAACTGCAGAAACACCTGCATCGTATTAAAATGTAAAATAGAAACATTAGGGTAAGGAAGGGGTTAAGAACATACCTAATCGGGTCATAAACGTACATATTTGATGCTTTTAGACTTAAACATTAAAAATGAAAATAGAATCATGGAATATAGTTGGAATTTCTGAGTTCTAAAGGATCCACAAGGATCGTCAAAGTCCAACTCTTTGCCCTGCACGGGACAACCCCAAGTATCACACCAAGTGCCTATAAATAATGGGTAAATAGCAGTTACATCTTTGCAACCAGTAGTTATCACATTCTAGGACACAATTTAGTCGCCAGGACTGCCCTGTGCAAAGGGGAACGGTATTTATTAGTAGCACAAGTCATCCAGGGTTAAAGGACGATTTTATAGTTCCGTGGTGAGCGCATGTGCCGGCGGTGCTGGCGGGAGAGGCGCTCGGGGCAGGCTCTCCCCAGGGCTGGCTGACATGCGGGAGGGAGGGAGGGAGGGAGGGAACCAGAGAGCAGCCGCGGGGGGCAGCCGGGACCGTGCTCCAGCACCAGGTGGCAGAGCAGCACTGCTGACGGCATCTCCCACTCCGTTTCCAGCTATTGTCCTGCTCAGACCGACACTTTGAAGTTATTTCTGTTTCGGGAATGATTTGCCTGTCCTGCGTGGGACGGCAGCATGCAGCCCGCCCAGGGAGAAGGGCAGCCCGCAGCCCCGGCCGTTAAAATCACCAAGTGCCACCCCCCCAACCCCGCGCTATGGACAGGCTCACCTTCTCTTAGACCACGTTGAAATAAAGAGATGAAAAAGTAGGCAGTGTCGAATATGCATTCATTAATTTTTACGGTATTTATTTGCCTACGTTTAAGGGAAATTTGATAGTAATATTTCCTTACAAGAGCAGAGTGATGTCTAGACAAGTGATGTCCGGTCTAACTTGAATCAAAGACAAGGTGTTCTGTCCTCAGTCTGCAAGGCAGGACAGAGGACCTGGTGGAAAAAGATGTGTGCACTGGAAGTCTGGCACTTGTCAAAGTGGTCACTGGAGATACAGTGCTAAGAAAATCATTTTGGTGCTTGATCAGTTATGAAAAACTGACGGCTGAAGACAATGGAGGTTTGTATAACGGTTTTGATACTGTAACAAAATATGAACAAATGAGCCTTTGTCAGGTGACCAGATCATCTATGACATACCAACAAAACAAATTAAATCAACTCCTCTTTATTGTGGTCAGCACAACTTGAATCATGAATGCACAGGAAATGTCACAACTGGACTGTGCAGCAGTCAGTGACCAGCTGAGCCAGCAAAGGACTGATATGAAGGGAAGGTCTTTCAAGGTGGGCAGATTACAGTCCTTGGCAGGGGAGTGCTGCTGGGTTTTGCAGCAGAGTGAGTGCAGCTGACAGGTTTGGTCAAGCAGCAGAGCCAGTCCTGCACCAGCAAGGTGGGCAGGGTCTCCAGGGCTATGAGGGATGTGCCATCCACAGATTGCTTTAGGGGTGCAGGGATACCCAAAAGACAATGCCTGACATGCATAGCTTCTCCAGGCTTCTTGGTGACACAGCTGTGCCTGAGGATACATACACAGCAGTCTTCCTTGATAGCATTGTCATGTCATCCTCTCACACGAGCATTTCTGGCAGGGCAGTGGAGAGAGGCTGACCACCATTGATGATTCCAGCCACCATATCTCCAGTCCTTATCTGCAGAGGAATTTGGATAGGCTGGATCAATGGGCCAAGACCAATGGTAAGAAATTCAGCAAGACCGAATGCCGGGTCCTGCCCTTACATCTCAACAACCCCAGGCAGTGCTGCAGACTGCAGAGTGGAAAAGGACCTGTGAGAGCTGGTTGACAGTAGCTGAACATGAGCCAGCATGTGCCCAGGTGGCCAAGAAGGCCAATGGCACCTGGCTTGGATAAGGAGTAGTGCAGCCAGCAGAAGCAGGGCAGTGACCCTCCCCCTGTACTCAGCACTGGTGAGGCCACACCTCAAGTTCTGTGAGCAGTTCTGGACCCCAAAGCTCAGGAAGGTTGAGGTGTTGGAGTGAGTCCAGAGAAGGGCAGCAAAGCNGGTTCTCAGTATCATTCTTAGTGCAGAGACTCTAGAAGTGCCTTTTGCACCCAGGTACAATCCCACAAGGGAGGAGTACTGGTTCCAGGATGGGGAAACTGTGTGGGAAAGAAGTTGCAGCCAAGTTAAAGCATAAGGTATTTACACACAATCTTTCTACAGATTTCTCAACAGCATTTATTTGGACGTGATGCATTGCCCTTCTGCTGAGTATTTTTGATAATCTTCATGGACAATCCATTTCCAAGCAGTTAAAACCCAAACCTTTAATGCATGCAGAAGACTAAGCCATGCCTCAGCTTACAACTGCAGAAACACCTGCATCGTATTAAAATGTAAAATAGAAACATTAGGGTAAGGAAGGGGTTAAGAACATACCTAATCGGGTCATAAACGTACATATTTGATGCTTTTAGACTTAAACATTAAAAATGAAAATAGAATCATGGAATATAGTTGGAATTTCTGAGTTCTAAAGGATCCACAAGGATCGTCAAAGTCCAACTCTTTGCCCTGCACGGGACAACCCCAAGTATCACACCAAGTGCCTATAAATAATGGGTAAATAGCAGTTACATCTTTGCAACCAGTAGTTATCACATTCTAGGACACAATTTAGTCGCCAGGACTGCCCTGTGCAAAGGGGAACGGTATTTATTAGTAGCACAAGTCATCCAGGGTTAAAGGACGATTTTATAGTTCCGTGGTGAGCGCATGTGCCGGCGGTGCTGGCGGGAGAGGCGCTCGGGGCAGGCTCTCCCCAGGGCTGGCTGACATGCGGGAGGGAGGGAGGGAGGGAGGGAACCAGAGAGCAGCCGCGGGGGGCAGCCGGGACCGTGCTCCAGCACCAGGTGGCAGAGCA
This sequence comes from Drymodes brunneopygia, assembly GCA_013400955.1. Lineage (NCBI taxonomy): Eukaryota > Metazoa > Chordata > Aves > Passeriformes > Petroicidae > Drymodes > Drymodes brunneopygia. The sequence goes on along the minus strand of VZTZ01003501.1, from coordinate 843,784 downwards.
GCACTGCTGACGGCATCTCCCACTCCGTTTCCAGCTATTGTCCTGCTCAGACCGACACTTTGAAGTTATTTCTGTTTCGGGAATGATTTGCCTGTCCTGCGTGGGACGGCAGCATGCAGCCCGCCCAGGGAGAAGGGCAGCCCGCAGCCCCGGCCGTTAAAATCACCAAGTGCCACCCCCCCAACCCCGCGCTATGGACAGGCTCACCTTCTCTTAGACCACGTTGAAATAAAGAGATGAAAAAGTAGGCAGTGTCGAATATGCATTCATTAATTTTTACGGTATTTATTTGCCTACGTTTAAGGGAAATTTGATAGTAATATTTCCTTACAAGAGCAGAGTGATGTCTAGACAAGTGATGTCCGGTCTAACTTGAATCAAAGACAAGGTGTTCTGTCCTCAGTCTGCAAGGCAGGACAGAGGACCTGGTGGAAAAAGATGTGTGCACTGGAAGTCTGGCACTTGTCAAAGTGGTCACTGGAGATACAGTGCTAAGAAAATCATTTTGGTGCTTGATCAGTTATGAAAAACTGACGGCTGAAGACAATGGAGGTTTGTATAACGGTTTTGATACTGTAACAAAATATGAACAAATGAGCCTTTGTCAGGTGACCAGATCATCTATGACATACCAACAAAACAAATTAAATCAACTCCTCTTTATTGTGGTCAGCACAACTTGAATCATGAATGCACAGGAAATGTCACAACTGGACTGTGCAGCAGTCAGTGACCAGCTGAGCCAGCAAAGGACTGATATGAAGGGAAGGTCTTTCAAGGTGGGCAGATTACAGTCCTTGGCAGGGGAGTGCTGCTGGGTTTTGCAGCAGAGTGAGTGCAGCTGACAGGTTTGGTCAAGCAGCAGAGCCAGTCCTGCACCAGCAAGGTGGGCAGGGTCTCCAGGGCTATGAGGGATGTGCCATCCACAGATTGCTTTAGGGGTGCAGGGATACCCAAAAGACAATGCCTGACATGCATAGCTTCTCCAGGCTTCTTGGTGACACAGCTGTGCCTGAGGATACATACACAGCAGTCTTCCTTGATAGCATTGTCATGTCATCCTCTCACACGAGCATTTCTGGCAGGGCAGTGGAGAGAGGCTGACCACCATTGATGATTCCAGCCACCATATCTCCAGTCCTTATCTGCAGAGGAATTTGGATAGGCTGGATCAATGGGCCAAGACCAATGGTAAGAAATTCAGCAAGACCGAATGCCGGGTCCTGCCCTTACATCTCAACAACCCCAGGCAGTGCTGCAGACTGCAGAGTGGAAAAGGACCTGTGAGAGCTGGTTGACAGTAGCTGAACATGAGCCAGCATGTGCCCAGGTGGCCAAGAAGGCCAATGGCACCTGGCTTGGATAAGGAGTAGTGCAGCCAGCAGAAGCAGGGCAGTGACCCTCCCCCTGTACTCAGCACTGGTGAGGCCACACCTCAAGTTCTGTGAGCAGTTCTGGACCCCAAAGCTCAGGAAGGTTGAGGTGTTGGAGTGAGTCCAGAGAAGGGCAGCAAAGCTGGTGAAGGGTCTGGAGCACAAATCTGATGAGGAGCAGCTGAGGGAGTTGGGGGTATTTAGTTTAGAAAAGAGGAGGCTCAAGGGTGGCCATATCACTCTGTACCTGATTATGGAATATCAAAAAGGCAATGAGACCAAGGCCCACACTTGGGTACAAAGCAATTCAGCTGAGTTGGGTTGTCTTGTAAGGCCCAAGAGAGCCCAGCTGGACATGGCACTGTGCTGGGCCATGTGGCCATTGAGCTGTGTGTCTGGTGTGAACAAGGCTCGGTGTCACAGCAGCGGGACAGAGAGCAAGGAGGAAGGTTACCAACTGGTCCTACCTGGCCTGTGATGCCCTAGTCCCTGGGGAACACACTGGTGGCATGGGGGAACTGACCCTGCCCTCTCTAGAGCTGGGCAGACCCAGTGGAGGCATGGGGAGAGATGGAGATGAGCACAAGGGCTGGGAGTCCCACGGGGATAATAGCAGGGTCTACAGGGATTTTGCCTGGGGACAGAGTCAGACAGTTTTCCCATGCATACAGAAGAGACTGTGTAGAGATGGAAGGATTTGTACACAAATCTTTTTTATTCCACCTTTTCTGGAAGATGAGCATTTCTTTATTTGAAAATTCATAGTTCAAATTTGTGTTATAATCTAGAGTCAAAGCTCTTTCCATGAGCCACCAGCATGCATTTTAAGGAGGAAGCACAGGAAGTTGCATTTTTGAATCGGGTTCCTGTCACAGTAACTGAGATTGGGTACAGGTTTTGTATGATGTTTTGTGTATCTTACCCGTCACTTCTGTTTTTCCAGAAAAAATCATTGGGAGCTTGGGGAACACCTATATCATCAACTGCTCTCAGCTTCTACTCTTTCAGCTGTTAAGAAGTTCAAGGGCTTATTACCGCCCCATCTCACCCATGGCCCACCTGCAGAGAGCAGGTGTTGTGGCACACCCATAGGGACAAGTGACTGAAAGAGCATTTTTTAACAGCATGTAAGAGAAAACATCGAGCTCTGCCAGCCAGATAGCTCTGTCCTCTCTGAGAAGTTGCTGAATTATATTTGATAAGGCTTCCAATACTTACAAGTACAAAAATCTGCTAGTTTTTGCCAGACTCTAGCCTGATCATGGCTTTTGAAGATTTTTTTGTATCTTTGAAGAGGACCTCCCTAAGATCAGCCTTCCACACCCATGCTAGAAAATTAAGCCTGTTTCTAAAACATTTCTGCCCATGTTCTATTCCTTGTTCAGATCAGCTGTATGGCTGGGTGTCCATGTGTCTGCTCTCCCACCCTGTGTGCTCCAAGGAGAGAAGATCTCACCAGTCACCACTCACTAGCTCAAATGTGATGGTACTGATTCCCACAGGGTCTGAGACCAAGTCCTGCTAGACCTTCAGTAATGCTGTTGTGAGACAGGAGCTACTGGATTTAAATATTTTAGGTCATTCTATCTCTTCCTGCTCCCTTGGAGTAGGTTCTGAATGATCTGACCAATGCACTCTCTTCCATGAAGTAACAGATGGTAGCAGAGACCACCCCATTTCTGCTCTGAAGGTGCTTGGCTTATGAAAAGGAAGACTGAGATAAAGTACATCATGTGCTCTTGCTGCTGGCTTTTCCCAGATCCACGGAGAGTTTAGTGGAATGCAGCATCCACCCAGGACTGTGAGCCAGATATCCCATTCATGGGCTAATCCTTTTTTTGATGTCTCTTCCCTGTACCTGGTGTTACGTAGAAATGTAAGACTGGCTTTGAGTGATTATTTACAGAAAGGTCAGTTGCTTTTAACTACAATAAATATTAACCTCTGGGACACCTTCATCACAATTTAAGCAGCAATGGTGCAATACTGGGTTTTAGGAAGGAAGTGTTCCAACCACTTACTGAAATTGGTTCAAGTTCTGCCCAGTATTTTTAACTTTCTTGATATTTTTAAGAAAGAGGAAAGCAAGTTCAGATAATGGAAACCTGAGTGTCAAAGATAACATTGTCTAGGAGGAGTTTTCTAAATGGTGCCAGGTTCTGATAAATGTACCAGATACTATTTTTGAATGTTAATCTGTCTGTCTGTTTTGGCATTGTGTTATGAAGTCCACTTTAAATCATTAAGCTTTGCATTATTAAATTATGATGGCACCATAAAAATGCTATACTTTGAAGAGGGACTAATATATAAATCATAATGATCCTGATTCAATTCACAGTGGTTTGATTTCTCCATAGAACCTACAATCTTAAAGAGATCAACTAATTTATATTTTGGCTACTCTTTTAGGTCCAAGTCAATTAGCTTAAAATTCTTCAATCATAAAATCCACCTTCTTTACCATCTAGGCAAGCCCTGTAACAACCACTGCACTTACTGGTATGTAAAGTGGAACTGAATTCTTTTAAAACAGGAATTCTATACTTTAAAATCTTCCTCCTGTACTTTTAGACAAGCTTGTCCATTATTGACTAATTCATGATGTATCAAATACTTACATGATGTGTTTTCATGGCCAGTAGTAGGCAGTGCAGTGTGTGTTATTGAAGGTATGTAGAACTGTTTTGCACTATTTATTTGTCCATTTAACTCCTCCTTTTGCTCAATTATTTGTCTTGTTTATTATTAGTGCTTGCCCTTTCAAAGGAGAAAGAGAGCTCAAATGACCACCAGCAACCACATCATGAGTATTTTGGGAAGATTGCCCTTTAGAGATGTGCAGACAGTGTGCCCACCTCCCATTCACAGCACAAAAGGTCTCACTCCAAACAGTTTTGGTCGAAGAGGAGCCTGCAGTCACTCAACACCGATGGATGTCTCCGCTGAGTCACACGCGCCTGCCTCACGAGCACAGCAGGATCAGTGCTCTGCCAGTCTGATACTGTGCCAAAACTGTGTCCTCTGTGGTAGAAGTGGCCATTCATAAAGTGCAACTGATGACATCCTGATGATTAAGTCAGGTTTATTTGATTATAGAAGAGACTTTTTCCTTTGTGTGCTGTAAGTGGAACAATCTCCTGTTTGCTATGATCACAGTTTCCCTGTTTCTTTTGCAACACATACCAATGTGATACACCTAAGGTAACACCTACATTACAATCATTGCTGCATGACAGTAGATTTTACAGGAATATTTTACTTTATCTTATGTTCCTGTTACCTTATTTAACACAGTATTCTCATCGTGCCTTTTTTTTAACTCATAAATGGTGTCATTTATTTTCTTAGGCAAGAAAAGACTTTCCCTGTCATTTATTACCTGAGAATATAGTAATGTGTCATGCCAAAACAATTGCTAAAGGAAACAATTCAGACCACTCTTCTGTGGGCTGCCATTGGCTACCCAGTGCCCCCTGGTGAGACACCTCCCTACGCAGCATATCTCACCCAAGCTAAGGTCAGAAGGAACTATTAGATCATCAAATTTGGCCTGATACATATCAAAGGCATTTAAGTTTCACCCAGGAATGTCTTGCTTGTTACATATTAAGTTTTCAGGTGATAAAACTACGCCATTGTCCAGTGCTTGGGAGCAGCTGAGGTCACTCAGTGTGTTCAGCCTGGAGAAGAGGGGCTGAGGGGAAACCGCACTGCAGTTACAAATTCCTTGTGAGGGGAAGAGGAGGGGCAGGAGCTGATCTCTGCTCTGTGGTGACCAGTGACAGGATCCAAGGGAATGGCCTGAAATCGTGTCTGGGGAAGTTTAGTTTGGATATTAGGCAAAGGTTCTTCACCCAGAGTGGTTGGACACTGGAACAGGCTCTGCAGGGAAGTGCTCACAGCATCAAGCCTGGCAGAGCTCAAGAAGCATTTAGACAACACTCTCAGGCACATGGTGTGACTTTTGGGGTGATTCTGTGCTGGGCCAGAAGTTGGACTTGATGATCTTTTTAGGTTCCTTACAATTCAGAATATTCTATGATTCCATGGTTTAACAAGATTGATCCCTCCCTCTGCCCCAGCAGAAATATTTCTTGTCTCCACCGGGACCAAGAAGCCTGGAGGCCAAAGACCCCGTGGCTGCACATAGACTGCAAAATCAAGCAGCTACATACTGCAAGATAAAGCAGGGTTAAAGTGGAACAGTTTGCTCACGTCCACACCACATGGTGCTTGGATTTGTACCTCTCCTGAGCATTACACTTTCTGATGAGTTCAACTAGTCTGAAGTTATACAAGTGCTGTGTTGCAACCCATCAGGGGCATAGTTTGATAACATGACATGACCTGGGTGTGTTGCATGCCTCGAGAAATTGCCTGAGGGTACAAAGTCTGCTGGGATAACATTGGAGGATTGTGTAGGGTGGAGGAGCCAAACCTGACACAGTTTTGTCCATAATGCCTACTGTGCATGCTTCTTGTAGTCTGCTGTCTTTCAGACTGGGCCACTGTCATCTCATAGTGGGCTAACTGGGACAGGTCAACAACATGTCACACACTGATGTCACCACAGTGCTGATTGACCTAAGGGTTTTACCTAAGGCCTAAAGGTTACTGTGTCTCCCTATTATTTAGCAGAATTCCTGTATCTTGTAACTGTGTCATGCAGCCCTTCTGACTGCATATATAGGTAGAAGCTGGTTCCAGCTCAGAACACATACCAGCACAGAAATGGGGCCTGGAATCCCAGACAGTTGAAAGATCAGGTGTATTTTGCCACTGAGAACTCACAAACCCATGAAGAAGTCACATGTTTCCTGGTGGACATATATGCAAGTGTTTGGTTGACTAAAGATGGATTTTCTTTGAACAGTAACTTTTTTAAATAATGAAAAATGGTTGGTGATAGAAGAATCCTGTCTTTTCCTCTTGAAAACATCAACTCTGAATGAAGGACTAACCTACTTTTACATCACAGGAGATTCCTTGATTTCGTAACTCACAGCTCGACAAGGAAGTGGCTGGATGTAGAAGCCCCCAGGGTGTCAGAAAAAGCTGATTTCAGTAGGGTTATGCTGACATAAATACTGAAGCAACACAGTCATTGATGAAGCAAAACCAGAGAGGCAATATTTGACTTGTTTTGATTACTGCTCTTTTCATTGTAACTTCACCATAGCCATTAAAATTACTTGAATTTTAAAATTTATAGTTCTCTTTTAATATGTATAATAATTTCAGAGAATTTATTCTCTGATATAGGAAGAGGCCTCTGGAGATCATTTTGTCTACACCCCAGACTTAAGCATGGCCTCCTACAACCAATTGCCCAGGACTGTGTCTAGATCATGTCTAGACATCATTAACAGTAACACAGATATTTCCTTCTGAGGCTCATGCATGAGTTTTTATTATAATTTCATCATTGGCTCTTTGAAAAGCAGAGCTTTTCATCATCCCCAGACAAACGCTTTCAATGTCTATGAGGAAGTCTAATAACTTCAGCATTGATCTTGGGAGTCTGTGTGCTCCAAGATTACACATTAGAGTCCCCAAAAAGATTATTTACCCATTTGGGGACTATTATTTGATTTTTAAAGTTATGTTCATGAAAAAACTTTCAATTCCTTTGTTTGGGAAAACAATTTTGGAAGTATGGACTAAGAGTGTCATGGTTTCAATTGGTCTTCCTGGATCTGCGAATTTCTTGAAAAATCTATTCACTGACTGAAAACTGCCTTTTGGAACTCTTAGCAGTACAGCCTACCATACTGTTTAGTCTTTCTTTTCTGAAAACTTTTAAAGATTACTACTTTGCCAAAGAGTCCAAAATTCCCCAATTCTTACTTAGTTCCAGTTTGATTCATGATAGCACTCAACATGAAACATCTGTGATCAAATCAAAACCATGAACAAGAAGCCAGTCAACAGAATTTAATTCAATCTTTAAGTAAGTCACTGGGGTACTGCCTCAGAACATGTGATTCATTAAAAAAGGAAGGATTTTTTCTTCTGAAAGCCTTGCTGCTGCATGCAACAGCTTTCCTGGACCCCACCTGTACTCTAGGGTTCTGCTGTAGATTTCAATCCAGTTTGCCATGTCTTAGATTCTCAAATGTTTCTCACATTGACTATTCACCATGAGAAAGGACTTAAATATAAGAATATAATCCTTATATTATACTGTATTATGTTATATATAATATAAGAATCCCTTCCCAACAGAATCAGAGCATGATCTCCCCTCTGCAGTGTGATGACCCAGCTGGACAGGACGGTTCACTGGTCCCTGATGTTCCACTCACTGCACAAGGGATCCCCTGTCTTCCTTACAAGTCCAGGTGCCTTGTAGTTTAACACAGTGTCTAAAACTATTTGGAGTCCTGCTGTCACTGCCATGAACACGGCTCATGCAGCCCTTAATAAAAACAATTATCTAGATATAACAAGAAATAACACCAAAAAGGTTTCTCTAGACCAAACTCCTTGTCCGAGTGTGCACTTTGTGTTTCAGCTGCTTCCAAAACATAACAGCAGAGCACAACTTTGAGGTCTTACCTGTGAACAAGCAGCAACAGAAATCTGATGTGAGGGGAAGCTACAGCGTGTTTGTGCAACCATGGCACAGCAAGGTTAAGACAAGTATTGAGGTGAAATATGTTGGCAATGCCAAGGCAGGTTATAGGTTAAAAAGGGTCATTGATTTTGCAACAGAGGTACTCTTTGTGTGTAGCTCATGTAGCCTTAACTTAACCTGAGAATGTGAGAGTAAGAGGTACAGTTATAAAAACTTGGACTTTCTATCAACAAGCAAGAATTAGGACTCCTGTACATTTTTTAGTAAATTAATATCTTATAACATTTTTCCCTATTGCCATGTTCCACCCAAGATTGTCCCTAGGAAGTTACATGACAAGATGCAAAGGTTTGAAACAGGCCACTTCACTGTTTGTGCAAATGGATCACACCCATTTCAGAGTTTTTGGTTCAACAACTGAGATGTTGCTAGATACTGCTCAGTTTATATCTTAAGTATTACTAAAGGATACCTACTTCATTTTCTGTTTTCGTTTTTAAACAAAAACCAGCACAAATCATAACAAATGCTAAGCCTTTTGAGACAGGAGGGCAAACGCCAAGGATTTTGAAGTTTTCGTTCTTAATCCTAAACAGGAAACCTCACTGGCAATGTTTTCATCATTCTTTATACCATCCTGAATTTTAGAGGTTCCACTTAACTGGTTTTTACAAAGAAGCAAATAAAGAAAACTCCAAATTTGCAATTTACTAAGTTCTTTTCCTGCCACTTCTTAAACTGAGATGAAAGATTGCATTTTGTTTGAAATGTAAGAAAATATACAGAAGTCATTATGTAACTGAGGCCAGTACCAAAATGTCCATTGGTTTCAACAGGCCCAGGATTCATACATAGCCTGATTTTTGTTCATTGGTATTTCATTATTCATCTCAAATCATGGACTCACAAATCCGAGGCCCTGCTGTCTTCTGTGCTGTACAAATGCAAAAGTTCTGCCCACTTTCTGTCTCTCTCCAGAGCTGCACTTCATAATTATATGTAAGATACAAATCTACTTTAAAGGGAACTCAATGTCGTGTGACTCAGCTGTAAGAGACAGCCAGGGCCACAGTTACAGCCAGGTAAATTCTTTGTTGTTAGGAAACTTTCTGTATATTTAACAAGTTTCACAAATGCATTCAAGGTAAAAAAAGGGGTCCACCTCCAGTTGTTTTGGAGCCTGGGTGTAATAAACAAAATGCTGTACTTCTTGTGCCTTGGTGTGGTACAGCTCAGAGCACTGCAGTGCCAAACACAGCCTGCTGAGCTGCCTCAGGTGCCAAAAGAAGGGCCACGATGGCTCAGTGCTGCCCTGAGGTGGAGGAGCAGGCTGAAAGTAAGCCACTTGTGTGCTTTGTGTGACAGGAGTACCCAGGGAGAGACATCAGTGCCACACAGCACATGCAACCATTTTGTCCATGTTCTCTATTGTAAAAAAAAAAAGTTATATCAGGTTTCAGGGTTGCCCTGTGCAGGGCCAGGAGCTGGAATTGGTGATATTTGTGGGTCGTGTCCAAATCAGGATATTCTATGATTGATTCTATGATGCTCCACAGAAAGACTGTTCTAAAGGGTAAATTTGAAGCTAAAAACATATCAAAAGCCATAATTTTGTAGAAAATTGTTCAAATTAATTGACAAGAGACATAAAAACAAACTCAGCTTTTGAGCTGCCAAATGCTGTGACAGGAGCATTTCCTTGCAGAGCTGAGTCTTAGGGTACTTGGAGAACAGTCAGGAAAACCCATCAGAGAGTATTTGATTTAATCCTTACTAATGAATCAACAGGGGTTTCACTAGAAGTCTGTATGTGGAATTATTTCATACCCAGTTTCACTATCCATGCTTTCTGTCCAGCAACATTCACTTTTGAGTTCTTGTGTTTGAAAGTGACCTGCCATTTCTGTGGAAATTTCCTACTCCTGTTGCTACTCAGCCTGTTTGATGCTGTCTGTCACAAAAGCCACTTGCTGAATTTAGAGAGAGAATATTCCTCATCCTGACAGAGTATATGGACAGCCCTACACCAACATGCTATTATGTTGAAATTTGTCCTCTTTTAACCTTACTGTTGCTATTTAAGGTGCAATTTTCATTTATACAAATTAGAACCTAGTGAAGCATGCAAACATCAGCTAAATGTGAGCTCATGGAAATTTCTCCTTGCTGAACAGCAGCATTTGAGCAATTCAGAAGATTTGTATTTCCTGTTCATAAATAAAAAATACCTAATTCTGTATTTTTTCCTGGTCCCTTTATTTTAAAATTGTGTTCTTCACATTCATTCAGAATGTTTATCCTTATAAGATGGCTTGAAGTAGACATTAACTATAATATATGCCAAATACCTCTTAAAAAAAGACTGGCTCAGACCAGATTAAGAAAATGTCACTAACTTTATTTGTTTCCAGTGTTTTCTGGCATTTTTTAAATATTCAAATGCTAAAAAAGGGTAATAATTTAGACAGGAACTCGCTGCCTCTGCCCCTTGGCTATCACAGCCATTTTTGGCATCAGCAGATTTCTCTTTAACAAAAGAAGAGAATGAAATGAAATCTGTTTGCTGGTAGGATTAGAATTCATAGATCAAAGCCACTCAGAGGATCTTGACGTCATGCTATACAGCCACAAGAGGCTCAGAGTTGTATAAGGTAGAAAAAAAGGCCTTCCCCAGGCAGTTGTTTCCTGAAACTAATATGTAGACTTTGTATTACGCCTTGGAAAAGGGAGTGGGTACTTTTTGTTTCCTTGATGTTTGTGTTTGCTATTTGTGCCATTTACTCTGTGTAAGAGGAAGGAAATTCAGCACATGTAATGTGGTGGAAATGCCCCAAGGAAAGCAGCAGAGATGGATGAAGACCTCAGTCACAGAATCACAGAATGGGTAAGGTTGGAAGGGACCACTATTCCAACCTCCCTGCTCAAGAAGGGGGCATGGTGCTCAGGATTGTGTCCAGACAGCTTTTTAACATCTCCAGGGAAGGAGACTCTGCAATCACCCTGGGCAGCCTGCTCCCGTGCTCAGCTACCCTCACAGTAAAGAAGTTCTTCCTCATTTTCAGATGTTCAGAGACACATTCTACCTGTTCACCACAGGTCTGTTACTCTTCTATTAACCCCAAAAAGCTACCATCACATTTCTCTTAAAATATGGTTTATTTTAAGATTACTTTGTTTGTTTGGCAGTATTTGTCAGGAACACTCTGATAAATTTTCTTTAAGTTGAAAATTTCTGAAAATATGTTCATTTGGACTAAACTTTCATTGAGAACCAGGAGAAAATTACGAAGGTGACTCTCTCTGCCTTGTTTGCAGAGGACAGACCACAACACAGTCCCTGGAGTGCTCTTTAGGGTATTGGAAACCACTGAAGAGGTTTCTTGTTAGTATAAGAAGGGCAGGAGATAAGAAGATATATTAATGGGAGAGTTTCATTTCAGGAAGAAATCGTATGGCCAAGGCTTGTACAAAGCTCTAATCTCTTAACCTGGGCTTTCTTCCAAAAACATTGCAGTAAAGCATTCTTGACATTATCATTTTGACTAATAGACTCAGCAGCTGAAACAGAGGATGAAGAATTTTGTTATTTATGCAGATAAACTTTTACACCTTGATCCTAATTGTTCAGTGTCAGGCATGCACCTATGAGCCCTTTGCTGACTGCAGCGTCTCTGAAAGCACATTTTCAATGCAGATAGAGAGAGTAAGAGGCAATGTTCCTTTTTTTTCCTAAATCATTTATTTGGTAGTTTATTGCTACTATCTTCAGGAATACACTTCAACATTGAAACCTATTAAAAGCTCAACAAGTAGCAATGTGAATGGTTTCCCTCCTATTTACAGTGTAGTTCCTGCCCCAGAAATTCTTTAGGAAGTTACTCTACAACTAAGAAGCACTTAATTTTACATATATTGTTTTAAGGTGGGCTATTTTCTTTATACAGCGTTAAATTCTCATATTTCTGAGCCTGCTTTTAAGAGACTGTGATCTGAGTTGATGACAGCTCTTTACCAAGAATCCATGGGTCTGAGTGCAGTAAAAAGTGATAGAAATGGCTACTCCATTCTCCAGTGCTAGCTCTTGCTATGTGCTGTGGTCTGTTCCCTTAGCTGGGAACTGACTACACTAGGAAAACTTTCTCTTGCCTAGAAGTTGGATTTGGGGAAAAAGAAGAGCAGCTCTTAGGCAGGAAATTCTGATCCTGGGCTTGAACACAGAGCAAGGTAAAGCATCTCACACATTAGTGCTGTCTTGGTGCTTAGAACAGTCTACTGTTGCCATCTGATTCACAGTAATACCTGTTTACACTTGTACTTTCCCCTGGTCCCCGAGTTCTCCTTCAGTTCCAAACCCCATAACAGCCCCATTCAGTGATGCTGCCTCAGTCATAGTGAAACAGTACTTCTACTACAGGAAAAAAATTACTAACAATTGCAATGTCACAAACAAAGTACCTGAATTGCCAAGAGATGGCACAAATCAGAAAAAAACCCCTATTTTTCCCCTCAGAAGAGGCCTTAGAGCAATAAGGCGTTATCAAGAGATGGACAAAGAAAGTAGATGTTAGCAAAGAAAGGAGTATATCTTGCAGAGGAAGAATTTGCTGAGGGAGAATAAAAATAATAAAGAGGGCTTGGTTCTCAGCCAGACAAAAGTTCAGTGGAGAATTAAGTTGTACTTACAGCAACCTGATAAAGGAGTGGGGTCTGGCTTTTCTGGGCTTCTAAAAAGGAATCACATGTGAAGGGTGAACAGTTCATTGCATTTTGGAAAGGGGATAACTTCTAAACACTCTTTACTTTCTTGTTTCTATCCTGGGAATAAAAAAAATTAGAATATTTAAAACTCCACCCAAAGACTGTCTGTTCATCTGCTTTTTACATCAGTCATCTCTAAACCCAAGATCATCAGTAAATGAGAAGATTCAAATTTTGAGGAGGACTGTGTCTGTTTGAGGGGTTATTACTGGACCTGGGGATGGGTAATTAACTCAAGGACTCTTGTGCCTCAGGTGGAAACTGGAGAGAGGATTGCTATTTGGTAAAACAAGCGCTCACAGCCTGGGGGGCCTGAAACTTTCTGAGGAGTTGATGGTAGTATCTTCCTAAGGAATATGCAGCTGGGGAGCTCATCCAGAGTACTGAAATGCTTACCTGGAAAGCTGACATTACAGTAACCTCCTTGCATTATTTTCAATGACTTGGAGAAAAGTTTCACTGTCCCATAAGGCTGAAAGTGTAGTTAACTTTGTTTCTAAATCCCTTGATTTCTATCTTGATCTTTTTAGAGTCAAATGAAGTTCAAGAAACAGGCAGGAAATTGTAGGACTCAGCCAAGAATTTGAATTCTGCAGATGAAAAGTGAAGTTATATTTCGCAGAATAAATTGTAACATTTATGTAATGCAATCTAAAAAAATGCATTATATAATTTAATACATAAGTGAATTATATACTTGAATATTGATTGGACTTGCAACACATGCTTGCAATTATATATTGAAATATATAATTTATTGTCATATACAAAATATAACAATGTATTAAGCCATGGAAAATTTTAAGTCTAGAGAATCTGACATGTTAGAATGCTGTACCCAACTTCCACAACTAGCAGGCTATTCCAGAAGGGATCTTTACAGGCCTTAATTGACAAAAACTCAATGAGAATGAATTAGATACTTTATTAATCAGTAATCTGCAAAATCTAGAAGGAAAGTCTATTATTCACTATTTAATTTAATGACCTTGATGGTAACTGTGGCCTCCATGAAGTTCCAGTCCCAAAACATTGTCAGACAAAGTCCTGTATCTTCCACCAAAGCTGAAGGACTGTGCTTAGTTTTAATCTGGAAATAGGAGATGAAGGTCAGCTGCAATCTGGGTGTGTTATCTCATGGAAAAGTACAAATGAGAAATCACTTTCTTATGAAATATAAGCTCAAGTGTAATTTGAGTGTATGGTTGTTGATGTCAAAGGGAAGAATTTCATATAAAAGAAAGTCATGACACTGCAAGCAAAGTTTATGGTTTTATTGTCCATAAAATGGGGCCGCAATATTTATATAAAAACAAAGCACTAACTCTTTTTGTATATATTTCAATGTATAAATGTTGTCATTTCCTACTTTTCTCTCCTTGAGCTCTATGATGTGACTGTTTTATTGGATGATTTATAATATTAATTATAATTTATGTTCTGGCAAAATCTGTTGATCCCACAACAAGCAACAATTAGTCATACACCTTGTATCTTAACGTGTAATCTAGAATATTTCATCTACTAATAGCTGTGTTTGGAAAGCTGTTACCAGAAGGACAATGGATAATATAGAAGTCCAGCTTTATACAGAACAGATGTGTGTTACTTTTGTTATGCAACAACAAGAAGCAAGATTTGACTCAAAATGGGTTGTGTTTCACCTGCATGATGACTATAATTCTGAAGTCATACATTTGATGATCAAAGGGCTGGAAAATCTGCCCTGTGAAGAAAGACTGAAGGAGTTAGGTCTTCTCTCCCTAGGAAAGAGATTTAGGGAAGAGCTTCATCAAATAATTTCAGTTTTTGGAGCATGGCCACAAAGAGGACAGAGGCTCTCTTTTCTCAAGGAGCCACATAGAGAAGGGAAGAGGGATACCAGTTCTTCCAGGGGAAGTTTCCATATAAGAAAAAAAATCTTTTACAATGAGTACAATCAATTATGGGAACCACCTCCCCATGTGGTAGAGTTCCCACCACTGAAGGTTTTCAAGGTGCAAATGAAAAGGATGCCAGACAATCTCACCTGGGCTCCCTTTCTTATGAAAGGCTGTATCAGACAGCCTTCTGAGGTCCCTTCCAACCTGAGCTGTTCCGTGATTCTCAAAAATTACATTTTTGTAAAAAACCTCTTCTGGTGTTCAAGAATTTCATTTTGGATATGTTTGAAAGTTCCTGGGCAATAAGGATAAATGATATATATCTACAGGTATTTTTATTTCCGAAATTGTAATTCACAAAAATGTAACAGGCTAAAAGATCAGGAATTCATAAAGCCAAAAGGCACTGTGAATAAAGACATATTAAGACCACTAATCCAAGGTCAAGGCTGGTGGGAGACTGAATATCTGTACCGTAGAATAGAAGCAGTATGTGATTTTACAGTTAAAAACTAAAGCACAGTACATTTATAAAAAGATCACCCAAGAATGTAAGTGGTACATTCAACATTAACTTCTGAGTAATTGGATATTTTACCATGTAATCATAAGGTATCGGTGAGGTGAGGGAGAGCATGGACAGTCATTATTCTTCAACCTCAATGCCTCTTCTGTATGGGCAATTTCTTTCAAATCTGTAAGTTTATCTTCCAGTGAAGGGAAAAGGGAGAGAGTGGTTCCCTTGGGTCCTTGTCCTGCTGAGTATTTTGGACATTAAAGTGAGTGAATGCCCCATTAACACTGTCAGCTCTGAGTTCACCTGGCAAGTAGCCCAGCCAGCCCCCAGCAATAGCACCTGGGTTTTAGGGAACTGTGGGTGTTTCCAGCCTGATAATCATATTAGCTTGTGTCTATATTTTCTTAGACATTTCTAAGTCTTATCAGCAACATAAGAACAGTTACATTTCTAATAAACAAGTTTTCTTACATCTTTACAAATGCTGAGTCTGACTAACCAGTCTGAGTTCTAGAAGGAAGCGAATACCATGACAGATGTGCTTACAAAGTGCCCTAATATCCAATGAGTCACATCTACAGATAGTCGAGGGAAGTTATCACCTCTCAATCATGGCTGTTAAGCACAAAAAATAGGCCACTTGTCCTGTATGGATGAGAAGTGAATTTAAAGAATGAAGAAGCTCCACATGTAAGCAAGCTGCTGAAATAAGTTGAAGGATGACCATGGTTTACTCATAGATGGAAGCAGCCTGCACAGACTGAAAACAGAGGTGTGTGGAGTCTAGACAATGTTTCCTGGCAGAATCTTTCACAGTTTTCCTGCTCTGTCTCTATCCTTAAGGGAAAAATCAGATGTGTTACTCTGCACACTGTGTGAGAAGGGACAGTACTCTGGGAGATCTCTCCCTGGAGAAAACAGATCTTCATGAAATAGAGACACCCTTTTTTGAGAGGAAAACAAAGGGGAAAAAATAGCATATGGGCATTGACAGCACCAAAGAAAATTAATGTGTGTTCACAAGAGGCTGAGGAAGGATGCCAAGGATTTCTCTAGAAACCCTGGTTTGTGCAGACACCAATACTCTGAGCCTTCAAGTGAACCTCCTAAGCTATTTTCTGACAAACCAGGAGAAATCCAACATACACAAACCAGAGGAACAGGATTTGAAAGGAGCCCAAATGGGGACTCAGAATCTCTGTTGTTTATTTTTTCACAATTTAAGAGTTCATGGCATGCTGTTCTATTTCCACGTGACAATCTTCTCAAGAGAGAGGTGTTGGGGTGGTCTTTAATGAATAGTAAGCATTTATCCTGGCTTATACTTCAAATTTGAACAAAAGCCTATTTCTTAATCTGAGGGTCATATTTCCACCTTTGGCTTTCACTTTGCTTTTTTTTCTTTTTTTCGCATACTGTATTTTTTTTTTTGAGGGAGAGACTCTGATTTTGAGTTTGAACTTAAATTTCTTTTTTTTTTATGTGCCCAAAAGAGACACTTTGAGCTAGAAAGGCAGGAGAGGCCTGTGAGTGCTCATAGCCTTTAAACCCTGATTTTGAGTTTGAACTTAAATTTCTTTTTTTTTTATGTGCCCAAAAGAGACACTTTGAGCTAGAAAGGCAGGAGAGGCCTGTGGGTGCTCATAGCCTTTAAACCCCTGTCCAGTTAGTCTTTGTGCAGTATGGCATGATAGTGAATATCACAATTGTGGACTTTACAATTGCTATGCCTCAGTTTCCTCATCTCTAAACAAGGTTTGTTTATAAGGGTATATTTATTTGTGTACTTAAATTATAGGTAAATCAAGCATCTAATTATGTGTAATCTGTCAGCCTGAAGACTTCTTGAATTTAAAAGGTTCTTGAAGGTCCACTATAGGTTCCTTTCTATCAGAGGGAGAGGTCTCCTCTCAATTCTACATCATTATACACAGAATCAAAATATTGCTGCTGGCAAGCTGCTGGCTGAAAAGCACAGTGATGGAAGGTAGCTGAGACATCAGGGACCTCGGTTGCTGTGCAGTACAGAGTAGAAATGAGCATTTGCAAATTCCAGAGCAGTTTGGGGATGGTAATAGAAGGAACTGAACCTCTGAAGACAAGAAAGCTGCCTGTGGGCAGAGAGGGAAGGAAAGGGGAGATGGGTAATTAGGAACCAAGCAAGAAAGATTAAAGAGCTGTGAGAGTCCTCATGAGCAGAGGGCACAGGGCAGCCAAGAGGGTCATTACCCCAGCTTCTTGCTTATCACAGAATCAGGTAGGTTGGAAAAGACCCTTAAGACCACTAGGGGCAAGGACAGCTGGTTAATACTGTATTAGAAAAGTCAGGAATTTAGTGGATAGAACTCTTCCTAAGCACCTGTGATATATTGGTGCCCATCTCCAGGGAAGGATGGAGATGAGGATATGAAAGCAGTATTAAATGCAGCTGGACTAGGCAGGGAGAAGACTAAAAACACAAATAGCAGGAAAGAAAAGATAATGACAAATAACTCTCCAATTGAGTAAGCTAGATAATCTCAAGAGAGTAAACCAGAAATAGGCTAGTATTAGGGCGGAAAAGATCTTGACTCCCTTTTTGTGAGCTGCTCCAGCTCATCATCTATATAGTCAAAATATAATATGAAAAGTGTTAATAACTGTTATCTAACTCCAACATTCAGACTGTTTCTAAACCTTTACCACAGGCTATGTTTACAGACTGTACCAATAACTGGCTTTATCTGCAGTGCAAGGGGGCTACAAAATGGAGCAGAAACAAAACATTACTTAAGGTCATGGAATCCATGGTGAGTTTAAAATTTATCAAAGACATGTCAAACTCAGTTTTATCTGTAAGAACTGTTAACTCTAATCTTCAGTCCTCTTCTGCCCAAACCTAATTGAGCTGAAGTTTGTTGACAGAGAATTGTATTTTTGTGGTCTGTCTAATAAATAGATGAACAGATGCTTCTGTCTTTTAGATTACTAAATGATATGGAAAGTAGTTTAAGTATCAGCTTGGGATATACATCCTGATCCTTTATCTCATACATTTTAAAGAATTTCGTAGTTTAAACATATGATTGAATCAACTACTTCTAGAATAATTTTGTGAGTTGCCTGGAACTAACTCCTCAGACTATGGACTTGATGATGGCTATGGCAGCTAAAAAAGAGTTCTAAAATTTTCACTTCACCTCGGCAACGTTCAAGATTAAGAGAAAATATCACCAGGACACTATTTGTTTTAAACATATCATGAATGACAGAAAAAAAGCACAACAAAATATGATAGGCAGAATATGTCTGGAAGAATGAAATCTGGGAATAGACAACAAATTAACCATTTCTTGCAAATGTGGGTAGTTCCTATGACAGTGAGCTTTACATATGTATTAGCCAGAAATCCAACAGCTCAAAGTCTAGTGGAGAATGACAAATAGCCTGAAATATTTTGTGGCTGTTAATGTGTTGTCCTCAACTGGATTTGATTTCTACACTTAATCAGAAATAGTTGAGATTTACATATGTATTATCCTCATACTGGCCACTGACTAGAGATTGGGACTGGAACTACAGGAGGCAGTTGTCAGTATAATGATGTATTCATTGGTTTTATTAGGCTGACTGCTTTTTTGGTCTTTATATACAGGAAAAGACCTTAAATAGAGTGAAGTATGCTGAGCAGAGAGCACTTTTGGTAGTATAATTTATTTCCTTAAGGGAATTTGTATCATTTGTTTTGCCAAAGTCTATGCCTATTAAAATTGTTTTGTCATACAATCATGAAATAATTTAGGTTGGAAGGAACCTCTGGGCTTCATCTAGGCCAGATTTCTCGAGTAGCAG
This sequence comes from Drymodes brunneopygia, assembly GCA_013400955.1. Taxonomy (NCBI): domain Eukaryota; kingdom Metazoa; phylum Chordata; class Aves; order Passeriformes; family Petroicidae; genus Drymodes; species Drymodes brunneopygia. The sequence goes on along the minus strand of VZTZ01003501.1, from coordinate 824,842 downwards.
TGTGGAACCAACTTCAATGCTAAAACAGGTTTCTCAGAAGCTTCTCTGGGTACCTCTTTGAATCAACCATTGTGAACATTATCTTTTCATTTATACAGACAGAATTTTCCTTTATGCTTCAGAGAAGAGTTTGTTCATGTCCTTTGTCACCGCCCCTTACCTCATGAAGTGGAAGACAGTAATTACATTCACTCCTAAGCCTCTGCTTCTCCAGACTGAACTCCTTCAGACTCTGCCTCTGCGTTGGATGCTCCAATACCCTGAGCAGCTTCTGAGCTCCCATCCATCTGCACATCCCTCTCTTGTCCCAGGGGACCCAGAGCTGCACGGGGTATTGCAGAGGCAGCACTGCAAATGCCAAATCATCCATTATGCCAAATCAAGTCCCTTTGACTTACTGCCGAGGCTGCCATTAGCCTTTCTCCTGTAATCACTTTTTAAGACCAGCACTTTCTCATATAGAAATCCCTTTGAATAATAAAGAATTAAGCTAACAAATTATTGAAAGATCTCAGAGATAGATTTTTTCTTCGAGAATCTAGTTTGGGAGTTTCTCTAGGTTGTGTGAGTTTAAAGACCTGTATATCTCAGAGTAGCTAAATCCCTACCCTAGACTAATGCTGAAATATAAGAGGTATTATGAAAGAAACCAGGATTAACATATCATGTTTCTAAAGAAATCAGAAACCATTTCTTATAGGGCTTTTTTGCCTAATTTTGCTTTGTTTGGAATCAGAGAACTTTTGAAAATACTGAATAAAAGGCAAAATCTTGGGTTGTTTTTCTTTTCTCTAAATTAAATATAATTCATATGATATTTTAATTTTTTTCAAGAGCAATATTAATAGGAAAATGCTCAAGGAAATTGTTCCATTTTTCCCAACAGCCACAAAAGTGTGAGCATTTCTCTCAGAGTGGGGTTGAGTTCTTCCCCTTCCAGGAACAATTGAGCAGAGGAATGCAGCTGAACAGCTTTGCTTAATTAGTCAGTTTATCTGAATTAAGGATGGACTAACACTCTTAGAACAAACAGTATAAAAGAGGGTTGGCAACAATGAAGAGGAAAAACTGAAGACTTGTTGAAAGAATGAGTAAGAGAATACATTTCAGCCTGAATTAAGACCTTAGTAAGTACAATAAAAAATCGTTAAAAACCTTTGTTTTTTACCTATGTATTTGTGTATTTTACAAGCTGGGATGTTAAATTGGGGCATTCTGAGCTAGTTAGAAGAGTGTATGTATGCAAGGGGGAGGTGGTGGATGGTTTGTGCTGTCTTCATGTTGTGCCCTCTTCACCTGTATATAAATACAGTATATATCTATATATATGTTGCATTGTTTGTGATCTATTTAAAGCACATATGACCAGACTCCCTATGAGCTGAATAATACTGCTTTCTTATAATCACTTGGATTTCTCCATATATGTATATATATTTATTTGTCTTTCATCTTACTGGATTAATTTTTTGGATTTGCATATTTTTCTAACATATCTACTACAATTATTTTGGCACACATCAGATTCCAGGTCTTTCTTTCATTTGGATGTCTTCACATCCATTAATCTATTATTCTGTTCAAATAACTTAGGCTATAGCTTCTAGGTCAAAAAAAGAAACTGTTAAGCAATGGTAAACTTACTTTTTTATCATTTTTTTTTATTTATAAAATACCTTAAAAACATGAAAAGCTTATGTTCCTTGGTCTGCCTACAGAACCTGGACAACTTTCAGGAAGGATCTTTTCCATTGGATATCTTTCTAGTTACTATCACTGCTGAATAACTGATATTATGGTTGTTTGAATTAGCCATAAGAACCCTAGAACTACCATCCTTTGAGACAGATAATTAACCACAATTTATTCTTGAATAAAACTTAGCATTTGCCATAAAATCCCAGAGGCATATTTGTATTTCACAAAACCTTAGCTCATCACATGATGCACAATGGAGCATATTTATTAGCTCAGTCTAGTCTAGTACTGCTACCTCTCACATTAGCATGTATTTAGTAGGATCAGAGAGGACTGTTAGGAAGAAATTACTCATGTAAGACTAAACTCTGCTTTAGAGCTAGATATGCTTCCTAAGAAGTAGAAAAAATAACAAACAATGCAAATACTTATAGGAGCAGAAATATCTGTTAAACTGACGTTGCATTATTAAACAATGTATGTAGCTTGTGCTTTTTATATTTTCAAGCAAGTATTTGTGCATAGTTAATATTGTTCTTGAAACAGAAACAAAGTTAATTTTAAAGGCCAGGTCTTCAATTGTTCAAAGTATAAATATTACATGCTGAAAACAAGTTTGGTCTTTTACTTATCTTCCAGGGTTTCTAGTTATCTTCTTCTCCTTGGTCTGTGTTCCAGGATTAAGCCTTGTTCTGGTCCAGCCTAAGGGTCAGATATATACAGAAAAATACCCTGCAAAATAAGAACATGTGGCTGGACTGCAAATATACTTGAATGAATATTGAAGTCCATGAAACTTCTTCATTTCATCAAAGTTTTGTTCTCTAAGTTCTTGTGCATTTTCACAGAAAAATCATTCAGTACAGGAGTCATCAAGTGCATCAACAGCATGCCGTCTCTCAAGATCAGAGATTAATCACTGGGTTGAATATCTGGTATTTTTTCAGCTGTGGCTTCCACCATATATCTAGCTCAGTTTAACTTGACCAATGTGGGTTTAGCAGCCCTTGATCCTTACCCTACTAGCTAAACATTTTCACCATATTGTCTTGTCAATAGGAAAAATTCTTATGATTTATTTCACTGCATCTATCCACAGCCTGTTTTATCCAATCTGCAGCTACCTCTGCAGCAGCTGTAGGAGCTGAGTGGTGAGACTGCTGCACCCCTAAAGTGAGCTGGTACAAACTCCCAGCTCAGTGTGAAGTGGAGGGCTTCAGTTCTGGTTCTGTCCTGTGCCCTGCCACGTGCAGCTCTGTGGACACTGGGCTGCTGTGCCTAACACTGCCTCTTGTCTCTGAGCCAGCTTGGAGACAGTCCACCCTAATCTCCTGTAAATCCAGCTCCAGGGTGGAATGATGATCACTTGGTGGCTGCAGATTAACAAGATTATATGGGGGCTTATTTGACATATTAGGTTAAATTCAACACAGGACTTGGATGGAATAGGAAGATTCAAAACTGACTTTATAATGTTATTTTAAACTCAGTTGTGTGAAGTGGATAGCCCTAAACACAGTACACAACTCTGTTTTTGTCTGCTGGTTCTGCAGTAGCCATAGTGCTCAGTTTGGGCTGAGATGATAGAAATAATATCAACTAGGAGTCTGCTCTGAGAACACTGAAAATGTCTCTAAACAGGTGCATTTACTGTATGTCTCAATGCAGCAGCTAGGAGCAGACCTGACAAAAAGAGGCAGCCATGGACACGAGCTGGAGGGGCAGCTTCAGTGAACTCTTCACTCCAGTGACTTTCCAAGGCTTGCTCACCCCAAGACACAGGCTGCTGGCTGCTCCTGAGTGGCTGAAGGGATTAGGACTGCAAATGACACTGCAAAAAACACACCAAAAGCAGTCTTTCTTTAACTCTGTGTGGTGACAGTGACTCCAAGGCTCTGAACCTGGCTCTGTACTGGGGTGCCATGAAGTCCTATGCCACGGCCTCAAGTTTTCCTTTGGCTATGCCTTTTTCCCTAGTGAACCATGTCTTCATTGCTGCACACTCAGTAGCATTTATTCAGGACAGTTTGCAGCAATGCCTTTCCAAGTCTCCACCAGTCCAAGCCTGATCTATAGGAACTAGAGAGGAATGGGACTGAATCTGCTTATGTTGAGTAAGAGACTGAAGCAAAGTTTCCCACTTCCTGATGATGTTACAGGGGATTATAGTGGCTTTGGTAGAAACATTAATGCCCTGAGTTTTTAAGGGAAAAACAAACAGGCAGTGGGTGTTAGTCTGTTCCCAGAATGGCTGCTGGTATTGTCCTCACAGCAGATTTCTGAGCAATAAATCTCTGAAGCTATAAGTGTGTCGTGGTTACAAGGGACAAACTCAGCAGCACACTCTGTGACTCACTGTCCATGGTATATGCTTGTCTTTAAAGCATTTGCATAGTCCAAAGAGGAAAACTCCTCATGGCTCAGACACAGTCTTGAAAACTAGCACAGCTGTTCAGTACTTTCTGAAATACCTCACTGATGTTTTAGAATGATCCTGTACTGAGGTGGTCAGAATGTTCCAGTAGGATGAGATGCAAGTTTTGCATGACTGACTAACTGGGACTTGCCCTTTCTTCTTTTGTTTGTTTTCCTCATATTATTTTCTTCAACCCAAGAGCAGTGAACTCCCTGCAAAGAAGCTCTTTATCTACTGAATAGTGAAGCAGAATGCCAAACCTGGGGTTTGTAGTCACTGCTGTGTAAATATTTAATATCAACGATAATGGTTCTTTGGGAAAAAAGGGTGTATCACCCATAAGTGTTACTGGCATTGCTATTACAGTCTCCTGGATCCAAGCCAGGAGGTCTGGCAGATGCTAGAGGAAGCACACTTAGACCCTTAAGTGAGGCACTAATGTAAATACAGCAGTGTGTCCTCTGTCAGTGCCTATTCAAGCACTGTGTGGTCACTTTGACTGGACAGTGCTGAGTCTGAGGAAGTTGCTGTGATAACTCTGAACCCAAGGCTGAATTCCAGTGGAGTTCAGGCAGAGAAAGATACTGGTTTGAAGAGTTCTAAGAAAAACAACTAGATTCTGGACTTAGCTTGAAATTTACTTAATTGGTTAGCATCCATGTGACCAAAGCTGAAGAATGGAGAGTTTCTTAGATGTATCAATTCTTTAAATACTCAGTTTGTGTGTTCTTCAGAATGCTCTGTAAGGTAAGCTTGAATGAAAAACAGCAAGTACAGAACTGGGTACTTCAGTGAGTAATAATTCTGTATTAATGTATTAATACCTAATTTAAAATGCCTGTTATTTTTTTTTTTCTTAGCCCAAAGGCCTTCTAAGGCAGATATGTCTTTTTAAGGCTTTTGTTGCAGTAAAACAGACTGTCTGACATGAGAACCAATGAAAGGAAGAAAAGAAATGCTTGTTTTCTCTGAGGACTTAGCTCACTGATCTTTCTTCTTTCAACTTTATTATAGTACAATTAATGGCTTAATATTAAGGCAACAGATTACCTTATCTGCTGTGTATTTCCTCCTCACCAGCTGACTTTGTTCCTTGCGTACTCTTGAGCTTCTCTCCTGAGGAACTTAAGGCTGAGTACTTGCCACCGCAATGCAGGGAGCGAATGTGCAGGACATAGGAAGAGCTTTCTTGGGGAACAGAGAGGTGTGTCTTATGAAACATTCATTTGGTTACTGTACACAAGAGGGACAGAGTGAGCCCTGAGTAGTCTCTACCCCACTGGGAGGGCAGTGAAGCCTCTCCTGCCCCCATCAGCCGTGCACTGACTGAAATTCGACTTGTGGACAGAGCGGTTGGCTGTCCAGAGCCCTTTTTGCTCACTGGGAGGGAACGAAGAGGTTCTTCACTTTCTCATCCTTTCTCTTGAGTGCCAGCACAGCAGAGGATGCCCAGCAACCTCCCATCTCTTTACTGATTCATAAAAGGTTTGTTTTTATGGGGTGTCTTCTGACTGAGAGGAGTCTGTGCATGTAACATCACAGCTTTTATCTTCTGGAGGAACTGTTCTGTAACTACGGCTTTCCTTGGAGGCAAAAAATTCCTTTAGTGCTATCTTTAATTGATGTGAGTATAGATTAATCATATGCTAACTTGGCAAGTGGCTTTATTAGAAACCATTTCTGTCTTCAAGCACAGTAAAAAGCTCATTATAAAAAGGAAACATAAATTCATGGGGAGTTTCAGCTACGTGGCACAAATTCTGAGTTGTAAACTTGGGGTCTGACATAAGTATTCTGACCAACATACAAGGGAACAATCTTGCAGCAGTAAGACCTAAAGAAAAGGTATGGTGGTTTCTTAGAGTATGTAGAAATTTGTGTGGGAACTTGTAACAGATAGATGGGGACTCTTGTATCCTTATTTGTTTGCATTTACAAGGGATGATTGAATATCTATGATAAGGGGTATTTTTCACTTGATCTTATGGGATCTACCAGATTGTGAAAACTGTGAAGGATATTTTCCTTGCACCATACCCTTCTTTACAAAATAAATGAAGACATTTCTTACTCAGCCAAGGGTCCTAATTCTGTTTTACATATGTTACTTATGGTGAGGCAAATCAGGGACAAAGATTTGTGCTGATCTCCTGAAAACACTGAAAAGTACTGTAGGCTTAAGCTGAGGTTGTGATCTTGTATCTTTTTTTATGCATTACCTTTTTGAGTCCAAAGGTAGAAGAAAGCCATTGACAGAAAGCACACTTTGTTTAGGCACACAGTGTGAAAGGCAAGCAAAGATCACAGACTGCCTCAAGTCTGTCAAGCACATCAGAAGAACAAATTCATCTCTTTTTAATAACCTTCAGTGTTAACTGATTTGGAATAAATTTTCACTTTAAGTTTTTTGAGAAGAACAATATCCAACACCTTTAAAATACTTTCCTCCTGCAAGCACTTTTTGGATCATCTATCCTCAGAGGTAGGAGACAGTAACTGGCAATGCTGCAGTCTTTCTTACCTGCTTGCTTTGAATTTTGTTTCTATGTTTCTGTTCTAATGTTCTGTGGTCTAATTGATTGTCCCCAGTCTTTTGGAGTGTAACATTATGGCTAAATCACCAAAACACTTTACTTGGAAGATCTAAAAATTCCACTTCCACTAAGTCATAGATTTCAAAACTCTAAGGCTGAAAAACTGGAAGTTAGGCAGGTCAAGAACCTAATTTGACAGTGGGAATTTCCCTCTTGTGCTGATAGACTATCCTAGTGAATGTATTTAATGCTAAACATAAGAGGATGAATCAAAATGTATACAAAATGTGTATAAAATACAAATCCTTCAGTTTCAAGTACCTGTGATGGTTGGTCTGGCTCACTCAGTCCCACTGCCAGGGAACAGGGCAGCCAGCTGATGCCAGGGTCTGCATGCAGCCCTGTTTGCTCCTGAAGCAACCTGATACCTCCCAGGCTCCTAGTCCAGACAGGATTGATTGTCTCCCCATAAGCCCCGTTCTAGTCTCACTAGCCTCAGAGTTCAATTTCTTCCCTTTCTCTGCTCCTCATGTGAAGAAGGGTTTTGTTCCTCTGCCTGAAGGTGAGATTTGCTCTGTGTTGCTCAGTAACAGTGTTGAGAGGGTAGGGGTAGAAGAGGAAGAAGCTGATGGCTGTATGGAGAAAACAAAAATGTACAGATACAGTAAATCACTGAGGGTTAGTCTTCAGCCCTTCTTCATAGTAAAAATGTGGCTCATAAGAAATAGAAATGAACTACTTATTTCTGACAATAGTCTATAACCCAAACTGCTTAAAGATAGTTAACCTCTATTTCTGGATTTCCAGTCAGACAAAACTAGTCCATGAATGAGAAAGAAGAAAATGGACAAGTAATGGAACAAGGGGTTTTCCTTCTTTTCCCCACTGCATTGAAAGAGAGGAATTTTTCCAAGGGACACGGCTCTCTCACGGCTTTGTTTTAGCAGATAGAATTTGTTCCTCATTCCTAAACTGTGTGTTATAGTGGGGGGAGCAACAAAGCTTTTGGCTCTTACTAGAATTTTACTAGGAAGAAATTTTATGAACAAACATCACAGACAATGGGTAGAAGGACAACTAGTAGAGATTTGTTTAGAAAAGGAGTTGTCAAATCAGCTTTCTCTAATTGCGAAAGGATTTTGAGGTGTGCCACAAAGTTTGGAGGAGATGTTTATTACTGTTCCTTTACTTTATTACTGCTTCTTAGTTTACAAATTGGCAAGAGTCTTTTGTAGTCATACAATGATACATCTTAATTTAAGCTTAAAAGGAAGAACAAATAGGTAATATTGGAAGTTACCTGGATTTCCAGCTGAAAAAACTCTTCAGATTCTGCAATAGGAAGCTATTCCAGTGCAAATCTTTTTGATTGCAAACATTCTTAATAGGATTAAAAGAACCCCTATTTGAACTCCTGAGTAAGTGAAGCAGATAGAACGAGATCATAACACAGAGCCAGGAAAATTTGAAGGGAGTGGTATCAACTCTAGAATTGGACAAAGGGCTCGGAGTCAATCTCCACTGCTACAGAAACCAAGTCATTTAATTTCATGCAAAAACACCTAACAGTAACCTTGAAGAGGAGAAACTGTAGTTAAAAAAATGTTCTGTCTGCCAAGCTGTCAGTATTTCAAGGCAATACCTGCAAACATGAAAGAACATCTTGTAGAGAAGAGGGTAATTTGAAAGAAAGTCACAGCCAGATTCCTCCCTCCTTGGATTTTTGAAAAAAATGTTAAGCCACATGTGATCAAAAGCTGTGAGATCTTCTCAGTCTCCACAGTTCCTTGCAGTTGTCACGTTTTCCCTTTCATTGCTTTCATATCTACAAGATCCCTCACCTTGAACTCCAAGTATTTCCTTGGGAATTTGAGTAGAAGAATTTGTATCAGTAGTTCAGATCACTTCAGCTTAGAGGCAACAGTGAATTAGGATAGCTTTGGATGGTCAGTGTCCAAATGCAGTCAGTCTTCTCCATGTTTGCTTTCATGTAAAGCTTACCACAACAGAAGCATAGATCCAAGAAGTAAGATCCGAGAAGTAACATCACATGTAATCTGCTGTCTGTAAAATCTGTGGTCAGTCAGAGACTGACAAACAAGACACGAACATGTCTTGATTTGGCCAGGGAGGGCTGTGGCTTCCGCGTAACTACGTGTAGAGGCATGAGTCAGAGCAAAGATGTGCATGTAAATGTGGTGCAATCTAACCTCTGATTTCAGAGATTATCTTGTCCTTGGTGTATCCGATCCCACGAAGGATATTAGACCTTAATCAACTGATGTAGGTCAGGACAGAGGGCAGTTAATTGAGGCCTGAAAGCCGTAGGGCCTGGTGTGCTACACAGTCTTTGGCCATTGTATCTGTTGTGGATTTTGGGGTGAAGAATGACCATAAGGAAATGTCTCCATAAAGAGACGAGGAAATGCATAGTATGTGTTAATTCCAACAGGAATTAAATTTCTTACACACAGAGAAAGGAGTTGAAGAGTTAAAGCTAGGGTTTCAAACAAAATTGAAGTTGGGATAATTGCAGACAGCAGGATATTGCGGCGGTGCTTTGCACCTGGGGGGAAACAAATATTAATCAAAATGATCAAGAGACAAATCAAGCTATAAGGATGCGGGGGTCATGAGGAAGAACTGAGCTTCAGATAACACCAAGTTATGGCCTTGCAGAAATAGAAGGAAAGGCAAGATGGGGAACAGCAGCTTAAGGAGTTCCATGAATGAATTTCAATCTTTAACTAAATCATTTGAGGGGTAGAAATTATAGTAACAGAAGAACAAGAGAATGAATGGAGAAGATCACAAAAAATTTCCAGATTTCTGTTTCAAGAGAAATGTAAAATCTCTTATATATGAAGAATATAGCATTTACCATACCTTGCTACCTTGAGAACTGTTGAGAATATATAAAATTACAGCTGACACCAGCATTTAACCATTTCAAGCAGTTAGCTATAGCCAGGGTATTCTATGAAAATAGCATATGTGTTTGTAGTGTATGAGCTTATGTGCCCACTCAAAGCAACTAGATGGCAGGTCCTGTAGAGGGAAAAGTTACTATGGTGTGTCATCCTTTTCCTTCCTTTGAGACAGTAGGAATTTATAGAGGAGTAAGAGAGGCTACATTAAATGTTTGTCTGTCTTATTCTGGAACACCAGCTGTTTCTCACAGGCTGAATAGAAGCTGCAAGCCTCTTTTGCAACAGCAATTACCCAAGTCAGGTTTTTAGTGTTCTGGCTTTCCTGGGTTATGTTTTTGCAGTCTAATGAAACAATCAGGCAGGTTTCCAGCTGTTAATTAACTGCATGTGAATTGATTTTTTGAAGAAGAGGAAATATCAAACCGAGTCTGTGCTAAGTAGGGAAACACCATCATGAGTTTTGGTTTAGACAAATTCATGTTTCCCTCTTCCGTGGTGATTCTTCTCTCAACGTCTGTTAAAATCCAGAGTACAAAGTTGGAAAAACTGAATTCAGTGGCATTATTGTCATGTTTGCTTGCAGATTATTAGCTTGCTCTCATGCAGCTGATAAAACAGTAATGGTTCTATTTAAATGTCATACCATTTGTTGATAATCAGTTATTAAACTACAGGGTGGATATTTGCTCTCGGTACTTCTGCAGAACACCATATTATGCCTATTAAACTGTTTAGTCTGAAGTTTAAATGCCACACAGCAGATTCTTTCGGGGACAGGATTAATTATGTTGTCTTCATCTCGCTAATCGATACATGACGTATTATGGAACATCAACAAACTGTTTTAGAATTAACCATCTATGGAGCAGACCTCATTGTTGCATTTCAGGCATTGCAGAGAGTTTTATTCACAATTTAGCTGTCAGGAGGGTGGGGAGAAGAAGAAGAGAAAATGCACAGAAGAACAGAGAAGGATTTTACTATATCTATTACTAAAAGCTCTCAATAGTTCCCATAAGGCATGTCTGTTTCTGCAGCTACAGTTACCTGGCTGACCTCCTGTTTAGTCTCACTAATCAAGAATCCACTCTATTTTATGATGAATGAAATGAAAAAATAAATGAAAGGAATAAGGTTAATGACTTTGCTTCTTTTCCTTGTGCCCCTCCATAGTGAGATTTGTGAGTCATGGTATTGCAGCAGTTTGTGGGGCTCCAGAGCACACTCAACACTTAGGACGTTCACAAACCTTTGCTGTGCAGTGTCAGTGAACAAAAACCACTCTGAAGGCCTGACATGAACACTCTCCTCAGAGAGGGACAGGCCAGGGGGGAAAAGGGATCAGGCATGCCAGAAACTGGTGACACCCTGATAGGTTGTATTTCTCAGCCACAAAGACCAGGCAAGTACAAGAATCTCTATATATTTGCTTAATTACAATATTTATTTTTCCAGGACTTTAGGAATAGATGGTCAGAAACCCATGCCCCTCTCCTCAAAGACACTATAAATCTGTTGTATCACAACTGCAGTAGAAGAAGCATAAGCAGTCATCAAATAAGATAGGAGTGAAGGAGAGAGAACTTTAATTAAACCTTTTCTGAAAGGGAAATCAACAATTGAGCAAGAAATTTTTTCAGGAATCTTGAGAGGATGAAAAATATGCAGAAAAAAAGAAATTAATTAAATATTGTCCCAAAGGCAAACTAATAACTCAGAGTAGTCTGATAGAAGTCCAGTCTTCTTCAAGATGTGATTGACTGCCTCTGCTCTTTTCTGCCTATTCTCAGCCTCTTGCTCTAAGAGGGTATTTACATTGAGGACTCTACCAGCAATACATTGCCTCTGTTGGCTGTAGTGCTACATTTTGTTGATAATTCCCCTTTGCTGATTCTGATGCCCTGCTTTTCCCTGTCCTGAAACATCTGGCTCCAGCTCAGGTTTGCCCCTGCTTTGAGAGATCACTTGTACCAGTTCCTGGCACTACTGCAGCAGCTCAGGGAAAAAAGTGAAGAATTTTACCAAAACAGACATTTCCTGTCTAGTGCAATTCCTTTTTAAAATGAACACATCAAACCACTCCTGGCAGAGGAGAAACCTAAGGCTGAGGTTGCCTGTTACAGCATTAGATGAAGGGCAATTTCTTGGGCATTTTGGGGACATTATGGTGCAAATGCAGTGGTGTTTTTGTTTGAATTTTAGTAAACCAAGACATGTTCTAGGTTGTAAGGCAGAGTAGCCTTGGAGCATGTGAACTGGATGCCTTGTAAAGTTTAGGAAAATGAGAACTATTTTAGTGACTAATACAGATACAACCTGTGAGGCGCAATTGCTTAATGTAGCACAAAAGGAGTGTGCTCAGGGAACAAAAAGACAATGTAGGAATGTGCAGATAAATCAGCACAACTTCACTTAGGAAGGGTATAGCTGATAAGTCTCAAAACACAAGAATTAGGGAAATTCCAGGTGAGTAATCCAAAAAGAAGTTAAAATTGACAACCTGATGTATGGACCCTGTCAAGCTCATTGCCACAGGAAGCTGGAACAAAAAATATAAATAAATTGGACAAGTGACACAGGAGAACGGAAAGTGGATCCAAATATATATTCTAAGTTTGGAAGTTGTTCAGAAACCTATTACCAGAATCTGGACACGTAAACTTTGTTTCTCATTGCTTGAATAGCCATCCTAGCCATTGTGAGGTGTGACTACAGGGCTGGACCAAAAGCAGCACTGCCAAGTTTTATGGAGGTGAGACTGCTTGTGTAATTGTCTGTACCTTGCAAAGGTTCTGCAAGGAAAGGACAACTCAGGGAAAAGGACACATCTCCCTTCTAAGTTAGCATACTTAGTCCAACATCCATAATTTCTGTCCTTCTCTGCATCTGCTGTGACAGTAATGGTCCACTGCAGGATCTACTGCTGTACTGTAGATCTACAGGATGAAACAGTATCAGCCTAAAGGCTCCTTTATTAAGATTCATTTTTATGTTTTTCTTGTTTTGTATGCCTCAGAGAACTCAGCTGTCAGTTTACTAAGACTGTTCACGATGGTTTCAGGACCTTTCCAAAAAGTAGCCACATGGGAGTCCATTACTGCATTTTTATTAAGGGTTTTTCTACATTAATATGCATGTATAAGTACTTCATTTTATCTGTCACTTAATGTACAAAGTGACTTTCTATAACTTTTTGTAATCAACCTCAGATCTGAGTGTCCCTAGTACACTTTAATGTGAGCTTTCTGCTCACTTTTGCCCTCCTTTTCAAAATGACTCAATGATAGGTTGAGCAACACAATTCTCAGGTAGCCATATTATTGCACACTGCTCTTTCATTAAATGGAATTAAATTGACACAGAAGTAGCTCAGTTCAGCAGTATGACCAAGATCCAGTTCAGCATGGTGCTTTAGCACTTGCATAACTTGTTTGTGTGCTTAGATTGTGTTTACTTGCATCCTACATTGATCTGAAGCAGTGAATTACCTTTCAAGTAAAAAACCTTCACAAAATACTTAAAACCCTGATTTTCATTACAGCCATAAGTGAGAAGTAAGGGGATCTATAACCAAAATTCTGCTGTGCAGCTACCAATTATTTCAATAATAGCTTGCAGAATAAGGTGACAACTTTGAGTATTCTTCTCAATGGCTTAGTGTGTGCAACCTATAGATTCCTGATTCTGTTCTCAGGTTAATGTTTTATTAATTGACAACATAAGTCTTAACATTAAAGTAATGCCCCTTGAACCAACAGCAAAGTGAAATGCAACAACATAGTGTTGTTACAGGATTTTTTTGCCATACATGGCATGAATCATGCACTTGGACATAATTCAGTCACTATCACACCCTGTTCATATAATTGGCAATAAAACTAGGAACAGTCTCAATGTTACTGACTTGCCTTATGTCAGTGTTTTTGCTTTCACATACGGGTTTACACCATGAAATTACAGCAGCTTGTTCAATTTTCAAACCTTAATAGCAAGAGTGGGCAGAGGTCAATCATGACTGAACTTTAAAGCCAGTAATTAAGATTGAGGAGACCAAAAGGTTGCTACAAAGGGAAATGCTTGAGTACAAAGGAAGCAGAAAAGCTGGAATACAGCAGCTGTCAGTAGCAACCCAAACAGAGGATATTGGGCTATATAGGATGTTATACAAATTATAACCTGAGGATTTCATGTTGCCTAAGAAGCTGTGCATATATCTGTCTGGACACTTGTGCAGTTCCAGAGTAGGCTATCACGGAATCATAGAATCATTTAGTTTGGAAAAGACCTAAGAGTGATGAGGTCCCACCTGAGCCTCCTTTTCTCCAGGTTAACAACCCCTGTTCCCTCAGCTGCTCCTCAGAAGAGGAGCTCCTGCCCCTTCATCAGCTGCTTTGCCCTTCTCTGAACTTGCTCCAGCACCCCAGTGTCCTTCCTGAGCTGAGGGCCTGGAACTGAACACAGAATTCCATGTGAGGCCTCACCAGTGTTGAGTACAGGGGGATGATCCCTGCTCTAGCCCTATTCTTTCTCTCCATAGAAAAATCTTCCTAGGATATGCTGTTCTGCTTACATAATTATTTCTATGAATGATCAGGCCACCTAAATAATGAGGTGGTTAAAAAGTATTACTTATCATCCTAAGTAAATACTGACAATAAAGTTTACTGCAGAAAAATTGTTTTACACATTGACCACAACTGAAGCAAAGATTATGTTCTTTTATGGACAATTCCTTTTGCTGTCACTATTGCTCCAGTTGAGATAGTCCTGCTTTAGAGAAATAAAGATACTGCACTAAACTTTTGCAGTGTCTTCTATCTCCCTGTCTGGACATCACAGTTCAAATGACTGGCTTTCAGACCAGAAAAACATGGAACACGAACACTGCTCAAAGTATTGTTTACTGTCAAAGAGGAAACACACCTTAGATCTATTAAGAATTTACAGTTCATTGTGAGCCTGTTTCTATAACTGAGATTTTAAGTCTCACTATTAGTCCAGATCTACTTATTACAGAGAAAGTGAGAGCAACAATGTGTCAGCAATGTTACCCCCACACTGCTCAGATCCTTCTCCTCTCCCTAGCATTACACTCATCCATCCCCTGCTCCTCCCGAGGCCAATGGTTTCACCCTGGTGGGGAGTGGGTTATGACAACTCACCTGCACCTCCAAGTCCTTTGGGGTTTTTTTTGCCTGCAATGCCACAGCTTCTGAATTAACTATATAATTGTGTGTTTTATGCATGTTTGATACTATTTCTTTGACAATTTCTTTATTTGGCTTCCAGTCACCTGGTAGCTGTGATAAGGCTCAGCCAGAAGCTGGACATGCCCTGGTGATTAGGGAGGTCTGGGGTTCAGGTGTGAAGTCACCAAGTCAGGGGCAGATACAGCCCTGTCATCAACAGGCAAGTCCACAGTGACGAGGCAGGTCTGAGTTAGTCAGACCCACAGTCAGGGTAAAGGTCTGGATCAGTTTTACCTGGGCTGAGGACAGGGGCTGAGAACATCCCTTAATGTGCTCTCCTGAGGGAAGTGGAGGGGAGTCCCCACTGTTCCGGGAGGCTCTGCTCAGTCTGGCTGCCATGAGCTGCTGAAAATGGTAATAACTAACAGACTTTGATCCCAATTTTGTTTGAAATGCAAAGCAGGCACGTCAGCTACCAGCCCTTCCAGTGTTTCATAAGTCTTGGCAATGTAAGGGAGTTTCGTATCTTTACGTTCTTGTAATTGAAACTTACTGAGTGTGACGAAGCATTTTTTGTACCATTTTTAAAACTACAACAAAAGACATTTAAATGCCTCTGGAAATCACAGCTAAAGCTTGATAGAGGAGGCAGGACCTACTTTACTAGCTTTTTCTTTCATTCCTCAATTCCTCAAAGTGAGAGAAAAACACATATGTCCAAAACACGCAGAATTCTACCATATTTACCTAACAAGATTTAATTAGACAAAAAAAGGTAGTGATACATTAAAGCCAATTTTTGTATTACATTACTTACCCCTACTTTTGAGGGGGAATACTTTGATAATATCTCTTAACCTTCAAGAGAATAAATGGTGAACCACTGCTTGCCAGGTTTCATGAATCTGAGAATGGGAGAATAATCTGTTACACAAATATCTCTGATTATTTTTAGTCCCTAGATGAAGAAAAATGAAACATCAAACATAAAACTACAGCTAGACAAACTAAAAGGGTTTTGTAGCTTGAAGCAAAGCTGGGTTCGGTGTTATTTAAAATAGCTGGACAGGTTGGATAGGGCAGAAATTGGCAAAGTTTATTTTCCTAGCTTGATTTCCAGGACTGACTTTCGCAAGAAAGTAACATGAGTATATATTTCTACCCTGGGCTTGCTCTGCATCCTTTTTAGGCACATTCAGCTTTGTGAGGAATGTGTGTACTCCAGGCTCAAGCAGTGCTTGCTGCTCTCAGGGGACTGGAGCCTTGCAACTCGACAGCTTTGTGGAGCTTTTGAGCAAGCTAGTGACTGGCTGAGATTGCAATGCACGCAAAAGCGTTTTGATTCTTCCCTCTCCACAGAGATCAAGAGTGATGTCTAAGACTGGAAGAAGTCATTATATCAATGAGGATGATCCTTGAGTCAGAACACAGAGTCCGTAGGGTTAGCAATTCAAGTAATCTTTCAAAAAGATCTCCAGTTCTCCTCTGAAGATTTCAAGAGAGGTAGTAAACAATTCCTGAGTGTAATAACACTGCTCAAATATATTGGTCTCTAAAATTTTGAAATATTCTCTGATGTTCAACCAAAAGGAACTTATATGCTGTGTACTCTGCCTTCAGGATTGAGTCCAAATTTCCTGTCCTAGGAGGGCTTCATTTTGTGGCATCATTTGTCTTTATAAACCAAATTACTTTGAAAGTGTTTCCTTTCCACCTGGAGCGAACCTGTACAAAGCAGCAGCTCTGGTCTTACCTCAGGGCATGACCTCACAACATAAAAGCCTTCACTTGTCAATATTTAATTCAACATTTACTAAATGGTACATAGATGCTAGGCTGATTTCACTGGAAATAACTCTGCAAAGATTTAACTGGCTTTACTCTACATGGAGGGTAATGTTGGAAATAACCCTAACATAATAAAAACATTAAACTCATGGCTCATAAGATTTTTCCTAAATGATGACATTCCAGACTTGCATGTGTACATAGGAAAAAATGGTTAAAACAACACTAATGGCCAACACAGCAAAGGGTAATTATTAACCACTTTTTCTTGCAGAATAGTTGGAAAATACTTTGCTGTGGCTGACCCAATGAACTATTATATAAAATCAGCAAAAACTATTTTTAAATATTCAATGTTCTTGTTCTGTTCCCCCAGATCTGTTTGATCCCCTTGTATGGACGCGTAAGTATTCAGAACTTTGAGGTTTTTAAGATGAAAGGACTACACTACTTAATAAAAATGGTCAGTGTCCTGGCTTTTCTCTCAAAACTGTGGTTTTAGCAGTGCAGGAAGCAGTGCATTTCCATCAAGCACATGCAGCCATGAAAAGACACCAAATTCCAGTTTTGGTGATTTGACTAAGTTCTTTGAGAAGCTAGATATTCTCTCTTTCACTAGCAAAGTATTTATGTACATGGTTAATTTTCCTATGGAATTAGCTTTAAAACTAAACTGTATGCTACTCCTTTTCTAGATCAGAAGATTTTTGTAGACCCAAAATCATAGCATCAATTTGAGCCTGCATTTCCAAAGGGGCTTATCTGCATACAAACCAGCTACATGTTTATGTGTGAATGAACATTCAGACATACAGTCACAGACACTGTACATTCTCTAGTTAACACATTTTCTCTAGCGTTTGTGTTTCCAACTTCCTAACAATGAAAAAATCATCGCAAAATGAAAATTTCACAGACTCCTGTCTGAATAGTCACTTTGTAAGCTTTTAACATAGGCTTGCTTGCAATATTCTAATTTTTCTGTTTTGTTTATGAATTTTTTCTTGTGTGGCACCTAACAAAGGAATCCATGTTTTGTTTGTGCTATTTCTTGGTCATGTCTCTGTAAGTTGCCCTTGAGATGGTTTCTTTGTATTCTTGCTCAGGATGAAACATGGCGATAAATAAATAATGATGATAAACCTGGATCTATAGCTTGGGAAAACTTGGATCATTGCTTAGTCTGAAAGGATTAGTCTTATCATACAATGAACTGCTCTTCAATGATCATTGAATTAATACTCTTTGAGCGTTCATGTGTGTCCAAAGCATACATAACTATGCAAAAACTTGTTTTATAATGTAGCAGTTAGCTTGATAGCCCTTCTCATTAAATTTCCTGTCCTTATGCTAAACATGGGACATGCTGAGCAACAAGTCCTTTCCACAAATGACAGATGCTACTAGGAAGTAGAGCATCTTGGTTTTAGTTTTCATAACCTAATCCCCTTGGATTAATTTAAAAATTGCAAAAGTTTCAGTTAAAATGTAGATTATTTGAAATGCAAATTAAATGTATATAGGTCTGGAAGGTATCACCTCTCACTTGTATCTGAGATATAAGATTTTTTTGAAACTCACCTGTCTGCTCCTTCAATCTCACTCCAGAGAATGAACCTCCTATTTTCTTTTAGCCACCAGGTTACAGAGAGCTGAAGTACAAGACTGTCTTTCATGTTAATTGTAAGATATTGGATTCCAAGCCTAAAGACACTTTTACATAAAATACGCTAGGGGATCCTAAGGGGAACTTCTTTTCTGTTGCTCAAAAGTGGTGTTTTCATTGATTAGCATCTTGTGACTGGAAAAGGATGCCTATGTTAAGCTGAAGTAAATCTGATGCTAATGTCTTTTGAGAACCTCAGCAAGGTTTATGTAACAGGGTCAGAGGTGACCCGTAGGAGCTGCCAGAACAATCATAACCTGAAATACAAACCAAGCACCACATGCTCAATAATCCCACTTTCCCCAAAAGAAGAAGGTTACTTCAAATCCCAGCCAGTCTACATTTTCAGCCAGCTCACATCAGTAGAGCTACCTAACACATCTTGGATACCTTCTCATCTGCAAGTTTAGGAATAATCCAACTAAATTACCTATCAAGGTCTTTAGGAAAATGCTGAGACTCATTTAACATACCTTGAATTTTCAAAGAAAGCAATACCTGTACTGAGCAGGTAAAAGCCAAAGCAGATAGCACCTTTTCACAATGGAGTGTTCTTATCTCTCTCAGCTCTGGGATGTAAGGAACTTGTAACAAATTCAGAACTACTACACCCTTGTCCTGACCCATATTTTGTTCTATTTTTAAACCAACTCTGGTATGGAGCTCTTCTCTATGGCACAAAGCCAGAAGAGCAGACAAGGTGCATCTTTTTTATTAACTACTTAGAGGTTAATTATTGTACAGTATGTTCTGTACAGTACTGCCTTCTATAATCTTGCTAAGGGGTGATTCCTTGCAAGTACCATACACCATCTCACATGCTCAGGTATTGGCCCAAGACATCACCACTAAAAGCTATTTACAGCTCAAGTATTGGCCCAAGACATCTCTGTAAAAGCTATTTACAGCACATGGAATGCTGTGGGTGTTCCTCAGTATGGTCACTTGTAATCAGGTAAAAGTATAAGAATGTAAGTCCTAGCCTTAGGCACTTGCATTTCAAACATCTAATGGTTCAAATGTGGGAAGCAAAGCTTTTTCACGGTTTGTGGCATCTGAAACAAAGACCTCTTGTAGGGTATCACAGCCATACAAGGCAATTTGTTTTCTATTGGGCAAAAAAGAGACATTGCATGAATTCCAGCTGAAGCGTCATACTATTCTTTGTTTTTACTGTTAATTATTTATTACTTCTGAAAATGTATAAAAGTTACATGTGGCTTTACATTTAATTCAATGACAGTTGTCCCTATTTTAGAGAGGAAGGCAGCAGCAGAAATTCTGAAGAAGGCTGCTTCTGAGCTGCACTGAACTTCACTGGAAGCAAAGAATACTTCAGATAAGTGGTGAGTAGCATCTAGAAGCTGGACTTGACACTTTGCAGCAAATTTGGCAATGTTTTCAAGGGGTTGACTTGGGGAGGGAAGATTTGATTTATCTTGGTATAAATCAATGTTTTGAAATTTATAAACAACTTCCTGTGCTAGCCAAGTACTCAGCTTCTATGTAAGTAGTCATTACCTCTGAAATCTGTCTTCCTCTCCTAGTGTAACACATTTCTGTGGAAAATAGCTTTAATTTTCACCAGAATTTTTTATAAGGAAATCCTCCAAAATCCAGCTACAGTCCACAACAAAACACTTCACTTCAAGATAGAAACTCAGTCTTTCCACTTCCCAGTAAAAGAGATCAGATTGTGACTTGTATGAAATATTGAAATGCAAATATATTAATTCATCATATCGCAAAGGCACTTTAGGATGGATACTACAGGTACAGGAAAGAAATAGATATATATACTTTTTACCACTATATTAACTAATTACTTACGAGACAGGTGTTTCTGGGAGCTGGGGTGTCTACAGTATTTGAGAATAACTTCTTCTAAATAGTTCAGTACCATAGGAATGCTCTGTGTCAACTTAAAGTCATATTCCATCTGATTCCATGAATGATATTTTAATATTGGGGCTGCTAGACATTTTTCATAAACAGTACAGGAAACATTGATTTGTACAGTCTCACTAGAATCAGAATAGATCCAGTTTAACAAAACTGCTTGAGAAGAAAATAATCCCTTCAGTTCTTAATGGAGTTCCAGTGTACCTGTTTTAACCAGAGAGTTATGTCACTTGTCAGGATCTAACACGTAAACTGTTACTGCTTTGGGGACACAGAAATGTGTTCTTCACATTGGATGCTCTAATTAATCAATATTTTAATTAATTGATGGTGGATTTCTTCTATGTGAGTGTGTACCAGGGAGAGGAGCATGTTCATTGCAGTACACACCATAAACTCATGACAGAAGCATCTGCCTTGAAGCACAGGCAAGTCCTCAGCTTACATCTGTTACACTGCAAGGACAGCTCCATTTTTGAAAGACACAAGCATGCAGCCATAGAAAGCTTCTGCTACAGTTGAGTAGAAAAAGATAGCAGCACACAAGCTATGGGATAGGAGTGAGATGCAAAACTTTCTGCCTCCATGCTCTTTTACCAGAGTTTTAGTTCTGAATCAAAATTTTTAAAAAGTCTTTTTAAACATGAAATTATTGCCCGTACAGAAAACAGTAAATCAAAATAATTAAGTTTGGCAATTTTGTTCTCAAAGGTGAAAATTAATAGATATCAGTCCATCATGGCCAATAAGACTTACTGAGTCTCTTTGGGTTATTTTTACACCAATGTGTTTTCCAAAGCTTTGCCATTCACACCTTCCTATGGTGTAGTCTGTCTTGGTGCTTCTTTTTCCTGCTCTTAAAAGAAAGCAAATTATTCTGTGCTACAACTGAAAAAGGTGTGCCCTGAGGGGTAAAATCTAGTCCCTTTCCATCCCTGAGAGGACATACTAGTTTAAAATTACAAGGAAATTTTGTCAGTTGGAGGTTGCTCTTCCACATTTTGCCTGTCTATAGTAGTGCAATGCTGACATAGATATTATTTTTCTATGGAGATAGTATAATTTTGTACTTGGGAGACAGATAGAGAAGTTGTGCATGCCCATCACAAGGAATTTGTGATAGCAGAATCTTTTACATCACAGATAAACTGCCTGATGCTTGTTTGTGTTTTGCTTTGGGTGGAGTGACCAGGACCTTGGTGTAAGTCCACAATCATCAGATGAAGATGGCAAATGGGCCCTCACTGGCCACCGACCCTTTTGCTCAGACTGGACAACAATAATTGATCTAGTCCAGGTTTTATACACTTCTTAGTCTGGCTTAGTCTTGTTGGGGTTTTTTTACATCTGTGTCCTTTAACTCAGCTTTTCTGAGGTGGCCATCTTCTCGGGGATTTCATCATCTCACTTAGCAAGTATGGCTGTTTCAAATCTTAGTTCACCTGAGTTACTCCCCTTGCATATTTGCTTTTTCTGAACACCACAGCTTTCCAACAGATTTTCTTTTTCCTGACTTGCAGTCAGTAAATGAAAGTTGAATGTTCAATAGAAGTTCAAATTTAAACCTGAATTACAGTAGGTTTATTCATACCTCTCCCAAGTCAGTTTGCTGAGCCAGTCATAATGTTCCTTTTCTGTGAACTGCTGGGCCTTCCTTGCCAAGGCTAACAATTCATAGGGCTCAGTTGGATTGCATGTCCTACCAATGAACTCAACCCATACATTGATAAAAAACTGTTGGATTAGTAGATAAGTAAACTGTTGCAGAAATGAAAGATGCTCCCTGGCCTGACATAAATGAGCCTTTCCTGGTTTGTGAGTCACCTCCTGACTATGTTATGGAGCAGAAAAATCTTATCTGCTGTGACAAAGAAAAAACAATGAATTAATATCTTTGGATCAACAGCTTTAGCAACTTTACCTGGTACTAGCAATATGAACTTCAGAGGGAAGGAATACACTTTTCCACACTATCTATTAAAATTTTTCAGTGAGTGGTAAACAACAGCATCAGAGCAAATATGAGCTTTTCATTCCCCTAAGTGGATCATCACTTCCTTAGATTTTGTTGAATACTGCAATCTGAAGATCAGGTTTCTGCTTGCTGTAACCATGTCTCTCTTCCCTGCACACAAGTCAGTCAGATGCAAAAATAACATTGACAAATCCATGCAGGATTTCAGTGACTTCTACTCCATCCCCAGACCAGATTTCTTTTAGTATCAACTAGAATGTCTGTTCTGATATGGTAACATTGCTTTTGCTATGGTGTCACTGTTAAAAAAGTAAAAGAGGGTTCCCTGAACTTTAGGAAAGATAGCTCAGTCGTAACACTTATGCTGACGGTGCATTGCTAGCAATTAAACTTTCCAGACATATCTTAATTAAACAACAGACATACCTTAAAACATTTTAAAGATGTTCTGAAAAAAATTCAGCTACATAAAAATTAGTGCAGTGAGGGAAGGCAGACACAAATTATCCGTACTAGTGGCTTAGCTGTGAGGTTATGTCCCCTTAGATGCTCAGCAGGTTGTTTCCAACTTCGTTGTTTCTGTTTCAGTGCTATGACCCACATATTCTTTATCTTGTCAGCTCTTAAATTCCAGTTTGATGATGCTTTGTTTGTGCGCTGTCAGAACCTTCATTAATTTAATTATCTACATTATCCATATATGAAATCTGTATGCGATGTGGGAGCTCCAGTGAACAGGTCATGACATTATTTTTCACATACTTGTTAAATGTGGCATGGGAGAGGAGAACTGTCTGATGACACTAAACCTCTCTCCTATAAAGTAAAACACATTTCCATAAAAGCCCTATTTGAAGAACAATTTAGCAGGAATTGACTGAGGCTCCTTGAACGGAGGAAAAGGAGGTTGTTTGCAGGTTGTTACGATTGACTGCACTGGTAAGCAGAGAGGGAAGAAGGTAACTTTTCTGGCTTTAGTGCTTCTAGGATGTTGTTACATCTCTGGTTTCTCTTACTGAAAAAGCTCAGACTGATTGCTTGGAACCATCTGATATAATGTCTCCAGTACTGCCAGCATCTCATGGAACTGATTTCATCCTAAAAGCCTCTTGTAAGTGTGGTGGCTTCAACACTCCAGTGTGCTGCTTCACCAAACTGCCTATTAGTCCCCATGTCTCATAGCTCACTGCCTGGTAGACTCCTGCCTGGAAGACAACTTGTATTCAGAATTGGATCTATCATTGCCATAATGGCCACGTAAGAAAAAACTTTGAAATGTGCTGTCATCTCAAGATGTTGAAGCAGAATAATACAGTAATCCATGTTCCAAATTTACTGAACAAACTGGTGGACTGCCCAAGATCATACAATGAAGCACCATGTAAATATCAGATCCTCTCTCAAACACCAGAAACCAGTTTAGTTTCTTAATAAATTAAGATTAAAATTCCTTTTAACATTATTAAAGTACATAAGGTGATGTACAGACCAGAATTTGCTTGACAGAACAGTAAATAAATGGACTCCTCCTTTGCAAAAGTGCAATGACCTAGCTAGTATAAGGTCTAATAATCATTAGAATCACACCAACAATTAATCCAGATGCCCTGGCTGGAACCCAGCCATAGTAATGTAGTTCCACCTGACTGACTAAACTTCTTTTGTAGTTGCAGTAGGTCTGATGTTCTTCCTCTAATAGTGACAGCGTATCTGCTAAAGAGCCTGTATCTTTTTTCCCCTCCTGAACAATAGCACAACTTTCCCTCTTTTCTTCCTCAGCTTAGCAAGGTAACAAAATGGAGAACAAACAGCAAAGCAACGGCGTCGTGAAAGAAAATCATGCAGTGAAGAAGAAAGTGGTGAGTGAATTCATCAAATCTTCTGTCAAGACATTTGTTTGCTATTTGGGGACTGGAGGCAGAGAATGATTATAAAATAATTATTTGGAACCTAGATGAATATTTACTTTTCTTTTTTTTTTGAGTAGTATATGTTTAGTTTCTGTAAGTTACCAAGAAAAGAATGAAAAATTGTGTGTTGAAGTGAGAAATTATGTACATATTAATCACATATAGCCATATTATTTGTATTTGAGTATGAAATAACTATTTAACATGAAACAAAACTATTCATGCTACTTAACATGAAACAAAACAAAATACAGATGTTTGATTCACCTCTATATATATATATATATATATATATACTCTCTATATATCCC
>VZTZ01003501.1:777590-798323 GCA_013400955.1 Drymodes brunneopygia | reverse complement strand
TCCGTGCTGCGGGAATGCCCGCAGCCCTTTCCGCGGAGCGGGAGCGAGCCCGGCGGTGCGGGCGGGGAAGCTTGGCCTGCACTGCCCACGCCTGGGGGACGATTAACGGGAGAGGAGGTAATTCCGATCGTCTCTGGAGTGCTGAGCAGGGTGCTGCACGGAGGCTGCGGGAGCCGGAGTAACAGCCCGGCGCTCCCTCGAGAGCCAGGCGGAGCTCAGGTTGCACAGCCTTTCCCCGCACAGAAAGTTGTTGGTGCCGGTGCAGGGGAGGCCGGTGGTGGGCAGAGCTAAAAATACCGCAGCCGCCGAGCCGGGACCCGGAGGATGGGCGGGGGGCAGCGCGGGGCCGCTGTGTGCCCGGCCGGGGAGCGCAGCCACCGCCGCGGTGAAGCGCCGGCCGGAGGGAGCAGAGCAAGGCGAGGACGCTGCTGCTGCTTCCTCGCTGCTCTCCTGGACCACCCGTATTGGCAAACTCTCAGGGCGACCGCAGAGTCAGGGAGAGAGGGATGGAGGTTTCCATTAATCGCCCGCAGCCCCGAGGGCAGAGCTGCCGGACGGTGCGGGGTCCGCGGCACCTGCCGGGAGAGCCCGGCCTGCGCGGTACCTGGGTCCCAGTAAGGTCATCCCCAGGAAGGTGCTCCAGAGTCCAGCTTTCCTGTCTCAATTAGCAATATCTATTTTAAAAGATTCAACTTCCTTATGCATGACTGCAATGTTTACCACTAACTATTTAATTTTAGTTAAATTAGTTTCGAGGAGGGGGCTATAACTAACCAAAGTACAATACTCTAAACTGTCATATAATAAATGAAAAAAAAAAAAAAAGACAGTTTGAGACTCATGGTAGCCAGCACAACTATTTCACTGCATACTGAACAAAGGACTGGAGTCGAGAAAAGCATCTGCTGANATAATAAATGAAAAAAAAAAAAAAAAGACAGTTTGAGACTCATGGTAGCCAGCACAACTATTTCACTGCATACTGAACAAAGGACTGGAGTCGAGAAAAGCATCTGCTGACCACAATGCCCTGGGGTCTGCGATTAGACCAAAAACGTAAGCCTTCACGAGTAAGCAGTCCTCGGATATCTGCAGGTCTTTGCTGTGAACCGGCATGCAGCTTTCCTGAACGAATGCTTATTGTTGTGGAGACGGTCACACGTTCGTGCCCTTGGGCTGACAGCAGCGACGCATGAGCACACACACATGGCCGTGCAGCCAAGGAACACCTGTGAAGGAGGCGTGGTTGCCTTCTTGCTTCCTGGCCATTGTAAAAGACACTGCGGGTTGTGTTTGTCTTTCCTTTCCTTTTGCTAATGCTGCCACAGGGTTAATGTTTTTTTTTTTGAGCAACAGTTTGATTTTTTTGTTTTTCATTCTTGCTTCATTGTGCTTTCGTCTTTATCTGGTGTTGCTGGAGCCTGAGCAAATATTTAAAATGGTGAATGAGGAGACAGGTCATGGAGAAGTTGAAATTCATGGTCCAAGTTCCAAAATCTCTGAATTGAGTGAGTCTGAGGTTTTCTGCAGCAGCCTGTATATTTAAAAACTTCATTGTATTGAATAAGTTTCTAAACCTAGTTATTATGGTGTGAGATTTTCTAAGCACTTCTGTGATTTGCCCTGCATTATCTTCCACTTAGCCTCACGTGCATATAATTTGCCTGTACTGAAAGGTTTGTGCATTCATTGACTTTTCTAATAACCACTAGGCTATATGTTCCAAATAATTTTGCTTGCAGGATTTTTCTGATGCACCTAATGTTGTTGGAGCCCTTTAGAAACATTGCATCAAGATTGCTTCATAACACTTGGGAACTCACACTTATTGTTTGTGAACCCTTTGGGAGCAGCCTGGTAGACCACCAGAAATATTTCCCCCAGCATCATTCATCTGGAGTAGTGGCAATTCTAAGTGCAGGAATGCTTGTGCATGGCAGAGAAATAATATGAGGTGTTACCATCAGAAGTTAAATAAAGCCTTATGTCAAGTTTGTACATTTTGCTAACGAAGTAACGGTACAAACTCTGTGTGTGTGAGGCAGGCTCATTTTAAGAAGCTGGCTAATAATAATAAACTGTGTTTGGCTTATGTAATGATCTCAACGGGATATATTTCCTACACAAGGCTTTTCACCCCCTGCAAACTTCCTCCTGACCAGACCAAAACCAGGCTGGTTAATGAACTGTGTAATCTCTTAAAAGGTTCCCACATCATGTGGAAGAAGTTAAAAACACTCAGCCGCCCTACAGGGTGCATTTTGAACGCTCAGAATTGGCAGCTACAGGTGGCAGACCCCACATGTGCTGGATTGTACACTGTACTCCCCACCCTGGCACCTGGGTGTCCCATCCTTTCTCCACAGGTCAGAGAGTCTATGCTGACAGTGTGGCACAGGAGCTCTGGCCCATGCCAAAAGCCACAGTGTGTTCCCTGCCCTGCTGTGCCCACGAGGCTGGTGGAGCTCGTTCCAGTCCACTGTCACTTCTGCTTTGCCATGTGCCAGCTGCACAAACCTCCTTCATGCTCCAGACCTGCATCTTCCAAAGCGAACACACAACTTTGTGCAGTTGACAGAATGTATTCACTCATTAACCTGTTGTGGTGTGGTGATTGATGTGACTGAAGCTGAGTTTCTTAGGCCTGCTTAGGCAGATTTTCCTCTTTTTGGAAGGATTGAGGCATCAGTGAGTGAGGAGGCTGGGCATAAATGGCAGTGAGCTGTCCCCAGAATTCTGTATTCTTATTATAGCTGGTTTTTAAACTAAAAACACATCAAAAAGACATCCATTTTAACACATTCAGTTACATTATATACACAATGACATTTGTAATCGACCAGCCACCAAAACACCAACGTCTCTTGGGAATGGTTGGGAATGGTCTCTTCTGCCACAGTCTGTAATCCAGCAGGAGAACTGAGTGGCAGAAAGTAATACTGGGGAAGGTGGAAAGAAATGCAAATGCAAAATCTCTCAAATCAAAGCAATTCTATTAAACACCTGATGTGGAAGAAGAAATTGCTTACAGAGGTGAGCTAAAAAGAGTGTGAGGAGGATGAGGGGAGGAGACCTGAGGAGGGAGACGTACAGGTGTGTCACTGGGAGAAAGGGCAAAAGCATTGTCACTGGAGAGTGTGTGGCAACAAGTAACTGGTGGAAACTTGCATTCTGGTTACAAAACCCAGTTTTTAGGCATCATTTTAATTTTTTTCATTAATCTTTATGGCAGTGGAGGGCACATCATCTCATGAGTTTTTCTCCAAGTCAGATCTACCCACAGACCTGTTGTATCACATATATGCTATACCTCACTTCAGTGAATTAGTGATATACTGTCAACAGTTTCTTTTGCTGAGATTATGTTTCTCCAGCATTTTACTTTTTGATGTGGGGGCTGGAAGAATGCCTTCAGCAGAATTCTGTGAGGTTGAAAGAAGTTCAAATGTTCACTTATGCCTCCATAGATGTTAGCTGAGATGCTGTCACTTCAAATTTAGTGTTTCTCAGACTGAGCAAGGGGAAGGCTATTATTCTGCAGCAAGGACATCTGCCTGCAGGAGCTATGCAAGATAGCTAAGGAGTGTTTAAAACCTGAGGTGCATTAATTTTAAGGGTACTAACAATGGCTGCATCTTTTCTTTGTTTTTCAGAATTGGTCTGGGAGTCTTATTGTAGCCTCTTTAACTGGTGCTTTCGGGTCGTCTTTTCTTTATGGTTACAATCTGTCGGTGGTGAACGCTCCCGCAGGGGTAAGTGACTGACTACAGTGGAATTTAATATCAGTAGAGGGCAGCCTTGTCCAACTATTGTGCTCCCAGCATCCTGCATTTATAGTCCTCCTGACTGCGTAGTAGAAGGGGATTATATCTCACATAGTGACGTTTCTTTGCCCAAAACTTTCTTTTGCTCCTCATGAGGTTTACACATAAATTCAGTAGCTGTCAGAGAGCTAAATGACACTGTTAAGGTGAATGGGTGCATGTGGTTTACTTTTCATTCTCCCAGGCCCAAGCTGATCCTAAATCTTTTTGCACATTTTTATGTGATAAAGTATTTTTAATATCTGACTGGTGAGTATTTGGTAGCTGCATGCACTTGTTCCGCAACTTCTGCTCATATCATTCAGTTCTAGAGGGTTGCACAACATTTCATTCCCACAGTACTGATATTGCAAATAATGTGTCTGGTTTCCTCTTAAATAATGGGCCTCCTCTTCTGTGTTTTGTTGTGATGTCTTGTTTGGTTCTGAATTCTAAACTTCTGGGTTGATCATCTATTGGCTGCTACATGTGGGATAGATTTGATGAATAGAGCACTGTGAAATCACTATACAAAATTTGTGGGGATTTCATTAAAATATCAGTTATTACAAATGGAAATCTGAACATTTCGTTTTTACACTGGCTATCTAGTAACCCTCAATTCAGTCAAGCACAGCAGGAAGCAATTCAGTGGAGGTGCAAGCAACACTATTTTGAAAAATAGCTAGTAAATATTGGGCATTAACTGTGGAAATTCCATTTCAAAATAGTTCCTTTCCAAAGCTAAGCTCCTTCTTTTATGAAAATCTCCTATTAAAATGTGTGGCTAGATATCCACCTAAACAGATTTTTCATGTTAAAGATGGATGTAATATTTATGCAAGTAATGAAAGAAGCATTTTTTAAAATTTATGTTTCGTATGTGGATTTTATTTGGTAAATAGTTGACCCAAAGGAGTAGGAAGAGACTCAGCCTAGAAATTTTTAATTGTTCGCTTCATAACTTCTGGGAGTTTTCTTCAAGTTCCAGGTGTTTTATATAGTGATAATTCAAGGTTAGATAAACTGGATGTTAGCATGACATGTTCAGGCATCACTTCGCCTTGCAGACATCAGAGGATAAACACAGCTTAGAAAAAATCAGCAAGAAGCCATAATTCTGTGAGCAATGATATTGATTGTCCTGATGGTAAAAATCCTTCCTGCACTGCCTTGGGGCTGTCAACAGAGCAGTGAGAATGAGCTGATTTCTAAACTTTTAAGTACCATTTAAAAAATTGGCTGTCCTGGTAGCCAGAGCTCTCCTGTCACTTTCTGCAGGGGTAAGGGAAAGAAATTATGATGGGATGTGCTCCTTGGCAGCACTCAGACAGTTCTGTTTGAAACGTGTGATAGATTACAATCGTGACCAGACTGTGGGTGGAGAGGTTGAAGATACAATCCAGTGACAAATGCTAAATTCCAGGTTTTGTACTTAATAACACTTCCAGGATTGTCTAGTGTTGCTTGCAATCTTTAGTGTGGCTTTTGGACCGAAACTGGGCACTGATCTGATGGCTTTGGTCATATCATTACAGACGTGCGTGAAGTCTCCCTTGGTGTTTCAGTGTTGGATTGAGAACTTTCTATCTTTCTTATTCATGTTGTCATATATTAGTTAGGGCTAAGAAGTAGTCCTGCTGATGAGGAAGTTGTGTAGCTCAAGAATAAAATACCACTTTGTCCTCTGGCCCCCACTCTAGTTCCAGGATTAATGTGTGTCATCCATTTGCCTGACACACCACTTTCCTGTCCCTGTCCCTGGAGCTGCAGTGACCAGGTTGAATGGAAGAGCACAGGCTGAGGTCAGACCACGGTGGGGAACAGTGAGCCACACCAAAGCTGTGCTTCTTGCAGCACAAGAAAAGAAACCTTTGGCCCATCTGTTTTCTCCTGTATGTTACTAAATCAGCCTGCTGCAAGGTGACCCTTTGGGAATACTGATGTGAGGCAACTGAGAAACACCAAAGCAGAGCATCTTGTAGCTCTAGATAAAAGCAGCCTTGTAAGAGGTTGTGCTGAGAATGCAGTAATTCCTACAAGCTGTAAGCTGAGTTTAATTTATAAACTTGGTAGGAAGAATAATTTCTCGTGGTGACATGCAGCTTACAGCTGATATTGTCAGATGTCCTTCTGTCTGTAGGGTGCTGGGTATCTTCTGCCCCTGTTTTCTTCAGTACAATTCCTCTTCATGCTGAAGTCCTCCAGCCTTAGAGAAGGACTGTATAATGCTTTGAGAAATAGTGAAGAAAGGTTTGATAAGTTTAAGTTGACTAAAACACAGAATTGTTTCCAGGATCCTGGAACTCAGGCTGACTGAGCTGATAGAGTGAAGGAAGTTAATTTAAGACTGAAGTGTTGAAGAACTATTTGTAAATTCTTGTGTCCGTTTACTTTCAGTGCCACAAATTGTTCCAGCTCATCAAACCACAGGGGAATTCTCCATTAGTTCTCACTGGTGGGCTTTACTTCAGGTCATCTCATGAGGCAGAGTTAGTCTAACTTCCTGATTGTTGCAAGGGGGAAATAAGCTGCACACACTCTGTTCAGAGCTGAGATTGCTTCCCACTCAGCTCCCTATGGTTCTGTGGGAAAGAGCATGGCCCATCACAGGTATGATTCCCTGAGAAACCCAGAATTACAAGTTTCCATGGGCTTGTTCAAAGAGTTACCAGAATTTATTAAAAACACATGGGAGCATTTGGCAGCAGGAAGACAAAGGATTTAATTGAATACAAGTTGAAGCTGTCTTTTTCTGAGCTGAACTTCTACAGTTCATTTCATGGACTGATTGTGGGTAATGCCTGTGAAACAATGATGTGCTTTGTGCTCTGTGCAGGAAGCAAAGTCCCTGCTACTTTCTGCTTTGCAGCCCTTGCCCTCCTCCTGCAGGAGGCTGCAGCTCTGAGTTCCTATGGCACAAACATACAGCCTGCTGTGACAGCTGGAGTAGCTGTCACTGTGTGTGAATGACCCCTGTAAATACGGGTAAGACAAGGAAAATATTTCCCTCGTGTTTAAAATATATACATTAGATGCCTGTATACATAAAACTTTATATATTCCTTATAGTCCTCTGATCTTTCTCATCCTAGCACTACCATCATAATGAACTGAGGCAGCTGAGAAAATAAGATCCTGATATCAGTCAGGCACCATTTTTTGTAGGCTTTGTTTAGGGGGCTAAAATTTTTGTACAGAGATTTATGCCTTTAGTGTTATTGACATACCTGATCAAAATCCTAAAGGAGCGTTTCCACAGAATTCAGTGGATTCAAATCCAGTGGATTTGTTCTACCAGGTTTGTTTTGTTTCATGTGCATCTCCTGAAGACCTCTGTGTTTTATTTGCTTCCTATTTATTGGCAATGGGAGCCCAGAGAGAGGTGCTGGTACATGTCAGAGCATCCATCTCTCTGTTACTAGTGAGTGTTGTAGTTTGTACTTTCTTTTCTTGAGTATTTGCAGTTATTTGATGTCTCCTTGTAAATAACTAAGCTATGCTGAGAAAATTAGTCATAACACAAGGGAGAGTGATTTACATATTATTTTTAGCCATTATCATTAAGAAGAAATGCTAATAGTGTTCTAAAAGTGTTTTCTCTTAGTATTCATTACTATAAAAAATTAATTTCAAATAGACAAGAAGATGTCTGGATCTAAATATAGTCTGAGTAATGGTGTTAAAGAACTAAGATGTTACTACTTGATTTAATGGCAGATTCATTTGGAAGCTTACTGTGAGACTTCTAAATGATTCAAGCACCAAATTGACTTTTCTCTTTTTTCCTTTTTTTCTCTTTTCATTTTTCTTTTTTAAAATGTTTTTTCCCCTGTCTGTTTAGAAACATTTAAGATAGGATGGGAGAAATAACCCTCTTCTCCTTTTAATTCAGGGCACAAGAAGTTTACAAGAAACCTGATAGATGGCAGGCAGGAAATTGTATATTCTACCTTCACCTTTCTTAAGTACTTTACAGATGGAGAGGTGATGATTCACACTAAAGCTCTCAAATAGAATATTTCATGTGTCCAAGGCCAGACTTAAGGTAAAGTTTGAAGTTCCTAGTTTGTACAGGGAAAATGTAGTGGCTTATAATGCTGAGTGCTGTCCCAGGATAATTTAGGAGCTGTTGTATTCTGAAGGAAATCAGAGAAGAAATTGGGGAAAAGTGCCAAGATTAAACTTTTGATCATGTAGGGCTTAAGAGCTTTCCCCACGTGTGTTGTGCCCTTCTGCTGCAGTGACTGCAGCTTCCTGGTGCTGTATTCTCTCAAGAACATCAGGCACCACAGTGGCATTTCCTTGGTTTTGAAATAGGAGCAGCATAAAAACAAGGAAGTTTGACTAAATAGAAAGTAAAGAGATGACGTCTCTGCAGGCAATACAGAGACCATGTTAAAATGCTGTCCTGGAGCTATGACATCTTTACCTTTTAAAAAGATGAAGAACATAGTCTATTTAAACATCAGGAAAGGGAAATTGTTATGAGGCATCCTTCAAAAACCTGTAGTTGTGCTCATGTGAGGAAAGCAGAGGAAGAATGTAAACTTTGGCACATCAAAAGCTAAAGAGTGATCTCATCCTGGACATTTTTGTCTGCCTCTGGTGGTTTTTTCCACGCCCTGTTTGTGACCACCTTGTAGTGATATGCATATACGCTTGGACTGATTCAGTCAGTTTTATTTCAGTGGTATCTATAAATGAGGCCCCATTTTTCAGAGGAGGAAGACAGAAGAGCGATTCCTGCAAGTGAGCTATTGGGGTTTTTTGGTTTTTAATTCTGTTTCTCACAGTTGTATTATTAAAGTGTGATTTTATTGCACATATTTTTGTTATATATTTTCTTTCAGTATATCAAGAAGTTTTACAATGAAACTTGGGAGAGGAGATATGGCTTCTCAATGGATGAAGGCACACTGACGCTCCTCTGGTCCATAACTGTTTCTATTTTTGCCATCGGTGGCCTTGTGGGTGCCATTATTGTTACCCCAATCGTGAAGTTCTTTGGAAGGTAAGTGTTTTGGAAAAGCATTTTCTGAAGTAGTTTCTCACTTAGTCTCTCTAGAAGGTTCTACTTTTATTAAAAAAAATCTTTAAATTCTGAAAACGTACTGTGCATCATTTGAGAGGCAGAAGCCATTTGCTCTGAATGGGCAGTGGGTTGAGATATCAAGGAGGGTGACTTGTCAAGGGTGCCAAAGAAAAATGCCATAAAATAAAAATTATTTCACAAAGGACTGCCAGATTCTTGTTTCATGACTCTACTGAGTTTCTTACTGTAAACAAACAAAGCAATCAACATATCTCATTTGCTTCTTAACAGCATTTGCTGTCATACAGTAATAAAAATTTACTCTCCTTTTTTTTCCATCCTGCTGTCAAAATACAATTTGAAGAACTGGACTAGGATGGAGTTCATGTATGGTTGTCCCCAAGAAGGGGGGGATCCCATCTGCTTTGTACAATGCAGTATTTGACCAAGTCTTGACCATAGAGAATATGAGTATTTTAGGAATGTTTATATTGGTGTGTGTTTGCATTTTTACTGCGGGTTGCTAACTAGGTATTTTGGTCAAGTTTTTGTGTCATACAGTCTTTCAAAGAGAATTTTATAGGTAATTTATAATTTATCTATATTTAGAAGGGCATGAAAAAACCCCACTATTGTAGCATTCATCATGACTGCTCATTTGGATTTTCCTTCATTGCAAATTTAATATTATTTGATATCTTTTAGTTAAGTCACAGGAGAAGATCATTATGGAGGCTTATACATAAGTGTAAGCCTCCAGTGTTCTTACTTTCCTGTTTTATGTTTTGACTTTTTCCATCAGATTGTACTTACCCAGGTCTATTTTTCATTCTCCCAACGTGTCCATATCTCATTTTTCATCTCAAAGTGTGTATTTTCAGGTTCTTCCATTTCATGCATACACCAAGTCAGTATTCTTTGCTGTCACCCATTCTTCACGAATTTATTTTTTCACTTCAGCACTTGATTTTCAAATTTTAAATATTTCCGATAGTCACATTATTTATTTATTTATTAGGTTTTCAATGTCTTCTGCCAAACCATACATTTGGCTTTAACAGACTTGTTAGAAATAAGAAACTGTGCCTGACTCAGACTAATTAATTCCCAGAATATTGCTGAGTCTTTATTAAAATAAAGTGAAGTAAAAATGGGTTCACTGAAGGCTAGAATTTTCAGTGAGGAGTAGAACAGCTTTGTGTGCAGGTTTGTTAAAGTCATGGCTGATCTCTGTCATAGATGCACCACGTTTATTGGAGCTGGTCAGGTTTCCAGGGCAGACCTTTACACTTGCAGACTCTGTCCCTGTTTATTATGTTTATCTCCATTAAGCCATGAAAACAGCTCTGTTATAGATGCAGTGGATGGGTGCTGGAGCAGAGAAGGAAAGGGGCTGTGTGAATAAAGGCTGCTCTCCCAAGAGTGGTTCTTCAGTTTGCTGTTCACACCACAGTGTGTTTGTCTGGTCTAGACTGACACATCATTATGGTAATTGAGGAGCATATAGTGAAATGTTGACAGAACAATAAAATACTTTCCTGTTAAATTGCTCAAGTGTAGGTTGGAGGGTTGTATATATGATGAAGCTGAGCTCCATTTACACTGACACAGAATAATGAGCTAAGGGGGATTAAAAGCACTAGTCAGAAATAATGTATGACTTTTAAAGAACACTTTTGAATCATATTGTTGTAAGGTTAAAAACATAAATTCCAAATTACTGGATTCCTAGGCCCTATTTACTTCAAGAGACATGTAGAGTAATTTTTTGAAAGGGAACCTTCATCCACATAAACATAATTCCCGTGTTCAGATGTGGCTTTGACTCTTCATGATTTAAATT
Source organism: Drymodes brunneopygia (assembly GCA_013400955.1). Classification (NCBI taxonomy): domain Eukaryota; kingdom Metazoa; phylum Chordata; class Aves; order Passeriformes; family Petroicidae; genus Drymodes; species Drymodes brunneopygia. The sequence goes on along the minus strand of VZTZ01003501.1, from coordinate 787,642 downwards.
CTCTTCTTCTAATGAAGAGGGTCTGCAGTTGTTTATGCTGAGCACTCAGACCAATATGCTCAAGGGATTGTTTAGGTCCCTTCTAGGGAGATATATTAGTCTGGGCATCACATCAGGCTCCTCTCCTTCCTCTTGGTACCAGAGCCAGGGGCCACAATCAGTGCCTTCAGTGAGAGAAGGGACAGTGCAAGGGGTCGGGGTCAGTGTGCAGCAATTTCTCTGTGCCATTCCTTGCTCCTTGCTCCTCCTGTGCTCCAGCATGGGTGCCCATGACCACAGTCCCTCTGGAGATGTCCCTGCCCAGGTCTGGACCACCCTCTCCTCCGCTGACCTTGTTACTCCCTCGCTCCATCTCCTCACAGAAGCCACCCCTGCAGCCCCAACACTTCCAAAAGCTTGCCACAGACACTGCTTTCCATAGTGGTGCCCTAAATAATGTGTTTTCTTATTTCCATTTCCTTTTCAGCCTGTCAGAACCTTTTGTTTTTATTGCTCTTAGTTAGGCTGTGCTTGTCTCAGCTGCATATTTTAAGTGTTTGCTGGCCAAGTTTTTCTCAAAAAATATGTATTTTGTAGTTTTTATTTAAATTAAAGGAGAAAATACCAGTATCTTTAAATGAATATACAAGACTTGTTTGACCTGAATGAACATTTTGTTTCCATTGTAGTCATTATTTATATCACTTCAGTCATCTCAGAGTATATCCATCTGAAAAATCTGTTTCAAATAGTACGGTCATCACTCTAACTGCTATATTTCATAGACTTTAAATGAATTGTATCTCATTTTTCAATCTTCAAGCCATGTTATTCATTCAGTGTTCAAAACTCAATATAAAGCAGAAAGAGTAATTAAAAATACAAGTACTGAAAATATTTTCTTTCAAAAATGTATGCATCTGTTGTGAGAAGTTGGGTTACTTTTTCAGTGGGTGTGAAGTTTCCAGTTGATACTTACGTGTTGAAAAGAATGAGAGCTGGTGGGACAGTTTGTCACCTGCTCTAGAAAGGAAAGGCTAGACACCCTTGGTGGCCATTCCTCTTCTTTTGAATTAATGAGTCCCTCAAACTTGAGCAGAAAGTTCTGAAAGATGAAAACTGAAAGGAATGAAGCTGTTAGGAAATGAGAAATTTAGATGTTTTGGAAATTTAAAAATATATTATTGTGATTGTGTTTATACTTTTCAATAAAGTAATAATTTTCCAAAAAGAGTATTTCTTTTATTTGAAATAAAATTAATGTTTTATCTAACTGTTATAGAATGAAATAATTTTAAAAGTGGGGAAGAAATATGTAAACCTGCACTTTGGTTAATTCCAACAATTTTTAGAAAAGGGTTGATTTTTATTACTTGAATGAGCCCGAATGTTTTTCCTAACTCTACAAGTAGGAAGTAATTTTCCTCAATGTACAGTTTTAATATGGAAACTTTGAGGATGAATTATAATGACGTAGATTACATCACAGTTGAGAAGTTCTTGAAGTGTCAAAAACTATATGTAGCATTAAAGTGCCTGTATTTATATCAGGTTATTGCTATTTGAAGTAGATTCTTTGGGCTCTCCATACAGACATCTATCCAGAGTATGCTTGTTTATATTCATGTGCAGAGCCTGAGGCCTGGCACTTGAGTTTTTAGGATGTATAAGATGGCTCCTTGCTGTGCTTTTGAAGTACAGCTCTTTAGTTACTTATGTTACGTTTTCTTTTAAACTGTGGAATAGGTTTGAAATTGTATCCACGTGGATATAATGCTGTTTTTTGGAACTCTACATATCTAAGAAGCAGTGTTTGTTAGGCACTTTTTATTTATAGATATTTAAGAATAATAGCTTAGTGTGCTTGTAGTATAATTAGATTTAATTGCCATGATGCTAGTTTCTACTTAAACCATCTTTTCCTTTTAGGAAATGCACACTGGTGCTCAATAATGTGTTTGCAGTGGCAGCTGCATTGTTGATGTCCCTGTCCCTGCTGGCAGGGTCGTTTGAAATGCTCATACTGGGCCGCATTATCATGGGTGTCGATGCAGGTGAGCTTTGGTCACACTCTACACGTCTGAAATGCTTCTGCCATGCACCTGCCTTTTCTTCTTCCCTGGTTAGAACTTGTTTTGCATTAAAGAGGCATTCCAGGGACTAGCTGTAGCCACACTGATTTCACTGGGACAAAATGGCACACTAAGGGCTGGAGGATCTGATGTTTGGAGGAGACACTGGAATGGATGCTCACTGCTGCTAAAAATGCTGGTGGTTTCCCCACCTTTCCTCTTCCAGCCCTGGTAGAGTGTATTTGTTTCCATGCCATGAAAATCCCTTGACTAGGAGAGTGTGTTCTGTTTACTAACACTGCTTTTTGCTGTGTGTTTAGAAGATGTTGCATCCCATGCTAATACCTGCAGGACTAGGGAAGGTTTGGTACCTCATCAGTTGTTCCTAGCAATATGGTCTTCCCAGTTTGAAAGCAAATCATACAGGCACTGCAGCACCAGAATAATCTTGCACCTAGAAACAAGGGTCTCTGCTAGTTTTTATCTCAGATTACCACCCAACAACCAAGCTTCTGGAGCTGTGCAAACATTGCCATTGTACTGACCAGGGTCAAGCATTTGTTTGTTCTGTTCCTGGCTTTAAGCAGCATTTCAACTCTTATTTTATGCCTGTTGTGAAGAGTTCATTGCAGCTGTAAGCCTTTATTAAGAGGAACATCTGCTAATATTGTTTACTGTAAAAATACTTCGTCTGACAATGTCTGCTCTGTCTGCCTGATGCACTGGGCTTTTTTTCCCTTACCCGCCCCAGTGCTAGCAAGATTTTACTTGCTTTGGGTTGAGCAAATTTAAAACATAAAATCTGTTCTCCTGGAGATTCTCATCTCTGAGTAACCTTTGGTACTCCACATCAAAAAGCAGCCTACACACATGGCTGTAGATCTGTAACAGATAATCAATCCCATAGTTATTAAATGGTGTGAGAATAATTAGACATGCAGGGAAAATAATGCTGTTATGTATGGATAGATATAATTCTATTCCTTGCATGTTTTCATGGCACCCTTGTGAGCAGATTACCACTCAGACTCCTTTCGATAGAAATTTGTTGCATACCTGGCATAATGAAAAATGTTTTGACTTAATAAATGGGTTTTGTTCTTCCTTTGTAGGCATTTCCTTAAGTGCCCTCCCCATGTATTTGAGTGAAATATCTCCAAAGGAAATCCGTGGTTCATTGGGTCAGGTCACAGCGATTTTCATTTGTATTGGTGTTTTTACTGGTCAAGTTTTGGGGCTGCCAGAAATATTTGGGCAAGTAAGTATTTAACAAACCTCTGCTATCAAAGAACACAAGCATGCTCTAAGTGTCATGTTTTCATAATTTGACTGGATTCTTTACAAAAGTGGAAAACAGAAACTTTTGTTTTGTTCTGATGCACTTAGAAGACTAATTTCCTCCATGTCCTGTAAAAGCATGTACATGAAACTAAGCTTGGTAGATGTGGCTAGCAGTTTTAGCAGCTTGAGTGGCCTGTGTGTGTCCATATGCAGATCTCCTTCTCCCCCTTTCTTGATGTACATCTATTTATACTAATTTCCAGTTTCTTTTGGCCCCATGGAAATGCTTAAGAGCTTTTATATTTTTGATCTCTGATTTTTCAATGTGAGATAGAACTGAAAAAGGCTTGGTTAGAGTTATTATGATGACCTGATTAGGAAGACTCTTTCTTAGTGATTATAGTGTTCCTTGTAATGCAATCCTTCCTTGTCCTGCTTGTAGACTAAGTGATAGAGAGTGGAGTTAACACAGAACTTAATGGAAAGATTATCTATCCAGATAAGAGGCTGACTTGCTGTCATAGGCTGAGATTAACTTGGTGGCCACTGGATGTCATCATTACTCTGATTAAATGAACTCGAGTTTTGTACAGGCTGGCGCTTGGAAACACAGAATCACACAACGGGTAAGGTTGGAAGGAACCACAGTGGTCATCTGGTCTGACCAGGTGCTTTCCATTCAGAGGTGAACCTTCAGGGCAATGTGGAGGAAGGGTCTGCAGCAATCCTCTCACAGTGCAACTTGAACACAGAATCCCTCTGACAGCCAGAAAAAGCAGTAAACAGTAAACAAGTGAGAGGGGCTTGTCCTTCTCTGTCCATCCAAAGGAAACTCCTTTGTAAATACATGATACCATCCTCCCTGACATTTTTATTTTTGTCTGACCAGCTTTCTTATTCTGTTCATTTATTCTGTTCAGCTCTCCTGAAGGCAAATAACTTGATTCAATTTACCCTTTACTGAAGGATAGAATTGTACTCTGCCCATCCAAAGCAACAGATATTAGGAAAAAACTTAAAATGTCTTTTATTTTGTGCCTTCTACAGATGTCCCTTCTCTTGTCTTGGAAGCCAGCCTGTTACAAATGAGTGTATGAAATGTCAGGAGGCCAATTCAATTTCCTAGAATATGTCAGCCTTAATGTAATAGTGTTTGTTTTTTTTTTAAATTTGGGTTTTTGAAACATGCAAAGGTGTGGTGTCATGCAAATTCTTATTCCTTGATTTCAGCTTATTCTTGCTGGTTTTATTTCTCTTTTTACCTTCCTTTCATCCCCATTGTTGATGCTACCAAATTATGGAGATAGTGTTTCTGCTTCTACTACCTGCTTTAGTGTGAAGTTAATTAGTATCACACCATTAAAGACAGACATTAACTTATGTAAGAAGAAATATGCTTTATCTGCAGAATTAGTTCTTTTCAAGATGGGTAACATCAGCATGTAAAAGGAGCAAAATTTTGGCTGATGTGAATTACAATATTTCCAGCAAATTCATTGGAGGCAGCTTGAGCATTCTAGTTGGGTATGTGGGTGGGTTTTTTTTCTTTTAATTTCTCTCAGTTTCAGTCACGTCAGGATTTTCTTCCCTAGCTTTGTGAGGTTTCCATTGAAACTCTTTCAGTGGGAGGTAGTTTTTATTTTGTTGCTCTGTAGTTGTTTGTTTCTTATCAGAATTTGTTGTAAATAATACTAGTTGCAAATACTTGTCTTCTGTCATGGTTTCAGAAGTTTTCTGCTGAGCTCTGTCCATGTATCTGTTACTTGTAAATTGAGCAAATATCTAAGAGGTTATTAACCATAGTATCTAAGCACTGATGGTTTTGAAGTAAGAACCAGAGCTGGGTGTCTTGTTGGAGGAAACTCTTTGAAAAAGGGATGGACACGAGAAGGGCTGTCAGCACGGCTGAGGTCCTGTCTTGTACGAGGATGTAACAACAACATTGCTTGTGTGGTCAAGTAAATAGAGGGAAAGGAGAAGGACTGTCTGCACCTTGTTAGCACGAGAAAGAAGGAATAGAGTGGCTTAATTGCAAAGACAATATGGCTACAAGAATGACTTTTTATAAATATTGTGTGAATAATTGCATGCCGAAATTCATCAGAGTGATGTTTGGAACAGACTCCTGGCTGAAGTAGCTCGAGCAGAAAATTTAAATTTTAAATTGGAGCTTGATGCATTTATGTGGATTATATGATGTTGCTGCCTTCAGTGGTTCTGTAGAAGTCTCTCCGCAGAAAAGCAAAGTGTTTATGTTGGCTGTGGAGCATAGCATTAGCAAGCATTTATTAACAACCTAAGTGATGATTTCCTCTCTTATCAAATGCAAAAGTGTCTCTTTAAATGTGGAAGTGTGATAAAAATAACTCTGAGGCAATGAACTTGAGGCAATTCAAAATTCCTTACTGCTTTTTGTATCAAGTAGGTTAAGCAGCCCTAAAGTGATTTTTTAGCAATCTTTTTTTTGCCAAGACTGGTTGAGGTGAAGCAGGAGGCGTGTGGGCAGCCCCAGGTGCAGTGCTGGGGGGCAGTGGTCGGCTCTGCCTGGGTTACTGGCTTCAGGCTGGTTGGCTGCTTCCTATTCCTTCAGTTTTTCCAAGCTTTCTAATGGCAGTGCTGAGGATTGACAATCTTGTCATTTCCTTCTAATACCTTTTTGTGCCAGTTCTGTCAACTTATTCTCATTATTCTTTTGATCAACTCTTATTTANCCCCACCTACTACAGTGTGCTTCCTTTCTCCTCCCCCCATCACTTGTGATCTTTGTGTCTCAGGTTAAACTTCACCTCCTCTAGTAACACAAGCTCTTTAATCTCTTTCTCACCGTGTAAGCTGTTCTCTCAAATAATTCTTGGTTTAAATTTGAACATAGGAGAACAAGATTACACAGCTAACTCAGATGAAGTTATACTTTAAAAAACAGAATTATATTAAATATTTCCTGTTTTTCCTGGAAATGTTTTGTCTGAAGTATTGCAGAAATGCATTTAATTATTTTATGTGTCCTGCCATATTGACATGAATTAGACAAATATGACTATGTCTAAGTTTTAAATTATAGTTTAAAAGAGCAAATACAACAAAAAAATTACAATCTAATAAAGATTGTAACACCTAAATAGAGGTAATTTTTTCAGTTCTGAATAGATAGAATTTTATCATATTTGTGTCCAAAGGTACTAATTTTAGAAGGTGATTCTTTAGTTTGCAGTGCTTACCAAGAGTGATTTTTTGAAGGAGAAAAGCTGCAGTTGTGACAACAGTCCTCTGCTGCAGTGACTTGATAATCTTACTTGCTTTCCACAGTCCTAATTGCCTCCCATCCAATAAATCCCAGCAATGCTTTTTATTCAAGATTCTGATTCTTATAGGTCATAACCTATGAGAAATCCTGTCTGCAATGTGTCCACTGAGGTTGGGGAAATTCCACCATGGTAAAGCAGGCTGATGATCAGAGTACAGAGCACTATGACTTCATGTGCTGGTGACCCACTTCTCCCCACCAGCCCAGCTGCTGAGAGCTCTGTGCTTATTTTCATGTGCTGGCATCTTGTGTTCTGTAAGCCAGAGTCCTTAATTCTTCAGGAAGCCACGTCATCTGCAGATGACAACTTGGTGCAGGCCCACAGGTGTGCAATGCTGTTATCTGCTGTAATGTGGGTACTGAATTATTGCTACTGGCTACATGATTATTTAATTCAGGCCATTTTTGCTTCTACAGCTTTCCATATACCTGACTAAAGGATAAAACAGATAATAAGATAAGGACAAACTGTCTTAGACTTGTCACTTCTTCAAACGCTGCCCTTCAGGTGTTTCTGTTCTCTCTGTTCCTGTGATTCTGCTATTGAATCACCCAGCCCATTCCTCCTGACAGATTGCTCCTGCAAAGTAAAGGCCAGTGCACTGTCAACTTCAGTTTTGAAAGTTCAAATCTACACTTACTGTCTTGAGGGAATATTGTCTGGCATGATTCTAGCATGATTCTGGCATGATTCTGGCATATTCTGTGTAAATTTAGGTATCTCTCTCTAGCTAACTCATCTAGTTCCTCCTGCATGAAATGTCCTGCTCCACAGGTTTTCCTTAGCAAATTAACATCTAAACATTGTAAACTATCTGACTGTCTATTCTATTGCTTCATTTTGTTTAATGAAGGTGGGCTTTAATCTTTCCTTAAATTATGGAGGATTTAGTTTCTGAATACATTTGCAGTAGTCACAACATTCTTATTTTCAATATACACTGGGCTTCTGAGCCTCTTTCATCTGTGTATCAATAGGAGAAAGGAGAGAAAAAAATGATTCACGGTGTGTATATGTGTTGAGGACTGGTAAAGCTGAAACAGTTGCCATTGCCATGCTTTCCTCAGACCTCTGAGTGCCCTTTGCTGTGCATGGTGTGTCAGGTCCCAGTGGCTGGCCAGCTCTGGCTGCTTCTCTGACTGAACAGCTGCTTGCCATAGGTACACCAATGGACAAATAGAAATTTTTATTTTGTTGTTTACTTCAGCAACCCTATTTTACACACTTCAAGTGTTTCTAGGTCATGCGCCCAGGAGCTTGTGTAACTACACGGTTGCACTGTTTCCTGGTGGATAGTATGTTACCCTAAAAACTTTGCTTTGTTTGCATCCTAAGACTCACCAGGAGAACACTTCCTGAATGAATCCTATTGCTGTGCAAATGTTTCCAGGGGGAAAAAAAAAGGAGACTAAACTGAAAAATTGTAAAATTCCTGATGTGTCCATCTTTTGAATGTTGCAAGTAGATTTGGTCCTTCTGTTTTAAAAAGAGTGTAATCAAGCAGTACAAGGTACAGGAGCGAGCAGCAATGGTCAGATTTGGGAAGTGACTTCTTGAGGAGTAAAATCAGGGTTAACAGCTCTTATGGGTAACCCCATGCTGGGGAAACACTCAAAGCAATACAAAAAAAAGTACACCAGAGAAAATTCAGAATTTATCTTGAAGTGACATGCTGTCTTATCTAGACTTGTTTCAATCTTTCTTTAAAAACATTTGGAGTTTGTTGCAAAATTATTTTGTATGTGGTTACAGGTACAAACTTTATTAATTGGTTATTGTCTTTGTCATGGAAGAAGCATGAATTAGTCTAATTACACTTTCTTGAGGAATTTTAGCAGCTTTAATGCATATTTGGCTAGAGAATACCTGTTTTTAAAAAGGTATTTAGGTTTGTGGCACATGGTGACACTGGCCAAAGTGTCCTCCCCATAATTCATTATTGTAGCAAAGAAATTCTGCTAGTGATATAAATAGCAATATCAACTTCTGCAGAAAATTGAGCTAAATTTAGAAAAGGTCCAATGAACTCCATAGGCACTGTATTACCTGTCTGGTAAGGAAACGCCTCTGTGATGAGTCCCTTTCAAGTTTGTTTTTTACACAAGTGAACCTTGCTGAGGAATAGTTGTGATAAAACTAAAAACTCCTTTGGGTGCTGTGTTAAACTCTAATTTTCTTTACCAGACCTCTTAAAATTTTTTTTGATGTGATAGATAACTGTGTATTTAGGAAAGTTTATAGAGGAATTTTTCATTTTGCTTTGCCAAGGTCTTTTAAAAGTACTCCTTCACTTGCACAAAAATAGACAGTGATGGAATAGGCTGTACAGCCTGTGCAGTTGAAGGCTGTTCTGAAAATAAGCTTTGATTTTTACTTGTCAAAGCTTCATTTTCAGGTGATTTTCCCTTTGTTTTTCTTTTTTTTTAACTGATCCTTCTTCCTAAGACTCTTGACTCAGATTCAAGGATTCCTTAAAAACTGTAAATTATAGATTAGTAGAGAAAGCAATTCCAAATCACTCTAGGGACCTGAAGGCTGCAGGTGGACACGAATAGCAAAATGCTCTGTTGGAGATGCTCTTGAAATGAATCTGACACTTTAGCATGATAACACAAAGCATGAATCAACCAGTTTCTTTATATTTTTTCTGCGAGCTTTTTTGTTCTGTGGGTTTATCTTCTCCTTGAGCTATGACAGTGACTATAGTTAAAGTTATTCTTCTTTAAAATACAAGTGAGAATTTCAGAGTACAGAACAGAGAGCTCTTGTGGCAATAAGAGACAGGTGAACTCTTGCAGCTTCATGTAGACTGTCAAAAATTAGAGCAGGTTATGCCTTATGTATTCTACAGAATATAAAAAAGTATTTGTACTTTCCATTAGAGTCGGACAAATTACTCCAGTAGTTTAGCATTTTCCGGGATCACTTGAAAGCCTAAAGTGTCCTGTTTGTGGTAATTTCAAACATCTGGATACATAGAATAAAGAATTCCACAACATCTTCACTCTGCCTAGTTATATTCTAAAAATATAATTAACTGAAGCAAAGTCTAGTTTGGAAGCCAGTAATTGGTGGTGTAGCCCACAACTCCAGTCCTGTTCAATATCTTCATTAATGACCTGGATGATGGTGAAGCTGTTTGTATCTGTAGAAATATCTTGCTTTGTGAAGTCTATTTTAGCATATAAATTCCTAGTTCTTAGTGAGTTCTTAAGAGCAAAAGTTAGTCTAGGATTTGGGAAAAATAACATAGGAATTTGTCTCATCAGTTCTGGTTCCCAGTTGTGGGGGATTTTGATGAGGATTTGTCCAAGTTTAGAGAAAGAGTTTGAGGAGATGGTCTCATACTACTCCTGGGAATCATTCTGCTACTGGGCAAGGCTTGCAAAAGGTGGCTCCAAGTTACCCTGGTGTC